>CM032876.1:9634779-9797279 GCA_019176425.1 Megalops atlanticus
GCGGAGCTTGAGCAACCCGGAGAGGAAGCAGATGCGGACGCGGATGAGGAGAAGGCGGCCACGGTCCTGCAGAGCAACTTCAGGGGCCACCGAGAGAGGAAGAGGCTGAAGGAGGAACAAGAGGCCAGGAAACAGTCCAATAAGAAAGAGGAGGAGATCCCAGAGCCGGCCGGCGTTCAGCCAGAGCACGAGGAGACCGGCCTGGACGATCAGAAGGAGCAGGAGCAGGCCGCCGTGAAGATCCAGAGCAACTTCCGGGGCTACAAGGACAGGAAGAACCTCAAGGCATCTGCAGAGAGGGAGATGGAAGAGCTGCAACGTTTTTCTAAACAGGTGAGGAGACGAGGTCATCAGGCTGTTCTTCTCCATAATAAATGTAGTCTAAAAAGTAGTCTAAAATGGAAAAATTTCTCATCCGGTGATTCACTGTAAGTAACACTTTTGCTTTGTTTGCAAACATATACGTACATATTTGCTTTCATATGTTGAAGGACATTGAGGGCAGCAGTTTGATGTAGTCGTAAGGAGCAGAGCTAGTAACCAAAATGTCACCGGTTTGATTCCCTGTTGCGGGACTGCTGTTGTACCTAAAGTTACTTAACTCTCAATTGCCTTACTAAATATCTAGCTGTATAAATGCGTAAAACTGTAACCTATGCAAGTTGCTCTGCTAAATGACAATAACCTAACAGTAATTACTCTAGACCAAAAAGGTGTGAAATAATTACTATTCTATCTGACATTTACACGTGATTCCTCCTGGTCCAGATAACCAAGGCATCAGAAGACTACCTATCGCTCCAGCTGAAGCTGAATGAGATCATTTTGGCCCACCGGATAAGCCCTATGAGCAACGGCATGTTCATGAAAGTCAACGGGTATAACGCTAACTATCACCAAGCAGGTGGGTTCCAGGGCTATGCCGAGTGATCAGACATGGCTGTCTGGTTCTTAGGTGTAGCCTGCGTGAATTAAGTTCAGTGTTTTTTGAGTTAATTAATGAGTCTTGCTGAATATGAATTCCTTGTATCAATTGCGTGTTTGCACCATATTGTAGAGAACCTTGAAGAGGACAACATTTTGGATTAGACTTACAATTAATTAGCTGAGGTGGTAATATTAAAAATCTGTTCCCGGGAAAGATAGCATTCCTTTTTTTGCAAAGCCTCGGCTCTTGTTCATGGATTCGGTCTTCCACCACATCGTGTTTGGGAAGCCCCAGAATTGCTGAGTCATCCTGCAGTTCAGCAACCCTTACAAAGAGCAACTGGTGCAAGAGCTTGTCTCTGAAGACACGCGCAAAGTGATGACATCAGACAAGGCATGAACGGTATCAAAATCACAGGCTGTGTGAAATTAAGTGGTGATATTTAAATATGTGTGTCTTCAGGAAAAAAAAACAAAAGGTAATAGGAGACTATGGTTCTGCTGTTGGCAGCCAGTTCATCCCACCCCCGTAGAGTTAAAAAAGAGACAGAGAAGGAGATTTAGGAAAGGTGGAACACACCGACAGAGGTGTAGACCATGAGGAAATGAGAGCATGTATAGGAGGAAATGATTCTGAGCTTGAAGATGAAGAGGAGAATGATCAAGAGCTAAGGGGTGAAGCAAAAATAAAGCTTCTTTAATGACTCTGAGTATCAACAAGGAGTCAGAACAAGGATCTGAGCAATGCATTAGTGTGGGAGATGAGACAAAGAGAGAAGGCAGTTTAGGCAGCAGAAAGCCAAGAGTATAGGAAAGAAGGCCAGCACGGAGAAAACCGCCGCAATCAAGCAGCTGCCCCGTGCTTTTCTGTATGAACAAAAGCATGTAGTTCAGTGTTTATCAATAGATCTTCTCGACAGCTCTTGCCCTCTCTGCCAGCAGACAGCGGGAGGGCGGGCCCCTCATAAACGCCGAGCAGAGAGGGGTCTCTGACATTCGCTGAAAAGAGACGGAGTGTTCCCGCAAATTGCCCGCGCCTTTCATCTACCTTGTAAAAAAAAAAAAAGAATACTTGACCTGGCCACACATCTTCCGTCGACTGATTGATCGAGCCTGTTCCCGTGTTTGATTTCTCCCAAAAATAATGAACTGGAAGATTCCAGTAATTGCATTCTTCTCTCTCTCTCTTTCTTTCTCTCTCTCTGTTCTCCAGCTTCACCTGTTCCACTGAGTTTTTCGTTCATTGTTCCTTCCTGTTACGCATTTCAGTCACGCCTTTGGCGCCTCCCCCCTTTTTTGTATTTCAATAAGCCTGTCTTAATTTCATACGTAAACTCAGCTTGAAAATGCTTAGCTTTCTCTTTTTCCCCATCACTGTTCTCCGCAACCGATGATTTTATCAGCGGAGGGAGTCCCATTCTTTCGTCTTACGAAACCCGATATTATCGCAACCAAGGGATGTCAAGTGCCGAAACAGGAAACGGGTGTTTTTTTTTCAATGTGATGTGACATCTGGATTTGGCAGAGTTCTGCAGATCTATTGTTCATTTGATTTTTGAGATTACACAGGTAATTGCTTTGGTGTCTGGGGTGATGAGTGAGGAAACCACGTGGGTGAAGTTTGCCGCCGTTTCGTTCCTCACATCAAACCACAGCAGCGGCAAAGATTCTGTTATCTGAAGTTACTGCTGTCCAGGGAAATCGTAATTGTAGTGTCAACTATAATTATCTTTATTTCCCGGTGTAATGATGGCCTCCACTTCCTAAGCTGAGGCAGAGGGTTATTTCCATCACTGCCTCCTGCACCGTTCTCCACACTTTTGCCTGTGACCTTTTTACACTGTGAAAAATGATTTTGGAGCAACCTTTTATTTTATTCTGACAAACGCATGATAGTAAAATGATGTTTTGTGAAAGCAGATTGCCTTAAGAACTTGAAATGTAATTTTTACTGGCAGTATTGCAATCATGTCTTTTTTCCAAATAATATCTTGATAGATTGGCCTTGCTTAATCGAGTTGTGTTTGTGAGTTCTAGTGTAATAATAATAATTATAATCACAATCCATCATTTGCAGATGGCATTTCTTTCCAGGGGAAAAAAAAGTTGATTGCACTTTGAATGGCAATAACATTGTTCTTTATGCCAGTAGGTCATTAAATAATAATTGCTTTTCATTAGAACTAGCATGGCAATTATAAACACTAATGTGTGAAGTTCAAATGGCTTTTATTCCTCTGAGCGATTCAATATTTACAATGACCTTTTAAGAGCCACATTCAATAAATATGACAGCCTTTTTTTTTCCAATAACCAATTAACTTTGATATACATTCATAAATGGTTTTTAACATTCAATGCCAGGTCAGGCAGGGGGCCGTCAAAATTATTTACTATGTAGAATACATCATCTGGATATCATTCATACTTGACATAATACCACTAAAAGAAAACTTCCACTATGAAGGGATGTAGAGATGTATGTAGAAGAATTACTGTACTTTAATGTGGGTCAAAATATGGGTCATATTCATAATTGCATCCATTCTTGGCAGTTATATGACACTTGAAACATATGTTGTAGCATTTATCAGGAAACAAATGTATATTTATGTTCTGTTTTTATCTTTCTGCAATTTATGAAAAAATGCATGTGTACATAAAGGTTCAGAGAATTTGTGCACTAGATAACACAACTGTATGGGTTAAAGGTACATTGTCTGTGTCTTTATGATATAGACACTCATGTCAGTATTTTCAATAGAAATTTTCCAGAAATTAACCTGATCACTACAAAGGAGAATGAAAACATTTTTGCTTCTGTAGTTGGTAAATCATTTCATCTCAAAGCTTTCCCTTTCTGTTTTTTGATTACAAATTGAAAAAGGTACACCCATTTTTGAACCTGGATGAAAATGGGGCCCCTTGAGCAACTCGATGTAACCTGTTGTGTTTGTGTTCAGCTCTTCTGCTATGGTTTCTGTGTTATGAAGGAAACAAACCAGATGAACATTAGGGTGGTGAAAAGTATGAAGCAAGCATGAAATATGATGTACAATAAACAGTTGTATTTAACACATAATCCATTTCTACTTCTCGATTTTTTAATCGAGAAATCCAGTTTAAGTGCCTTGACTCAACAGAAGTGTCTAGTCTTGGAATCAAACCAATGATAACATACACACAGGTTGGCAAAGATAGTGTTGCTTTTCCATGGCTGAAAATGCATGCATTCACTGCACTTGAGTCCTTGCCAGAACTGTGGGAGGTGACTCCTAATTCTGTGCATTGCCTTGCTTCTGTGCAAAGCTCCTTTCTCCACAAGTTCATGCTCAGTGAGGGTAGAAGCCTCTTGAGGGGAGACTTCTCTGGGGCTGCAGAGTGCCTCTCCTTTCTGCAGACAGCAATTACACAGCAGGGCTTTTCCTTATGATTCCCCTCTCCCTGCTAAGTGCAGACACCTCTCAGTGTTACACAATGGGGAGCCATTTTCAAGCAGATATTGATTTCCAACAAGATGAAAAAAGTTGTGTGTTCTCAGCAACTTTATTCAAAAGAATGGAAAAGTGCCCCTCAAATCCCTCCTATTTCATCTGTCACAAAGCACAAAAAAAGCCAAGACCGTGACGGAGATGAGGGTTTCTTTAGAAGTCGACCAGAGAAATTGTTCTGTTGCCATAGCTCAGTCTGGTGTGCACAATATTTCTTCTGTCTGTGGAAATTGCTGGGCTTTTGAGGCTTTGACACGCGTTTTGTTCCTTCGCTGCCTCTAGCCGATCAGAAACAGATGAGGACACCCCGCAGAACGCAGCAGCCAAAAACACTGAACACTCCCGAGGACTCCACTTACTACAATCTCATCCACGTGAGTCACTGTTGTAATAGCATGTATGTTCGGCTGTTATAATTACCACTTCCTTGCAGGACGGTGCATGTGTTGTACTTCTGTGTGTGGGTAATTGGAATTTATACATTTTGTGGAGTCTCTGGACCAGGTCTTGGTCTTAGTCTTGGTCTAAGATGTGGTCTTTCTCTCTCAACCACCAGGCCACAGAAATACTGTCATAGTCTTGGCTTCAAAAAGAAAATGTATGGATTTTGTCTCTTAATATTTGTCTGGGCTTTGGTCATGCACTTGAAAACATTTTATGATCATTTTGTACAAGGTTTTACCTCATTTTGTCTTATTAATAATCAGTTCTCTGTACATATAGACATGCATACATGTATATGAGTCACAGTCTAAATTTAGGTCTTCTACTAAAATGGCCTTAAAACCTGGGGCCCAGTCTTGGTAGTCTTGACTTATCCTGTTTTCAAACATGGGGCTCAGTCTTGGTAGTCCTGACTCATTCTGTTTTCAACTGGATAAATGCAAATAGCCTTATGACTCACAAAAAGATCCCTTCCCTCTATGGAAGGAGAGCACTGCCAGGGCCCGGTGTCCTGCAGTACTGTTCCACACTGCTGGGTCAGTATTCACTGTGATCTGTGTTGTCTGCAGTGCCAGATGTGCATGTTCTCTGTGCACAGTGGAATTTAAAGGACTATGCAGGAGACGCTGAAGCTTTGGCCACTGTTTAAAGGTCATGAATGTGGAGTGATTGTAAAGACTGAGAACAAGGACTTGTAATGCATCAGCTTGGAAAGCAGGATATCTTAAGCAGGTTATCAAAATATATGCTTACATCTAGGAATTACAGGGAATTACAAAGGAATAATAATTGTTTAATGTTGATTAATTTGATCAATTTTTTTTTAAAGTTTGCTTTCGCCCACAAAGTGTTTTGGTTAAATCTTTGAAAAGGCCTCCAGGCATGTGTGGCCTTATGTAGCTGAAAAAACTAAACTGCTGTTGCTCGTACTGCTAATGTCTGTTGTGAAAACAGTCAAGCTGGCTGCAACTCATCTCTCTCTTTGTCTGTTCATCTACAGAGATCGGTCCAGGACGAGAAACGGAGGCCGAGGAAGCAAAGGTAAATCGATGCGTTTGCGTTGCGTTCGGCGTTAACGACCCTGTCCCGCTCGCCGGAGTGAGCGCAGATCTGCCGCTTGCTATTCAGGGGGATGAGTAATGACGGTGCGGGGGAGACAGCTGAGACAAGCCAGTGGGCTGAGGCTTGATGCCGCGACTTTTACAGAGGCAGAGATTATCTGACAACCACCCTTATTCATCAGTCAGCATCAGTGGGGCCTCGCTTTGGTTGTTGCTTACAGTGTTTACCTAAAGCACATGTGGGAGAAATTAAATATTGTCATTATAAATACAGCATGGAGATTGTGGGACAGTATGAGAAGAAGGCAATGTTGAATGCTAGTTATGACACCGTTGTAATTTCTGATATCTTTATGCTATTTCTTAACTAGTGTACAACTGGGTAAATTACCTAAATACTAGCAAAGGTTGTTGTGAACCACTTATTATTTATTCATACACAATTATGCGATCAATCATAATGTTGAAGCATGGCAGTCTCATTTTGCACTACATTGATTTTGATCCTGTGTGATTATATATTTAAGCAGTAAGTTTTATTTAAGTAAAAATCAGTTAATGTTGTATGTTTTTACTTAGATTAAGTACCATCCATGTTTCCTTAAATAACTACACAGCTTTTGCTTGTGCATGCATGTATGGATGTGTGTCTGTGTACGTGCTTGTGTGTGTGTGTGTGTGTCCGTTAGTGTATGTGTGTGTGTCTGTGCACATGTATGTGTATGTCTGTGAGTGTGTGTGTGTCTGTGTTTGTGTAGGTCTGCATGTGTGTATGTGTGTTTATGTGCATGTAGGTGTGTGTATATTTGCGTGTATGTCTGCACGTGTGTGTATGTGTGTTTGTGTTTGTGCATATGAGCCTAAAGGCGCACACGCGTGTGTGTGCGTGCATGTCTGTGTCTGTGTGTGTGTGTGTGTGTGTTACCTCAAGGTGAGCCACCGCACAGAGAGATGATGGAGGGTCCCCCCCCCCACAGTAGCAGCAGATTGACAGAGAGGTCTGGGCTAAAGGAGGAGAGGGGGGCACTTTATTACCACAGCCTCGGAGATGGGCACTGCAGCCGACACAGATGCAGACTGCTAGCATCCAGGCCGATAATTTGTTATCAGATAAATAAAGCTGGGGATGGGAGGTGGTAGTTTACATGCATCATTAAGGAGGAGAAGGTCAGTGGAGAGATAGCATCTCCGGCTCCTGTTGACAGCAAGCCAGAGGGGGTGCGGGCAGCAACGGAGAGGGTGTCTGTCCAATGTGTTACATTCGCAGTTCATCTGGCCCACAGGCAACAAGAGCAAAAGTCACTCTGATAAAGTGGGAAAACACAAGTAATGGAAGGAGGTGTCCCTGTAAACCACAAATCTGCCACAAAAATACCATCTAATCAGCGGTGCTGTGGTGTAGATTGTTGGTACAACCATAATGAAAGTCAGTTTGTGTCTTTGCAATGATACTGCATGGTGTTCCATCCTGCACAGAAATGGGTAAAATCATGTATTTAAATTATTAGAGATGAGGTGATATTGTCGTGGGGCAACGTCTCAACTGGCAGAGGACCTTGGCAAACGTGTTCATATTTTAATATAAAAAAATGTATAAGTTTATGAAGCATGGTGAAGAAATTTGCATAGAGTTGTGCTCTTGGGCATAATTGCTTGAAATCTGTTTTTTGGCACACATGCTGTTGTGGGTGATGTCGACACTAGATTCGAAATCTATCTGCCTTTTTTTGAGGCCTTACGCAGGATAATATTTAATCCTTCTTATCAATCTACAGAACTGTTGCTTTTTATTGTGTACATGTCATCTTGAATCTGAAGTAAAATGTAATTCTGTGAGGAAAAAAATGTTTATAAGGTTGTCCTCTAGAGTGGAAGGCTAATAACAGCAAAGTGGGGTGACTCTCTGCACAGGAATTGCACAGAAATTCAGAGGAGTTTGACCTATTGCAGGTTATACTAGATATGACATTACATTACATCATCATATCATTTAGCAGACACTGTTGTCCAGAGTGATTTACATAGGTTACAAATTTACATGTTATCCATTCATACAGCCAGATATTTACTGAGGCAATTCTGGGTTAAGTACCTTGCCCAGGGGTACGACAGCAGTGCCCCCAGTGGAGAATCGAACCAGCAAACTTTTAGTTATGATCCCTGCTCCTTACCACTGTGCTACACAGCTGTCCCAGCTCAGAGTACTCCCAACAGGTGGCTTCCACTCACTATTCTAACATACTTCTCATAAAAACCTGGAATGGCTCAAACCGCTATGCATCAGGACTGCTATTTCCACCTCTGATGCGTGCACTGTGTTTTTAGGATAGCACAGCCAGCAGGACCTCAACCCTGTGTGAAGGAAAATCCTGGATCTATTACACACCTTCATACTGAAGAACAACAAATTGAGCATGCCCAGTTTACTTCACATTAAAGCCCAAATGTATTTAACCAAATTTTATTCACTTTTAAACCCAACTGTACATAATTAGTCTGCAAAGGCAGGCTGATCCTCTCTCTATTGAAAAGAAAGAAAAAAACTAAAGATGTAAATTCAAAGCCATCCTTGTTCTGGCATTAACTGTGGACACTGCATTTAAACTCAAGGCAAATCTGAGACTGTGGAAAGAAATTCAAGTAACAGACCAAATTCAACAGGGAAAGAGATTTGTGATACTTCTACAGTTGGATAGTCGGAATTGAGTGATATAATACCTTTGGACGCCCAGTTGACAGATTGGAAGCAATGGAGCATGCAAGTAGCATAGATTGCTTTTTTATTACGTAACACAGCCAACAGGCCTAAAGAATGGAGATAAAAAACCTCCAAGGGGAAAGCTTCCATCCTAGGAATCGGAGGCAAATGACTGGCTTTATGAATCCTTACGAGAATCGGAAGGCCTACCAGCATGCCTGAGGGAGAGAGGTCATGTCAAGAAGCAGGTGTGACGTTGTCTCTTGGCAGATTCTACAACCCCCCGATTCCTTTTCCAGGCTAGAAAAGAGGGAATTGGGTTCTAGAGGCTTTAACACTTTGTTGCATAAAAATAGAAAGCACACTAACGTAGGCTGAGACAGGATACTAATACCTCAGCTTTTTAGAAGGAGAAATACCTCCTATGTGCTCCACCCAGTAATACAGGGCACCATTAGGGTGGCATCTGAGGATGCTGCAATGTACTTGTATACAGTATTTTACTTCTTCTTTGCAGAAAATACTCACTGTGCAAGAGCTCAAGAGTTGACTCTACCTTATTCTGTAACTCCTTTTTTCCCAGTTACGCAATACTTCGAATAAGCAAAATGTTCTCAAGGATATAGGCTTGATAAGCTGGGTTTGGAAGGAGTTCTGTGTTTCAAAGGACAGTGTGCTAGTTTCAGTTTCACCTTTATGAATGCTTATATGAATATGAATGAGGTGTACTGGTCTGTACTGGTCTGCTTGCTTTCTTTCAAAAAGATGTTTTTTTTTTACATTACATTACCTTATTGGCATTTAGCAGATGCTCTTATCCAGAGCGACTAACATAGGTTACAGTTTTTTACAATGTTATCCATTTATTCAGCTGGATATTTACTGAGGCAATTGTACAGCAGCAGTGCCCCAGTGGTGAATCAAACCGGCAACCTTTCGGTTACAATTTCATTTACATGTTTGAAGGCATAAACCTTTTTTTGACTGTCTTTGTGCTGTTCCTCCCTTATGGCCTCAGTCCTAGAAAGCTTTTGGACATGGATGACCCATACTACCAGGGGCTCACAACCAGCAAGTCCACAAGCTGCCTCCCGAGTGAGCAGAGGACCGAGGCGGCCAGGGCAGGGTCGACAGAGAGGAAGCTGTCCGCAGAGAGGCCGGCCTCGGAGCCAGACTTCCCCAAACCTCCCAAAGGCAAAAGGTGTGTTCCCGCCCTAACGGAGAACGTTTTCCAGCCCCAGTGTGGGGTTACAATCTCTCTGATTCCCACAAATGAATACTAGCATGTGGGACAGAAAGCAGTTACATTTACATTTACATTTATTCATTCGGCAGATGCTTTTATCCAAAGGAACTTACATGTGAGGTAGAGTACAGTTAGAACCAAAGGAATCTCAGTTCTGATTCCTGATTGTGATTCTGATTGTGATTACATTCTGATTACTCTTTTCCAGTGTAACTAAGAGAGTGCATGTGGTGTGTAGTGTGTAACGGGGGTGTATTTTGTGGGAGATCAGTTAGATGTTTTGGTCTTTGTTTGCTTGTGCATTTGTACTTCCTGTCGTCACCCTGTTTTTTTTGGACGTTCACACTCCATCTTCTCCCCTCAAATTCCCAGGCACTCATTACCCAGAATGCCCTCCACGGACAGCCAGGCCGAGGACAACCCTTACGACTACAGAAGATTGCTCAGGAAGACCTCACAGAGGCAGAGACTCATAAAGCAATACTAGTGGTGTTCTGGGACCCGTGCATCATAGGGACAATACAGTGATCTGTATGTGTGTTTTTTGTAAATAGCGTTTCACAGCTAATAGTCTCAGATTCACTCGCATACTGATTGAGACTAACATTGCCATGCCTGGAGAACTCTGTGACTCAAACTGAGCGAATTGTCTACATACGATATGCAGGCTGCTTGGTGCGTGCAGTTCATTGCGGATTGTGGTGTCTGCTCTGTCCTCCCCATAACGTCAGTCAGAAGGAGATATTTCCAGTCTTGTGCCAGGCACCTGGATGTCTTGGCATGGCAGACATGAAGAATTCAGCAGTCAGACCTGAAGACTCTGGATGTTCATACAGGTGCGATTAAAAAGGACGTGGTTGGTGTCCCTTCTGGGGTGATGTCAATACCCACCACAGGCCCCCAGTAGCTGACACAGGGTGGACGCTGTTGTGAATATAGTGATCGCTTTTCTGATCTTCAAATTCAAGATTGTCCTCTGAGAAATGAATGTACACGCAGTCTGAAACGTTTTGAACCAGCTAAGAGATCTTAACTTACCCTGGTCCGTCACATTTTAAATTACAGTGTCTGAAGTCATTGTGACATTTTTAAAAGGCCAAAATGGGATCAAACGTCAGTGTTTTCTCCGGTAAAAAAAAGTCACTAGCAGACTGAAGGATTGGGAATAATCATCATTTTTGTCATTATGCACTAATATGATGTACTGGAACAGAGGAATAAAAGCATAGAGCATGAGAGGAAAAAATAAATACTGAAGTGTGTGAAAGGGTGTTCCTATAAAGTACATGTGTACAGTATGAAATTTATTTTTGATAGCGCTGAGGTATTAGTAGAAAATTGTTTTGATGTGTGTATGGACATACAACATATAAGCCCACACTTATTTTCACACACTTTGGTCATTTTCACACACTTTATACAATTTGTTAAATTTATGTAATGTTTGGTGTAAGCTTTTAGTTCTGTGTATCAGAAGAAGTGTGAAAATATTTCAAAATGTGTTAAGAACTTTATGTATAATATGGAAACGTCTGTAATTACTTGTATTTAGAATGGAACCTGTCCCGAGAATGACTTTTTTTAACTACAGTGCAAAGTAAAGGCTATATCATGTTTTTTGATAGTTGTTAAAAAGCAAAAGAGGGTCTCTTCATCTACCTTGTAAGTGTCATGGTAAAAGCCAAACAGACAATTTCTGGAGTGTATTTGGAAACGTGCATTTGCAGTATACATTTCATGTCATAATCTCTGTGTTTTCACCTATAGCTCTCGCTGTAGCACTGGTTTAGTTTAATTTTCTTTGGTTTAAAAAGGCAAAAATACATTGACTGCTTTATTACTTTTGACTGAAATGGTTGTTCACATTTTGTCCTTTAAAATACATTATACTTTATGAACTCTTGTCCAGCTGTTTCTTACTATCTATCAGTGACTGACAGCACAAGTTCTTTGTGTCCTTGTTGGGACAGTTTGGGTTAATGGTTGTTTAGTGGGAGTTGGGGGAGGGAGGGGGAGGGGGGTCCTGACAAACTGTCACTCTTTTTGTTTATCCTTTGCCCATATTTCCAGGTTCTTAAGTGTCTGTCTGCAGCCTAAGATGCTCGAACCTCATCCGTCAATAACCTTCCCTGTATCCTAAATCGTTTACTGATGTGAAAGTCCTTGAATCGTTGATAGCCTGCCACACCAAAGGACACCTTTTTTGTTGTTATCCTTTATGTCTTTCGTGAGCAGGGTTGTAAATACCTAGTCAAGTCCGAGATTTGTGGGTATTCAGATTTATTTATTTATTTATTTATTTATTTATTTATTTATTTATTTATTACAAAAAGAGCCCGGTGATGACATGAATTTAAATCAAAGAGCAAAAATGTCCGGGGAAGTCCTAACAGAAGCAGCGGCACAACAACAAAAAGATTAACGCAGCCAGTCTTGGCAGAAACAATTCACGTAAGGCACATTAAAGACACACGCATGGCCCATCCGTCAAACAAACATATACAAATCACACAGAAAGATACATGGCAAATATGTGTCATTCCATTGTATTTCTGTGGCTATAAATTATTTTACCATGCTGCTAAAAATGCCAGTCCTCCTTGTGTACACAGTATCGCGTATGACAAACGACGTGTGTCACTGCAGTGTTCGACTCTCTAAAGAGAGAACCCATTACCTGAGATGACCTTATTTATATCCTACTGCTGTTTCTGTGACTCTTGTGACAAATGTAGGCAACATACATTTTCCTCAATTGCCTTGGGCTAGTCTCTCCCGTTAGCCATGCACCTTTGGGCAATTATAGAGTGTGTAGCTGGAATGACATGAAAGAAAAACCGCGTGTCTGTGAGTGTGCGCTTGCGTGCACGTATCAGTGTGTGTGTGTGCTTATGTGAGTGTGTGTGGGCGCAGTGTTGTGCAAGTTCACACTTCACAAGAGCTAGCTCAAAGTTCAGTTCACACATATTAAAATGAACAAGTTAACGTTCATAGTACACAGTTTTGAATTTGAACAAGTTCACGTTCATAGTTCACAATTTTGAATTTGAACAAGTTCACAGTCCCAGTTAATTTCTTCCATTTTTCAAAAGAGCTGCTCCAGGGACTATTTTATGTGTACGTCTACATGCGCAGTGATTGTTACGCGGGATATGGGCAGTTGGTTGCGAGCTGTCAGTCTGTCTGATGGATGAGTTGCGCTAATAAAAACGTCTGAAGTATGGAATAACGCCGTCCGTGTTTATTCATAAAGCAGTAACTTTAACACACCCAAGGATTCCGAATCTCGCGGAAACCTGAACGAGCTCAAGTTCACGTTCTTTAGTTGCAAACGGATACGTTCAAGTTCACTGTTCACCGAAAAAATGAGCACGTTCAATGAACGCGCTCTTTTAACGCGTTCATGCACAACACTGTGTGGGCGCGCATGTGTATAAGTGCTTGAAGTAATATATATATTAAGTCCAGTACTTAAAGTATTGCTATATCCATGAACAGACCTTTCTGTTATGAAAGTGCTTCATAATATAAATGCTTAATAAAACAAGAAGCCTGCTGAGACTAAGAATCAGAGAAATTGTCCTCTTAGATTTATGCATTTAGTTGTTCAAAATAAAAAAACCAATACGTTGAAAAGACAAACACACTATTCTTCGTCTTAATCTTGTTGGTATTGTTAAACGTTTTAAACACGTTAAACGTGTTAAACAATTATCACTGTTAAACGTGTTATTACGTGTTTAAAACGTGTTGAAAATTACTGTGGTAGGCACAGATGCGCAAGACTTTAACAACATAATGTCGGATTTTGCTTCTATGCGCATTTCATTGGCTGACAACAACAAAATGTCATAAAATTGTCCTAAAATCCATAAAATCCCGTGCGCTGCGTTATCAGGTCATATATCATTAACTGCAATTCCAAATTGCTTTTATACAGCCGTTTTTCCGTGAGAGTATGAGGCCGTCAATGCAAAGAATTAGGCCTATTAAATTGAGGAACGTATCGTAGGCCTAAATAAATTTGCCAACATTGCCACTTTAGTTGATTGCACTATAATTCGTTACATTTATCAATAATAATTTTTAGAATTTCAGTTTATTCTAGCTTTGCCACATATGTCTGACACTTGAAAACGAGCTTAAAGGAAAACATGCTGATGGGCTTCGGAGGACAATCACAGTAAATGGACTGTTTATTTGAATACCCCGCTTCACGGAGCACTCAGCGTGAATTCGCACAGAGACCTCTAAGTTATTGCTAATAATGTCTGTGCACTTAAGTTATTTTTACATGAGGGAAGCAATTACGGAACTTGCGGATAAACACACCGTCACTGAGCAAAGTGTGAGTCCAACTACTACGTTAAAAAAATCCAAGAGATTGTCTTCCCCTGCTGCACAGATCCGTGTAATTTTCCGGAGGAAAGGAGGGGACAACAGTTGTAGATTAGTGGTCACGACTCATGACGTAACCCCGGTCGTCATGAAGTGAATCACGCTGGAGATTTATGACGTAAAAATGGGTTAGCACAACACTGGACACGAACCTTTCATCACTGGCTAATGCCATTATAAACCCGGGCACTACTTTCCATGGTGGATTACGATACAAAATGATAAGGGGACATCGTCATTCTCCCACACAAAATTAAGGACTTGCACATTAAGCACGTATAGCCGATTTGTTTTCAGGTCACATGCGATACAAACAAGTGTGCCTTTCTTTTCCGTTACTTGAGAACAAGAATAAGCTTCTTGGTTTCGCTGTTAAATGCAAACCCAGAATACAAATCATTCACGCAGCATCGGTGATCCGCGGCATGTGCACATCTGGTTTGGAGTGAGTAATTGCCTTCTCTCCTAAACGCTCCTGGTGCTCGAGCGTTTGACTGCTTCCGAATTCGCAGCCAGACGTTACGCAGTGCCATCTCCAGCGTTCTGCATTTCAAGTGCTCGGTACCTGTGGAAGTCCGATCAGAGAAGGGGAGCTAGCTCTCCGGAGAAGACGGGACGGAGCGGTTCCGTGCTTGCAGTCCTGGTGCCGCTGCGCTGAATGCTCTGGTGGATTTCTTCGACCTGCGGAGAATTCGAGGGGACACGATCAGCACCGCGTCTCTGAACAGCTCCCCGTCTCCCCCTCGGTGTGTGTTTTTTTCCGTCTGGATGGGCGCTATTTGTCTCCGTCTGTGAGTGCTGATAACCGCTGGCGACTATTTCCAATGGCATCACACGGGTTTTGGTCTTTCGGCGCTGAAAATGCGGGTGACAACAGCAACCAAAGCCCCAACTCACGTAAGTGACAGCAAAACAGCAAAACGGAAAATTACAATGGTGATCTTTTTAAAGTGTGAAAGATAATGCAAACGTTTAACATTTATAAAGGACACATTTGTAAGCGTCTGTGTAGTATGTTTGGCACGACAACTGTCGTGTTTGTTCCCAAACGTAATCAATAAAACATAACAGCTCTGACGTCTTTGTCTATTTCATTTATATTTTTTAGATGAATGGTTACCTCTGCACAGTGAGTTTAGGCTCATTATCTAAGTTTACAAATTTTCCAACTGTCATTACGATTAATTGAACATATAGCATTATTATTTTTAGACGCTCCCAACGGCATAATACAACATTTTACACTGTACAATTAAACTTCCGACAGACAGTTAGCCACGCACCACGCTTAACGATTATCGAAGCTTTTACTGAAATTGCGTTCAGGCGATTGTCCTAATTAACGTTCCTGTTGTTTTCGCTGTTGTTTCTGTCATTGTCATTTGTACCAATCTGAATTTATTGCTATTTCTAGCAAGAGCTTGGTGTCAGGCGGCGGCCCAAAAATTCACAGGAGGCATCGGCTCAAAAATATGCGGTATGTTTGGTTAGACTATGTCCTGATATGCATGCGCTCCGCAGGCTGCTGGGCACACAATATGTGTCATTTGTCGTTGCATTTGTTTTCTGTTACATGGGCTACACTCGACTGTCTAATGTGACAATCCATACTTTCGTTTTTTTTTCTTGATTTGTATTTTTCTCTTATTTTAAACTTTCGATATTTGTTTAGCTCTGCTTAATGTCGGGGAGGCCGAGAAACCGGCGGACCCCATCGCCAAGCAAACCGAGACCGAGACCGAGACAGAGACAGAGACCTGCGGGTGCAACAAGCCATGCAGTTGTTCCAAAACGGGTCTGGGTTTCTCGGATCTCTATTCAACAGGTACAAACATGTTTTGCAGCAGCTCTTTTGAATATAATTGTACTGAGGGAAAAAAAAGATAATTGGGGTTAGTAAAAATACAGAGACATCAAATAAGTAACATATGTCAATAATAGGCTTTTCAAAATGATTTTTTGGGAAGTACAACGGAATTATTTCAAATATTGTTCTCTTAGAACTTTAATTCAGTCTCATAATATATACGTATAAGAAAAAACAACTTTTAGAGCAGCGAATAATAATGAAAAAATTAAAAATGTCTTTGATCAATTATTTTCCACTTGGCAGGGTTTGTACTTCAGGCTGACAACGTGTTTTAAATCACAATTCCATTTATTTCGCGCCGTAGAATACCAACAGTCTTTCGCAAGGTCAAGTTTAGAACTCATTCTGCTCCGAATATGACCTTTAAACACAAATCTAAACGCCTGTATTTTCGTATTTTTACAGACCTGCTGCCAGCGACAAATGGGGATATGAAGACAATGAATTTTCTTCAGGAGGTCGTGGACATTTTGCTGGCATACATAGTGGAATCGTTTGACAGGTCGACGAAAGTCATTGATTTTCATTATCCAAACGAATTGCTTCAAACAAACAACTGGGAGCTTTCTGACGAGCCGGCAACCCTGGACGAAATTTTAATAAGCTGTCGTGCAACTCTGAAATACGCCATCAAAACAGGTAGAGCTGTTGTGTTAAATACATTTTCGTTTCTCGCCCCTATTTATTTACTGCTGTTTTTGCGGTCAACGGCATATTTGGAAGAGTAGAGGAGACAAATGAAAAGACAATGGGATGTAGTATAACAAATGAAAAAATAACATTTATTTAGGCCTAAGTGATCAGTTTCCCAAGTTCTGATTTTAAATTATTTATATATCACTTAAATGCATGCAGCATATGCCGAACATAAAATGTTTGCTGGTATTGTGGCACGTTTACATTTGTTTTAACTGAGCAAGGTCATAATTAATTCAATTTATTGAAAAGCAAAATAAGTAAATGAAATGATCAGGGTTACTGCTGAGCTCCGTTTCTCTTGGCCATCAATGACACATATAAGCGCAGAGTTATACCTGTTACTTTGTGATCTTCTGAACCGTGAAATGATCAGCTGGCTCCGCTGAAGGCAGCATGTTTCCTATCGCAAGACTGCCTGCGCTCCGTTATCATAATTAGCCAATATTGAAGAGGAAATTGGAAATGGCAAGTTGCCAGTTCATTGCTTTGGTTAGCACCCCCCACCCCAAACCCATCCCCCAAAAATGTCCTCCAAAATAGTGAGCGTCCCGTAGCGTTAGTGCTACTACTAGGGCTACGGGCACCGTTTAATGTTAAACTGGATTCTGCCTGAATTGACACTTGCAGGTTAATTTTAACTTCAGAAAATGCGTATAAATTAAATGCTTTCTTGACATTAGATTTTGAAGCATATTGCAGTCTGGCCTCTCAGTTTCATCAAAACACAGATACAAGACCCTAGTTTATGGCCGGGAATAAAAAAATAGCCGTCACTGCACAGGATATCGGCGAGTAGCAGAACAACACACCAACACCTGACAAGGGTGAATGTTACAGGCCTATGTATACAGACACTGGAGTAAAAATTCATCAACTGCATTCAATTTCTTTTCTGGTCTCTATTTATAGCCCATCCCAGGTACTTCAATCAGCTTTCTACCGGATTAGACATGGTTGGTTTAGCAGCTGACTGGCTAACATCGACTGCCAACACAAATATGTGAGTGTTGCTCTGCCTCTTCGTTATAAAAAGCTTTTTTCCTTTCCCCGCACAGCAGTACGAATTATTCCTACGCCTGCTACTGACAGATAGCTGGGTTCCGCCGCAGACATAATCGAAAAGAAACTAGATAAGTGACCCAGCATTGAATGCAATCGTGCATTCATTTCCGGAAAGACCCTGATGAGCAGAAAATGCGAACGGAACTGAAATTCACCTTTTTGGTTCAAGTTAATTATCATTTAATTTAGATTACGCCAAGGGTAATTTGAGCTGGCGATGCCACTTTGTTAGGTTGTACACAAATCTGTATTTATGTAGAGAGTGGAGATTTTAAAAAGTAAAACCAATAGAAAGTAATGGCTCTTTGGAACCCAGCTATTATGCAGCAACAAAGGAAGAAATAGATACTAAGTCATGCATGGCCAACACACGATATAATTCAATTAACCATGTTGTAATGGAAGAATAATATTTTAGTCATTTACAAAATATGTACAGTTCGCAACATATTCTACACAGTAAAAAGTGCTTTAAAACTAGCATTTATTTGCGTTTATTTGGAATTACACTTTAAAAGTGGAAATATAAAAAAGCAAAATGATATTGTGGGACTTGAAACTGAGAGGTATCTCATATTTTCAACTACTGTTGATTTCAGTTCACAAATTCCCTAAGCTCTACCACAGAGCATACAAATGTGAATAAATGATAAAGGATTAGAATGTTGTCACACTGTCTATGGCCCACAACAGACAATTTAACTGGACATAATTTCCAGCATCCAATAATAGACCTTATACTGCTGTTGGTCAAACAAAGATAAACCCAGATGGCCTAAGGACATTTGCCCATTGGTGATACTGAACAACTGGAATCATAGTGCTGGCTTTGGGGCTTAGGTGACAATTTAGTGTATGCTCATGTACACAAGTGCCTTTTTACCAATGACCAAAACCATTTAAGATTATATTGAAATCCATCATTTCATCTCAGCAAGAGGAACCCAACAGTGACGTTTGGTGAAAATCCATGTGGGTTCGATAATAACAGGAATAATAGCCATTACAACCTCAAGACCGATGTGGGTGGTGACAGAGAACAAAATAATAATTTAGAGAAAAGATGTTTGTGGACAGGTCCCAGCTGCCTTGAGGCAATTTGATTATACAGTGTGTTGTTTTTATTTTATTTTGTTTTGTTTTAATTTATTTGCTTCTGGGCAGAGCAGCATCAGTCAATGAAATAACATTTCTTTTGACATCATGCTCCAAACAAAGAATTGTCAGAACTGTCAGAACCCACAGGAACCCTATACATATGTTAAGATATTATATAAATTACATAAAGATAAATCTCAAATATAAAGTGAAAATTTTCCCTTGATCCCCCCACTGGCAACTAATGATTAAGTTTTAGGAGCAAATATCTCATCCGTTTAGGCAGATAGCATTTTGTGATGCAGTAATTTTACTGCGTTAAGGACAACTAGGTTTAATCAGATGTACACAATTTGCAAAATGTATACCAACAACCAATCAGCTTTTTAGACAATAAAGATCACTGCATTTCATCTACTTACCTGGAGTCCTGACATTCAGTGAAAACTGTTGTAAAACAGTCATTGTATTTTTTTTTTTTTTTTGAACTGGCCTGGTTTTTGCAACACAGTCATGTGACCTCCCTGTTGGCTCTAGGTTCACGTACGAGGTCGCCCCCGTGTTCGTCCTGCTGGAGTACGTCACCCTGAAGAAAATGAGGGAGATCATTGGCTGGCCCGACGGCCGGGGGGACGGCATATTCTCACCGGGTAGGTGACCCTTCAAGGTCTCCCCTGGTGTCCGTTTTGGGAGGGGGGGGGGCACTTTGTCCGGCTCAGCTGGGGGTTTGTCAATGTATTGCTTTTCATTGCAGTGTCAGTGATGGACAGCCCTCCTCGGGCAATGGAGATAGGATGTTTTGTTCTTGTCATGTATGTTATCCAAGCTGTCATCGCTTTTGTTGTTTTTCAGATACTGGGTACAAACCTAATTAGGGCACGGCCATACGTACCACTGAAGCATATTTGCTGATAAAGCGTACATTTATATAAGCATGTGCCATTTGCAAATGTTGGGATTTTACATTTAGAACAACATTTTATCATCTTGCCAATTCCACACCGACTGTATAAAGTAGGAAGGCTACAATGTCCAGTTGCGATGTATAGCATTTTTTTTGTTCCGTTTAAAAAAAAAAAAAACAGCAACACAGCTCATCATAGCGAGGCTTAATTTCTACACCTGCCACTTTTAATTAACATGTAAATGTAGATCATCCAGATATCTGTCTTAGTTGTTTCAAGCTGATCAATGTTGCACAATACACTGGAAAGTAGGGCAACACTGCATGTTTCTAAATTTGATCTCAAACAGGGAACAAAAATGCCTGCATGATTTTGATGTGAGAGGCTGAGCTGGCTGGATTTTCCTCTAGGTGGCGCCATCTCTAATATGTATGCGATGCTGCTCGCTCGATTCAAGATGTTCCCCGAAGTGAAGGAGAAAGGAATGTCATCGGTGCCAAGACTGGCCGCCTTCACATCGGAACACGTAGGTGGTGGTTTATTCTATTCAGTTGCTTTTTAAAAAATGCCTTCCTTTGGGTTAAACAACAAATGCCATATCAACAGTGCGAACGAGGGTTGGGCAACCCAGCTGTTTCGGGTGGGACTACATTACATTGTGTACTCATTTAGCAGGCACTCTTAACAAGGGCCACTTGCATTTACTTTTTCTTTTCATTTTTAAACATTGCACTCAATCATACAGCTTATGAAATTCAGCAATGAGTTGCTCAAAGGTGAAAAAGCATTGCTACAGAGGATTTTTAAGTCCCTGTTCCCTTGACGCTACCTTACGCTGCCACATTGATTACGTTAGTAATACATTACCATACATTACATTACGTCATTTAGCAGACACTCTTACCCAGAGCGACTTCCAAATAAGTGCATCACAGTGCTAAGAGTAGTTATCGAAAACTGCAAGACGTCAGTAAAATACTGAGTTAAATGCTAAACTAGTGTTTTTTTTGGAATAGAAAATAGGGATAGATAGGATAGCTAGAGAGGAAGGTAGACTAGAGATAAAGCTTGACACAATAATTTCTAATAAAATGAACCACATACACAAGGCAGCTGGCATGAAAATACTGGTGGCTGGAATTCAATGGGGTGTCTGGGATGCAGATATAATTACAAAGCATCATCACAGCATTTAAAAAGCAAGCCATTCAGACGTGTTTCGCATTGAGGGAGATCTGGAAGCAGGCCTGGCGTTTCGTCCATTAGTTTGCGCAGCCCTGTGTGAAATGTCAGCGTGTCACTTTTACACTTGCACGGCTAATGTGGATCTGACATTCAGTCTGGCAGCAGCGAGGACACCTCGCTGTCGTCCCACCCCCACCCCCCAACCACATGCCCTCGTCTGCATTTGAGTCAGCATGTGAAAAAACATCGCAAATGTGTGTGCATTCAGGAAAATTCCCCCACCACCCCCGCCCCAAGCCCCATCTTTTAAGGCAGACCACCAGAACCAACCGCTGAATATTAATGTGAGCAAATCACTGTCACACCATGGCCACTTTTCATTTTCTGTCTTCGTAACAAAAACACAAATATTGTTAGCAGATGGGTTTGGCCACCCATTCTTCTGTATGCAGATTTGTCTGGTCATGGTCAGCCATAAATTATTCATCCGTTCACTTACGCACCAACGGCTTGATTAAAACCATCAACCGAAGTTGATTTTGGGCGGTAGTGTGTTCACTCTGCGTTTCTGCATTGACTCTTGTGAAATTTTTTTTTCTATTTGGAGCACTGCCACATGAATTGCAAGTCCATTGAGAAACATTGAAGAACTGAAGTCATCTGTACGGCTCTGCTACTTGATTTCATTCTGTGTTGAATGACGTGTGTGCAAGCTGAATGTGGCGTACATTCATTTGCCTGTAATGATAAAGACTCAGAGACTATTTTTAGCTTTGCCTCGCTGTGTCTTTCAGAGTCATTTCTCAATCAAGAAGGGGGCCGCCGCCCTTGGGATCGGCACAGACAGTGTCATTTGCATCAAAGTTGACGAGAGGTAAGTCTGTTCTAATGAAAGAGAGATGTAAGAGAGTGTATCGGAGCTGAAACAATATTATGTGTCTTAATGGTGAAAGCATACAAGCAATAAAACCCGGTTTCCTTCTCCAGGGGTAAAATGATACCATCTGACCTTGAGAGGAGAATAATGGAGGCCAAACAAAAGGTAATTCAACCGACCGCATGAAGAGAGTAGCCCTTGCCACGCATGTTCCATCGCTTTGCTTGGTTTTGTTGTCAGCAGTTGCTTTAATGGGGGACATTTAGCTGATTGGGTTGGCATGCCATCTGTATGTCAGACTGGGTCTGTGCCATTCCCTGTTACAGAATCAGGGTGCCTGTACTGTCATTTCTGTAGTGACACCGCAAACTTTGACTTGTGGGCTCTTCTCTGCGGGGTAGTTTTGCGTGGCGTGATATTCCAGAGTTCCCTGCTGTATTCTGTCCAGTCTGAGAGCCAGCATTTAACCAGAAGCATACCCCCTCAAAAACTGCTTGGCTTTGAAAAAAACTTTGATGTATTTATTTATTTATTTATTTACTACTAAACACATCTATCATATATTATCATCATTTTGATGCGCTGACATTCAATGTATCATTATGAATGCCACATAAAAAGCATTCCATAGGTTGAGATGCAAAAAATCAGCAGGTTTTTGAATGTATTACAAAAAGATGTCTAACAACTGAATGCTGAATAACTATTCCCTTATTCACTCGTATTTCAACACTTAGGATAAACAGACACAGCTGAATGGGGTTTAAATTAGCATCAGAGAGTGGAGTGCTGTCTTCATGACCACTTCATCTTCACCTCCTAATAAGATTCTTCCACACAAGTGGCACACATACAGAGACAGATTGCATCTTCCAAATAGTCATGTGTTTGGCCTCATGCTTAGAGGGAACGGCACGGATCCTCTTAGCTACAGCCGGGGTAACGTGGAGAAAGTGTGGTGTCACTGGCATTACAGTCTTGCTCATAGAGTACGTCATGGCATTCCCTCTGTATAGGTGACTCTCATGTTGGTGACTCTCTAGACGGATGCTAGAGAGTCACCAACATGAGCATTTTACTTCATTTATTTATTTATATTATTTATATTTTCTATGTCCTTGATGACGTTTGGGCTTGTCTGCTAGCTGTGAAACAAATTACCCCCCTTGGGGATAATAAAGATACCTTGACCTTGACCTAGACGGAATTGTGTGTATCCTCTTAGCTACAGACTAGGTAACATGGAGAAAGTGCTGTATGACTGGCATCACAATCTTGCTCATAGAGCATGTCACTGCATCCCTTCGGTGACGCCACAGTGGAGGCTCATGTCGTGACTCTCCCCCTCCTCCCCCCCCCCCTCCCCCTCCAGGGCTTGGTGCCGTTCTTCGTCAGTGCCACCGCCGGCACCACCGTGTGCGGCGCATTCGACCCCCTCATCGCCATCGCCGACATCTGCAAGAAGCACAACGTCTGGATGCACGTGGACGTGAGTGGAGAGCTCATCACATAACGCAGCATCCGTCCATCTTATCCAGGGCCAGTTAAACAGCTTACATATGATGCATTTATGTCTCTGAATAGTTACTGAGGCAATTTAGGCTAAGAGTCCTGGCTCAACAGCACCACCTGCAGCCTGAAGACCCACCTCTTCAGACTGCATCCCCCTAACACCTGATACCTCCAGTATTTGATACTTATTTTACGTGCAGTATTGTGATGTAAATTTTATTTTGTGTTCTGGGGACTGTTGTATCATAGTAGACTTGGCTTCTGTCAGATTGCAGAAGTTAACTTGTGGTAGGGCTCGAATAGTGTTACGCTCACTGGTCTGGGAGTGTTGTTAGCCCAGTCTGACACTGTTGCTCATTTAAATTGAAAGGATACACTTATGTTCTATTGTGCAGGAAGTTGCTCTGAGTGTCTGCTAAATGCATGTTATGTAATGTAATGCATGTATGTGCCTGAATAGTTACAGAAGCGATTCAGGCTAAGAGCCCTGGCTCAACCTCTACAACAGCAGCGTCCCCCCACCCGGGACTCAAACCCGCGACCCTTGAGTTACAAAGCCGCCTCCGCACTGCACCGTTCCCTTAAACCGTGCTGCTCTTGTGTGCGCTCCAACATTTGTAAAGCTCCTTCCTGCCCAAAATGTGGCACTCAGGAAATGCAGCTGGAGCACCCTTGCCTTCCATGTGTCCTCGGAAGCCTTTGAGATCGTCTTTAAAGGGAGGCATGTGACTGCGGCTTCGGTTATCTCTCTGCCAACCCGCAACTTCAAAAACCCCGAGCCTTCTCCGCAGCAGGCGCAGGGAGCTGAAATTAAATCCAGGAGAGCGCAGGCTCTGAGATTAATTGGTTGAGGTTGCCGGTTTTCATACGCTGGCTGTTTCGTAACATTCAGCCTGCCGGTTTTTTCAGAAAGGCCACAGGACACAAAAAAATGCGCAGAGGTCCGTCCTCCTGATTCTGCCCATCCCGTCTGGGTCCGCTCTGCTGGTTTCATGTGACCTAAATACTCAGGGGCTGGTGATTTCCCTCAGCGGAGATGAAGAAAACTGGAGCAGAGCCATGAATCTTTTTTTTTTCTCTAAATTACCCATCATCCTTTGCCATCCCAAGATCCCACTCAGAGGCAGTGGCTATTATGGAGAGTGGTCATACTGGGGCAGAAGGCTGGCTCTGTCAACGAGGGAAGTGGGTCATTTTATACTAACCCAGCGTGCTATATGATCTGACACTCCGAGTCTCTGTATTATGAATAAAAACAATAATAAGTAACTCAGTTTTAAAAGAAGCCTCTGTGGGCCTATAGTTGCATAATAGTTTCATCACGGTTAACTTCGAACATGAAGGATGGGGCCCTGGGTGGCTCAGTCAGCAAGGCTTTTGCTTTGAGCACAGGCTGAGCCCTATTCCCCAAGTTAAAAAACAGCGTCATCATTTGCCAACAATGTCCAGGATCCCACAGCGACAGAGCACATTGGCATCATTCTGCTGGAGATTGGGGTGCGGAGGTGGGCCAGGGTTTCCTCGTGTAACCATTCTCATTCATTTAATACTGGTGTCTTTACATTATGAAAAATTGAGCATTCAGCAACCTGTCAGGCACCTACAAGTTGTTCAGTGATTCATGAGAGGGCAGCAGTGTGGCATAGTGGTAAGGAGCAGGGCTCATAACTGAAAGGTTGCCAGTTTGATCCCCCACGGGGGCACTGCTGCTGTACCCTTGGGCTAGGTACTTAACCCACAATTACCTCGGTAAATATCCAGCTGTATAAATGGATAACATCGTAAAAACCTGTAATTGATGCAAGTTGCTCTGGATAAGAGCATGTGCTAAATGCCGGTCTGCTGACTGCTGCTGTGTGCTGTTCAGTTCAGGGAATGTCAGTGGAGTAGGTGTGTTGTGCGACTTTTAATGCTAAAAGCAGCCATCGGTTGTATGCACATGTATTGTATGCGGATGAGGATTGCGTTCATGTGCGTGTGCAGAGGTTGTTGTGGTGGACTGAGCACAATATACAATTGGCCATTCCAACAAAGCAAGATTGCAACACAAAAGGGAAGCATTAAAGATGATTAAACATAAGAGGTGACGCAGCAGTTTGAATGATCAATATTATTTACCTTTACTGTCAGACACACATTTGGTATTTGGGCTGAGCAATGCCTTTGACAAGAGAAATCTAGTTTGGTGCCAACTTTTAATTCTGATTTCATGCTCCAGCGTAAATATGACCACTTTAATGTCCGCAAGCATTAACATGAATATTTGAAAAAGTCCATGCAGATTTTCATGACATTTAGCTAAGCTTTGATCCCAAGGCCTACCTTTCACCACACATTTTATACTCTTCTCAAAATGTGATATGTTATGGTTTTGTTTGTTATGGTCCATGAAATGATTTGTTGAACCATATGGTTTCATGGAATCACTTCTTTCGTTTATTTGCTAGGGGTTACCAAAACAATACACCAACACAATATTCTGTTTATCCTGTACCACCTTTGACAGTTTATTTTTTGGGGCCTGGGGGACTCAAGTGTTTTACCTATCATACAAAGTGGCAAATTGGCCAAAGCAATTCACTTTGAAGGAGAAAGTATGTGCCAGTAAACATGAGAGGGTCATGTATGAAGTCAAAAGACGCTGTGCATTGTTAGTCATGTATGGCGTTGAAAGACCCTGTGCAATGTTGGCTATTTATGACATTGACCGACCCTTTGCAGTGGTAGTCTTGTATGAAGTTGGAAGACCCTGTCCAGTGTTGGTTAAACATGTATATGAAGCTGAAAGACCTTGTGCAGTGGTGGCCATGTCTGAAGTTGAAAGACCCTGTTCATAGGGGGCGATGTGTAAAGATGAAAGACTCTGTGCAGTGATTGTTATGTGTAACATTGAGAGACCCTCTGCACTGTTGGTCAGGTATGAGGTTGAAAGACCCTGTATAGTGGTGATCATGTATCCAGTTGAAAAACCCTTGTACGGTGATGGTCATGTATGAAGTTGAAAGACCCTGTGCAGTGTTGGTTATACATGTATATGAAGTTGGAAGACCCTGCTTAGTGTTGGATTTGAACGAAGTTGAAAGACCCTGTGCAGTGTTGGTTATACATGTATATGAAGTTGGAAGACCCTGCTTAGTGTTGGATTTGTATGAAGTTGAAAGACCCTGTGCAGTGTTGGTTATACATGTATATGAAGTTGGAAGACCCTGTGCAGTGGTGCTTATGTGTGAAGGTGAAAGACCCTGTGCAGTGTTGGTTATACATGTGTATGAAGTTGAAAGACCCTGTGCAGTGTTGGTTATACATGTGTATGAAGTTGGAAGACCCTGTGCAGTGTTGGTTATACATGTATATGAAGTTGGAAGACCCTGTGCAGTGTTGGTTATACATGTGTATGAAGTTGAAAGACCCTGTGCAGTGTTGGTTATACATGTGTATGAAGTTGAAAGACCCTGTGCAGTGTTGCTCATGCCCACTTCCTCTCTGCAGGGGGCCTGGGGTGGGAGTCTGCTCATGTCCCGGAAGCACAGGTGGAAACTGAATGGAGTGGAAAGGTTTGCATTCATTTAGTGTTGTTCTCTGCTTGTTTTGGCATCCTAAAAGTTCGGAGGCCAGTGTGGCGTGCATACACTTTCAAACGTGCATGTTCGTTCTTCCCTGTTTGTTTGCTGTGTGTTTGGGAGATTTCTTTTCACTTGAGTGTCTGTTTCCTATTTCCTGTCCAGTGTCACTTATATCATCTCCAGCTCCATTGCTTCCCTGTGTTCTGGAAAAAAAAGTTAGCAACTGTTAGCAACCCCTCTTCAAAATACTGATTTGTCATTAACAATCCTTAAAAGATGCACGCACAGGAGAAGCATTTGGTTTCAGACACTGAGTGCGGTATCCTCGGCTCAAAATGTTAAAGTTTGTTGTGTCCTCACTGCTTGTTTCAGGGCCAATTCAGTGACATGGAACCCCCATAAGATGATGTCTGTCCCACTGCAGTGCTCTGCCCTGTTGGTCAGAGAGGAGGTGAGGAATCCACTGTCTGATGTCCCAGAAAATTCATCCTTCATTCTGACCTATGGTGCTTCATTCACAAAATCTGAGAGATAAGTTTAAGCAAGAATGAGTTTTTATTTCTGTCCAACTCTGTTTTTTTTAATTACAGCATGCACCAAGCTTGAAATATTGAGTAAGAAGTGGAAAAACACTGATACAAATGCTCGGATTCGTCAGTTAAAGTTTGGCACAAAGTATAGTACAAAGACAAAGCATAGTGCTTAAACTGGGTCTGCTAGCACTGTCAAGTGCTGTTGAGCTTCTTTGCCCAGAAGAGGAGTTCTGACATTGTTATGCTGTACTGTTGGAGAGAACATCTCACCTCTTTTGTCCTTTCTTTATTTCGCCCCCTACAGGGCTTGATGCAGAACTGCAACCAGATGCACGCCTGCTACCTGTTCCAGCAGGACAAGCACTACGACCTGTCCTACGACACTGGAGACAAAGCTCTGCAGTGTGGCCGCCATGTTGACATCTTTAAACTGTGGCTCATGTGGAGGGCAAAGGTGGGTACAGCGCAAAGAAATCTCTTTAAAAATAAAAAAAGAAACATTGAATGATGGTTAATTTCAACGAGAGAAATTGAGAAAATGTAATAGGCTCCACCGGAGGAACTGAAGAGGCAAGAGGAGGTTTAATGACACGGTTCGCAGTATTCTAATTTCTCTCCACAAAGTGAAGGCCGTCATCTCTTATGGAAATCATTTCAATTTCCTTGTTAAATGTTAGTTTCCACATAATGTATGCAAGTCGGAGTGCATTTTGGTTTAAGCATGCACATTTATATTCTGTTTGCAGAAGCAAATGGCACTGGGTGTTGAGCACACAGCGCACTGTACGCAGGGAACACTCCGTGTCCTTGCCACTCTCTTTCCCGTGAAAAACCCTTACATACTCCTGAGTGGCGCTACCGGCCCGAGAAAACAAAGCCCCCCGTTCACATCACCTGACAGTGCGATTCAATGTACCGTCAGTCCAGATCAGCTGGTATCAGGTTTGATTTGTGCTGTCTGACAGGGGAGGGCCTGGGTAATTTCTTCCCTTACAATGAGAAGTGGCAGCAACCTACATCGCGAGGACAAGGAATTTTTTTTTTTTTTTTTTTGCTTACATAGCATTGGACTTGCAGACGTAGGTGAAAGCTCATCTTTTTGTCTGTTTGTACGAGCGTTTTTTTTTTTCTTTCTTAGTTCCCTATTTGGGGAAAAAAAGTTTCTTCGGATGATACTTTTGAAGGCATGTTAAACATGATGCACAATCTGATCTGACCAAAACCCCAAAAGCCAAGAATAGTTACTGGTTGTCCTCAGTGTACTGTTTTGTAATCTACTTAATTGTCATTCATTTTGGCCGTCTGAAGACCACTGTGATTACATGCATGAGATCATCACCGAAACTGTGCCTCATTCCAGGTTACTAAGTAGTGTGTGGGCACACTTGGTATACAGATTTGTCCTTTCCGATAAGTGAGTGCATGTTTTTTTGTGGTACGCTGGCAGTGTTCAGGCCCTTTGCCGGTGATGGTCACCTGATCATGCTTTTCAAACCATAAATTAAAGTCAAGCCCTTGTTAATGTACTTAGCGTTTACAAAACAACTGAAAATACAAAGGTGCATTTACCTCAACCCTCTCATACGTCTAATGACATGGCTGACATTTTTTTATGATTGTGCGGAGGCTGTAAAAGCAATTGTTAATGATAAATCACAGTCCCACACACTGTGCTTTAGGAATAAGAGGAATAAAGCCCCTAGTTTAGAGTGAGACACAAGCAAGTCAGGCCTCGGTCTTGATTTGAATTTGGCTGTGGGGTAGACTTGAACACACAAACCGTGGAGAGCAAAGCAGCCATCAGCTTCGGGTTCTGGAATTCTGCAGCCAGACGGTTTTGATTAGAATCTCTTGCAGACGTTCTGAGCTGCGGATTTTTCTGCCCCAGAGCCCGCTGGAACGGAGCAGCCCGGCCGTTACTGGCTGTCATTTCTAGCCTTCATCCCGGCGTGTTTCAGCGGTTCTGACAGAGATACATCAAAGCCGGGTTTTATTTGTGCTCATTTTCAAGACCGGCCCAACACAACTTCTCATTGAATGTTTCTTTTTTATGTTCATTTGTTTGTTGTTTCTTTTTTTAGGAAAACAGAGCTTGCCATTGTACATTACGTTAGCTTGAGATTTTGGCATAATATCTGCACTGAGATTTTTGTTGGCTAGAATCTGTCTGTCTTTACTTGAAATATAATAGTTCCATACTCCATACATAATACTGAAGCAAGTGAATGAAATTAATTATGGACTGAAACTGGTATCTGAAAATGCTCTTCTCCTTATAGGCATGTATCCTATTTGAAAAGAACCCTCCGCTTCTAAAAAAAAAAAAAAAAACACACAGCCCACAGCCCAGATAATGACTGCATGCTTTCTTTTAATACCAGGGCACCATTGGATTCGAAGCTCAGATTGACAAGTGCTTGGAGCTTTCGGAGTACCTGTACAACAAGATCAAGGACAGGGAGGGCTACGAGATGGTGTTCAATGGAAAGGTCAGTGGACATCTGCCTTTTCCCATTCACCGAGGGCCACCCCATCTAGATCCACCTGCGCTGTGATTAGAAAATAATTGATAGCTGACGGACGGCGCCTGATTACAGCGTTTAACCGTAGCTTTGTTTCAGGGTCTGAATTTACCCTTGAATGACAACCCATGTGCCATTGCTTAGTGTCAGCATGATGTGATCCAGGCCTTTGTTCTAGCTGCTGTGGTGTTGAGACAATGAGCTGTAATTATACATAATGGCAGCTATGAACAGCACACATATATAATGCAGACATAATGTAATGAGTGCCAATTACAGTGAGGCAATACACAAATAGCTTTGTGTTTTAACCAGTGCAGACGAGGCCAAAATTCTTTACTCAGCTAAAAATGAAATAAATCCAAATGTATTTCCCTCTTTATTACATTAAGACGGTATTACAATGTAAATGTTTTACTGGGCTAGGAAGGCTTGCATACGATATTCACCCTGCACGACAGGCTTATTAAGAATTGCATCCGGTAATATATTAATCCAGTTCTGTGGTAAATTGATCCATCCTAGAGGATATTTTTAAGGGGAACTAAACGTATAAATGTTTTTTTTTTCGCTGTCTCACACGTTTAATTAACTGTGCTGTTACAAACATGAGTAACAGTGCTAGACACCAGGATGTTGGGATACGTACCTTTTTAATGGCTTTTGTCTGGCCAACGTCTTGGGTTCCCCCCAAAATTCCACACATGCAGAGCTAATTTGCAGAGAGGAGATAATGTGATATCATCAAACGGCCCGGGGTGAAACACAGTCCTCTGGCTCCCTCCCAGGTGCTTCGCCCAGCTGCGTGGGACCCAGAGACAAAAATCAAAGCGCAGAGTAAATTGCAATTCAAAGCCTTACAGTATAATAGGGCCTTACGCTCATCACCAGCCAATGCTCTATAATTAATACTTCTCGCTCCCTAAAAAGGCCTTGCATTAAAATGGCCTCTTGCACCAGAGCAATGTGGAGCTGGGGAAAGCGCTAACCACCTGCCCCTAGCTCTGGAGGCTTTGACGGGGTAAACGGAGTCCTTTGTGTTTAAATGAGAATTGTCATTTTAGGGAATGTTAATGTTGCTGATTGTCATACGTATTTCCTCAAACAAATGTGTAACAGTAACAAATCCATACTCCATAGTTTAGGCCCACTAAGGATTGATTTTTTGACTTTTGCTCATTCCAACAGTTTGCGTGCGTGTGTGTGCGTGCGTGTGCGTGCGTGTGCGTGCGTGTGCGTGTGTGTGTGTGTGTGTGTGTGTGTGTGTATGTATGTGTGTGTGTGTGTTCACCAATTCTTCAAGCTACCACGATGTAATGAAAAAATAATGCTGATTGAATAGGATGCAAAATGAATGGTAATTACAGTAATTAGTAATGACTAATAATTATACATCATTATCGATCCACCGGCTCTACATGTGATTTCATGTTGTGCTTTCCCCTCCAGCCTCAGCACACTAACGTGTGCTTCTGGTACCTCCCTCCCGGCATTCGGTACCTGGAGGACAAAGAGGAGAAAAAGAAGAGGCTACATAAGGTGAGGAATGGAGGACTACGCCGCGTTTTTCAATTGCGCTATGTCTTTAGTCGACGGGTTTAGCTATTTCACTGTATTTTAATGTAGCAGCTATGCTAAGCTAAGCTACGCGTAGCTTTAGCATCATAGCTATGAAGCCTCTCCTCTCCCTTCGTCCCCCTATCGTATGCTATCGTACAAAAAACAGCCATCTTGCATTAATGGCACATGAAAGGGGCAGCAAAGCAGGGGCGAGCACAGAGAAACAGCGCAGTCGGTGCCCCGCTCAGGTCCCATCGAAAAGGAACGGGAATGAATGGACACGTTATTAGGAGGAAGGGCGGAGAGTGCGGTTTTGCGAATTCGGCCATCCGGACGCTGGCCGTTTTGATGGCGGCCGCTCGGAAAACGCCGGTGCCCAAAGCAGGAGGCAGGCTCTAATCAGCAATTAGGACAACAGACGGCGTGCGTGCCAGCCATGCAAAGAGTGCGCTGTCAGACCGTGACGAGAGGTCTGTCTCTTTCCCCTCCCACCCCTCCACCCCAGGATGAGGGGCCTAAAAATAGGCGGTCATGCTTTACCTGTTACAGAGACGATAACGGCCTGGCATTACTCCAGAGCTTGTGGTTCCTTCCTTTCAACAACCTGGTAATCGCAGCACGTTATCAGCACAGTTAAGCAGGGGCAGAGGAGCAAGCTTAATCTCAGAGACACGAACAAGGTTTTTAGTGCATATTTTTCCAGTCACAAATAGGAAATCTTAAAATCCTGTCCCAGGATTGCATTGTCTAATGACTTTGACATGAACAGGGTGCAAAAAAAATATAAGTGTATCTTTTTATCTTCAGATTTATAATGTCCTGTTGTTTCTTGCAAAATCTCACCGGGTGATTTCGTAATTACAAGAACACCTACAGGGCATTTGCAGACATATTCTCCCATTAAAATGCAATGAACGCTATAGACTGTCTACCATGCAATAAGCTCTGCTGTTTGCTCAATGAGGTTTGAAATAGGGCTTTGTTGAACATGGAAAACGTAATATACCATATATATAAACTCTACCATACACCAAATACAATATTTTTTGTAATGTTTTCCTTGGGATTTTCTTGGATAACAGACATTTCTTCTTGTTGTTATAACCAGTTACTTGTAGTTTTTCCTTAATGCACGAAGTTTAATTTCTTGCTTTATCAGCATTAACACACTGTGACTCTTCTGTAATGCCAAACTGTAAATAACATATCTTCTTTAATGCCAGCTAACAAACCATAACATTTGAGTCATATGAAATAATAAGCCTTGTAGGGTAGGGTTTCATTTGCTGCCTCTTTTTTCCATTCCTTTGAAGGTATTTAAATACAGCGGGAGAAACATTGCTGGGCCTTGTTAGTGTTTTCTTTTAAATCCGATTCCAAATAATTATGGAATAGAGCCAAAAGAATAACTCTCTTTAACACGCAAAACCTTCATGCCTTTGGGTTGAACCAGAGACTTGCTCACACAGCTTGAATGAAATAAAAACCTTTTTTCACTTTGTCACTCGGGCTTGAGAAGTGATCCTACCTCATCACACTGTACTTACTTACTTACAGTCTATTGTGTCTAGTGGTATAATAGTATAATAAAAAAAACACAAGCACACATAGAAACACACGTTAACTAACATTTTATTCATTATATATTTTATATATAATAATTATTATTATGTTATAATCATATTTTGTATGCACGATCCTTGTGTAGGCCTTTATCAAAGTGGTTACAGTAATTTAGTAATAATTTTGGGTAAAACAATATGACTGCCACAGGAGACCAGATTAAAAGGCCTTAAATCTTACAGTGCATCCTATACGTGCTGATTTTGTTATGTGCTCAGTCCTGACCACTCAGAAGCTATGTGATTTCTAGTAATATGAATTTCTGATGAAAAAATTTACAGACACCTTTCTGCTTGAATTTTTCGAAGAAAAAAGTCACTTATATGAAGTGCAGCTTTCAGAGTTGTTGACAGCATACCTAAATTCTGATGACTCTGTGGGGAGTGATAAGATGTTATTTGTTTCTAAAGAGCACTTTTCAGTGGGAAAGTAGGTCCCTGTAATCAACACATTCCACTTGTCATGGTAAAGTTTACAGAAAGTGAGACTTTTCCACACCAAGGACTTTTATTTTTTGTCAAGTTTTGTCGAAAGTCGTAAAGTGAGTCACCGGAAGGTTACCTGGGGAAGGGGAGACTGGCACTGTCATTAGCCGCTGTGACAGAGTGCCACTCTCTCCCGCTTCTGTGGAGAATAATTGAATCAGCCTCCAAATATCAGAGGGCCCCGGCCAGAGGTAGCGGGTTGAGGAGGAAATAAATGACTTCGCCGTGACTTTGAGGCGCGACGGCATCGTAACTTTGTTGTGCCAGGTGAACTCCCGCGACCCTCTCTTGATTCGGCTGTCACGCTCGCCGTCACTCGAGTCTGCAAAGAAGTTGCTGTGGCCTCTTAGCTCGTCTCCAGATGGACTGAAATAAGAAAACGCATTTCACAGAAGAAAGAGTAGCTGTTTGGTAGAGGGAGATGGACCCTGATTGTGGGCCATTAAATGGTTTTTGCAGAGTTGAAAACATGCCCCAGATTTATACCGATGTAAGTTCGGTTGAATGCTTCAGATGTAGATTAAAAGCCACACAAATTGTACGTTCATTCTGTAAGGAGTGTGCCGGTTGTACAGCTGATCTCAGAATATCTGTGCATTTAAAAAAGGCTTGGGATTTTAGCTTGATGGAGGGCCTATTGATTCTCGCCAGAGAGTAAGACAACACTGAACCACTGTTTCCTGCTGGCAGGTTGCCCCTGTAATCAAGGCCAGGATGATGGAGTACGGGACGACCATGGTAAGCTACCAGCCACAGGGGGACAAAGTCAACTTCTTCCGAATGGTCATCTCCAACCCTGCGGCCACCTTCGAGGACATTGATTTCCTCATCGAGGAGATCGAACGACTTGGACAAGACTTATAAGACTACGCAGCCAAAACACGTCCGACCTTTCCTTAGACGAATGAAATGTTTGTTGTGAATGTACCAGTATTTTATTTTTTCCCCTCAAAAGCTAAATATATAGATATATATTAGAATAATGTATATTTCCGTACTGTAGTGTTAATGTGAGAAAAAAAGCATTGTCCAAAGCCCTGTTAAAATGCTTCTGTCTGCCTTTTGTGTCTAGATTAGAGTACTTGATGTTCCTTCATACATTTTTGCATACATGATGTTCCGAATACAATGTGATTTGCTCCATGTTGGTGCAATAGGTGAAAAGACTAGAGTTTACATTTAGCTGACTTTCTGAATTCTGCTATTAATCTGCAGTTCAAGCGTCCCTCGAGGCGTACAGTAAGTGTAAGAGGGCATTTCAACTTACCTCAACCCCACCTGCTGCCTTTGCGTGGGCAATCTTCTCTGTTGAGGTTCAGGTTCAGGACTTAACCAATCCCCCTCGCAGAGTTCATTTGCTTGTAATTGAAAGGTTATTTAAGAAACCGTCATCATCAGATAACTCTGAAAGTCCAGACAAAAGTACAATGAAAATGCAATGGCATATTACCTCCGATTTAACTATTTTTATAGATTCTGTCCATTTCCCAACACCAGTAATAAAGCGTTTACCTGTATAACAGCAAACAACTTCAGAGTGTAAACAACAAGCACACTAGAAGCACATAAAAAAGTAATTATATTAAGAATATAGCATTATTTTGTATTATATCTAAAATATATATGTATATATATATTTCAGAGGAGTCCTTTGCCATTCAAAATTACATTACCACAATATTTAACAACTCCCAGAGTTCAGGAAGCCTTGTGTAGCCATAATGCCAGTCTCACCACATCAGTGCAAAAGTAGTTTAAAATAATAGAGCTCCGATCCTGCTTTAAATAACTTCTAGAGACACATTTCCTTCTGTGTGGAAAAGTTGCTATACCCTACTGTGACTTTCACTTCTTTGGAGACAGCAGTTAGATATTGTCAACATGAGGAGAATTCAGCCATCTGACCATTGGGGGGGTCAATATTTGGCCACCATGAATCTCCTCAGGGTTTGAGGCAGCCTTATCACACAGATATAATGTCCTGCTGTCAAATGGCTTACTGAGGCACATCAGACCTCTTTTAAAAAAAAGGGGGTGGTAAAAAATTCTCTGACAGTAGGAAAAGCGATCGTGGCATTCGCTCCTTTCTTGATTTCCTGAACTGTTGCGAGGGAGTTCTCGGAGATTGAACGGCAGGAGATTTATAGTGCTTTATAAAAAGAAGTTTGGCTCTGTGCCCGACGCACAGCGAAAGTGAGCCTCGCTCACCCTGAAACAAGGGGAGAGAGAAGAACCGTCCTCTTTCGCTGTCACTCCATTTATATCTGATGTCAAGCAATATAGCGCGTTGGGTCAAGCGGAGTGAGCTTCTCCATCGGTATTCACAGTACTGCTCAAAGATGACATCTGAAAAAGCACAATTAACTCCTCGTGGCGTGCTGACTCGGCCTATATTAGCTTTGGATTGCGCATTGTAAATAAGATTTCCAATGACGTTCCTGTCTAAGTACATATCCGAGTGTATACATCTGTGTATATACGGCGTACAGCCAGAGAATATTTGTGAGGTACTGATAATTATTTTCTCTATTCAATATAAATACCTAAGTTTACTTCCTCTGTTAGTAATGCTTTAGTGCGTGTTAAATACTTGAAATGGTGAATATGACGGCATACTTTCAATCATACAGTGTGTGTTCAGGGATTGGCTTTACGCGGGGAAGAGAAAATGTCTCCCGCGGTTTCAGTGAATTAGACTCTTTTGCTTTGAAAACAGTGTGAGAGATGCATAGGACCACTTTACACGTTTCAAATGAATATGCAAAGCCATGACTAAACTGAGCCCTCTGTCCTTTGTGTACAAGTGATATATACTTGATAGTATAAGCCAAACTTTTTATGGGCCAAATGTGTTTTTTCGTGTGCGTTTGTAACTGTGTTGCCTTAGTTTCAATTGCCAGTATAGTCTAGTGATCCTCAGACTGAGGTTGTGCACTTTAGCGATTTGTTGCATATGATGCCTGAGTACGTGCAATGTTCCATGGTTGTTCATAGTTTGATGTCTAAACCGTGATAGGTGAAAAGTCTGAATGTGCCGCCAACTTCAGCATCCCCTTGGAGCTCAAAGCCTGGGTTTCTTTTTTTTTCGGCCTTGCTTTTGTTGTTCCTTTGCTTTTGTAGTTTTGCTGGAGCAATTTGTAGATAGGAGGAAGCTGCCTCATTACCAGCGTGTGTGTCCGGCAGCAGCGAACAAAAAAAAAAAAAAGATAACAATCACGCCCTTCTACCTTGCTTTCTTCCTTCCCAAGCGGATATGTCGGTTGTTTCTGTCCTAAATTGTCGAGCACACTGTGAGCCTAATGGCTGTGGCACTTAAATGAACAAAAAGAAAAAAGGAAAAAAAAAAGTCATCATAGATCCTGTCTTCAAAATTCAGCCATCTTTCTCTGCTGCTGCTGCTAGATTTTTGCTTATTTTGCACTTGCATGAACGCCTTGCCTTTTCTGGTCTTGCGATGCAATCCCTTAGACGCAGTAGTCATAGCTCTCTATTAGTTTTAGCTACACAGTTGCATGGCTTATAGCGTAGCAGCATAGCGCACCAGTAGCTAACCTGTGGCCATTGCTGTAGCTTACTGTACCTGTGGCTTCTCCCTCTTAACGCTTTGTAAGCATGCCGCCACGTGGCTTCGCTGCCCATCACCTACTCCGCGTAGGTCGACGCCCTTTCTTCCTCTTTTGCTTTCTCTCTCTGTCTTTCTCTCTCTCTTTCTCTCTGTCTGCCGCAGCTCTGAAAGTAGAATATGTGTAGATCTTAGGCGGGCCCTTTCCTTCAGCAACTTTAGCCGTTTTTTTAAGCAGCCTCCTGAGCTTCGCTCTCTAGCAGCCATAATAAAACCTTTGCCATGTGAAAATGGAGACTCCAGAGTTTTGAGAGACGGGGTTACAACCCTTGTCGCACAGAGGCAATATCATTTGTGGCAGTTTGTGACATGTTGGTAATCTTGATGTAACATGTACGGGAGCTTGCTAGGACCAAAACAGCTGTGTCAGAGTGCTACTCAAAGTGATTTGATTCTCTGATCTGCAGCTGTCTTAAACTGGAAAGACCATGAACTGGAGTGTGGGAAAACATCTCTGTAGGAGTAAGATGCAAGCTCCTACATGCAATGGTACTTTTTTCTTGAAATGTATGTAATGTCTTGGGGAAAAAAAATCTAATAAATATTCTTGCCAAACACTAACTTGATTGTCTCTCTGTATTTCTTGTTGATTGGGTTTATAGCCTTTTCTAAACCTAGATGTTCTTCCTGTTGCTTTGTGAAATCAAGAAGGGGGGAAAGATTGCTTATATGTGGCCAAAAAAAGAGATGCATTTAGCTTAACAAAGGGATAAACCTGATAAGACGCAAACCATTAGACAGAGACAGGGGTTATTGTGCTTTCAAGAGGCAGTAAAGAATTGGTGTGACTTTGACACTAAGCACTGTACCAATCTGCACAAACAGAATTCACAACAAAGGCCCAAGCCTCCGAAAAAGTTAATTCTTACATAAGGCCCCGAAATTGCCATGGTTACATAATCGCTCTGCGGATGGCCACTTTTCTTTGAAGTGGTGCTCAGAAAACAGCACTGCCTAGCACTGAGGATGGGGATCTGTAGTGGGGAGTGTGTGTGTTGGGGGGGGTGGGCTGCGAGTAAATGTTTTGAGGCATTGTATACAGTCAGCAAAACCAAAAACAGCACCAAAATGATTTATTTGCACCAGGTGGGGCACTGATGTTGTGCCCTACAGCTTGCTACCTCGCATTACCTGTACTGAGGTAAGCGGTTTAAATCGGTCAGAATGTGTCTGAATTTGTAAGCACTTTTAGCTGCCATGAATGGGGGAAGCTGCCAAGCAAAAACAACTGTTTTCCATTTTTTATTTATTTAATCATTTTTCTGCTTTCAAAGCAGAGATTTATTTAATTTATTTAAACATGTTTAAACCCTTTGAATCAAAGAAGTGGTATGGTCACCTGAGTTATGGTTACATTTTTATGACAGAGGGCACCAGGCCATCAAACTTTTTCTCCTCCGCCTAATTCATAACCAGTCGAAACAGGTTTGATTTAGAATGTGCTGTAACTGAAATTTTCTTTGCAGCCCTGTTTAAAGGCTCATGTCACATTGTTTAGCACCACACACCAAAACACATGGATCCCGAGGCTAGGGTTTCAATAGGAGGGAAACAGATAAACATGTCAAAATGACATGAGACAGAAGTGGGGAGGGGGGATGTCCTGAAACAAATGCAATCTCCCCCCTCCTCCATCCCCCCGCCCCCAAAATACAGCCCCTATTGTGTATCCCACACAACCTCTCAAATTAGCTTTATACATTCACTCAATAATTTTAAAAAAAGAAAAAGCAGGACATGAAGTACTGGGAGCGGGGAGCAAATAAAGATGGAGGGACTGAGTGAAGGACAACCAGTTCCTGACAGGTTCAATGCCTGGGTAGGACACTGCAGTTGTGTCCTTTCTCAACATACTGTGCGTAACCTGAAATGCCGGAGTAAAGGAGCAAACAGCTCTATATATGTGAAATAAAAAAGCCTGCATAGTGAGACTAGGGCATCTGCTGCTCAAAATATATAAATGTGAATATATAAAAGTGAAAAGAGTGAGTACAGACAACAGAAGAGTATCCTCTGCCGTGGTTTTTTGGAGGTAGCTGGGATTAATGGCTACAAATGTGCTAGATGCTAAGATTTCCATTTTCAGAGAGGTGTTGACTTCATAGAAAAGGTTTATTGAAATGGATTATACAGTGCTTTGAGGGAAATGGGAGGAAGAGATTAACTGCCACGGCACCAGTCTCATCCGTGCAAAAACTGTAACATATTCATAGTTATTGGAAGTCTGAATCAATGTGAGGAAAGATTTTTTTTTTTGAAAAATTAACATTGAATCTAACACATTATTTTAAAGGTTCCAGAATCTCTATAGAACTAACTGAAATATTAACACTATCGATAGAAACACAGAGGAAACAATGAGATATCGCAAACAGACTACAGAGCAATTTCTTTACAGCAGTGATGAGTTTGTTTCCATTTTCTCATCTCTAGATGGCGCTGTTTCCTCGTGTTCCTGAACCGTGGAACGAAAACTCAGTGCTCTCAAGCAGAAAACCGTACAGACAGCATAATGTCCCATTATCTGACTAATTGATTAGCTCACTAAAGCATCTGTTCACTCATTTATGCATCTTTCTCCATCACCGCATGGATAGATATGTAAAATCTATACATCCAATGACACAAAGTTGTTTTTTTTTCTTATCCTCACTCTAAGCATCGTTTTAGGACGTGGAATGTACTGTATGTTGCGGGGAAAAAAATGAGGAGGCAAAGCAGACCTCACTTCCTAAACAATGTGAACCACTTCCAGATGGTGGGCTACATCGACATCCCCCCCCAGAGCCCACCACCACGACAGGAAGAGGGAGTGTATTTCGGAGAGACAGAGAGCTGTCACTGTGAGTAGCGCGGTCTGCGCGCCTGATGGTGTTTCTATATAAAGAGCCCGGGGCAGAGCTGTCCGTTTTTGTTTACTCGCTCAGTGCAGCCCTGGCGTGGTCCGCAATCATGCCCCGCGTTATTCACGTGCACCGTTTGGAGACCACATTATCAGCGCCTGTCATCGCTGGCTCCTGTAGTTCCACGAGTGAAGATATGACCTTCCGCATGTTACAGAGACACTGATTACACTGATTAGACGGAGGACAAGTCTCGGCGGATCACCCCTCTGTCCGGAGGCGAGGTGAAAAAGCGGACCGTCCAAAAGTGCCGTACGCACCCCCTACCCCCATCCCCGTCCCCGTGACCTCACACATACAGAGGGCGCGAACTAAAAATGCACGCAGTTGCCGAGCCAAACCGCGGCATCCTCGCGTTGCCTTCTGTAGCGTGGGGCAACGCCGAGAGAACGTTTCATGCTCACAAGTCTACGGCGCCACGTAAGAGGGAGATTTTTTTTCTTCACTTTAACGAGAGATGGACTCGTTCCCGGTATGCCGTTTTTTTCTGTAATTGGAAAACGAGACGGAGACTTCCCCCAGTGAAGGTAACCACATCCTTCATAACCCGCTCGTTTCTCTCGCTCCTCTTCCCTCCTTCTCCTTGGATCCACGGCACCCTCTCAGAGCAGTGCCTTCTAATCCCTCTCACTAATTTAGACAGCCCAACCCCCCGGCAGCTCCAGACACCCAGAGAGTAAACCGCAAACACTTGTAGGCCTACCACCTGCCTTAACTTTGCTTTCCTCCACTGCATGGGCACCGAGGGAACTGAAAATTCCAGAGATCAGAAGGCCTCAGACCCGCACCGTTGCAATGTACCATAGCTGTAAGTAACAGCTTTACATTTATGCAAATTTCATTTTAGCAAATGCTCGTATTCGGAATGCCTTACACGGGTTGCAGGTTTTACATGTTATCCATTTATACAACTGGATATTTACTGAAGCAGTTCTGGGTTAAGTACCTTGCCCAAGGGTACAGCAGCAGTGCCCCACCAGTGAATCAAATGAGCAACCATTCGGTTATGAGCCGTGCTCCTTTCCACTATGCTACACTGCTGCTTTGTTATGCATTATAATGCAGAGAGTAACAAGTATGGCAAAGGGGAATATTCTAGAGTCTTTTTCTTTATACTTATAATTCTGTAGCCTCTACAAAGAACACATGAATAGTGCTGCTAGGTATGTCCTATTTTTTCTCTCTTCCCTCACTCTTCTGGTCCTCAGCCCAGCCTTCATCGGTTTCTTTTTTGCTGCTCAGATTTGCCTGGGATACTCATCCCTCAATACTCAGTCATTCTCTCTTACCACGTTGTCAACTGCTCTGCTTCTCTCTGTCTTCAGGAAGTCATTCATTCCTGCAGCTTCTCTTATCTGCTGACATCTTCATCATCTCCTCCTCTTCCCTGTGTCTAGAGCTCCATCTTTCCTTTTCAAGCTCTTTGGTGGTGGACTGCAGTACCCACCGGCATTACACCAGCATGGTCTCATTACATTTATTCATTTATTTTTTTGTCACATAATTTCTACATTTTGCTTCCTCTAAGGTTTCTAATGCTTTTCACACCCTGTTTAATTACTTCAGTTTTCTTGCCACAGCTTAGGTGTTTCTACTAAGCCATATGATTTCCCCTTAGCAGTTATTCTTCTTATGGTATTAAACATGCATCTTTAATTACATTTTATTTGCTGCTAATTTTCAACCTACATTATCCACAAAACTCCACAAAATCCACAGAAATCCACAAAAATATTTGGTTCTTGTTATTTTTGTAGTCTTTTTGTAGTTATCGCCCTGACTGTTGCACGTAATTATTCCCAGACAAGAGTGTGTGCTAAATTACTTAACAGCGTAATGAAAGTTGTGTTATGAAAGATGTATGTTCTTACCTTCTGGCTCACTGAAAGTATTAAAGTCTTAATGTCAGAAGCTGCTGATATTTAGCTTTTAGACTATAGGATATGATTGCACTTTTCAGTACAACTTTTCAGGACTTTTTCTGTACCATGCAAGCGTGCAACTTTGGTTTTACGTTTATTTCTCAGGAAAAAAGTGCATCTTTTAAAATAAAACAATCGTGTGTCAACCCCTCATCCTTTGCTCCGCACATACCTAAATCAAAATTCTACAAATTACAGTGTCATAGGAACAGGAGAAATGAGAGAGGAATACAAGTAAATTGTAAAGAGAGAAACATTATAGTGCAAACAAAGGTCTTACAATCACTATGATGTATTCACCCATAAACCCAGAATACTTGCATTTCTAATCTCCACAAGGCACCTGCAGGCTCAGAAACCTTGAAATATGGTTCTTATTGTGAGTAAGGGGTGTTTTGCCCAGCATTTTTCAGATTAGTCTACATTAAGCCAAAACAGAGCTAAATGTAAATGACACCAGTGAATATGTTGTGTCTTGAAAACACAAAAGTAATTTTGTTGTGAAGAGAGAACTCAAGGGTCTCCATGAGGTTTTTACCCTCCAGCTGTATGTTCAGTTAATGTGAACTGGTTACATAAACCAGAAAACTTTCACTGACAAACAGCCTGTTCATTCTGCAATACCCAATACATTACCACAGTTTCTTTTGCTAACTTTTCATCCCCATCCCCATAAAACTTACCTTGTTTCTCCCTCCCATCCCCTTTGTTACATTCCTCCAGAGAGAGAAAGATGAACATTTTAAGATGCTAAATTTATTGTTTCATGTCAAATCAAACACATGAAACACAACAGAACTTTCCAGAGATGACCTTCCCTGATTACGAAGTAATTTGTAACAATGATCGATGTGTTGACCTTACTGTGAATGGCAGAATTGTGATGAGTAATCTCTTTTTCTCACACAAAAGACAGTAAACCAGTCAGAAAATGACCTTGCTGAGCAACATTTTCACAACAATGTTTTTCTGCAGACAGATTAAAATAAGCAGTGCCTAAATGCATAAAACTTTACCAGTATTCACAGTGTCTTGCAAATACATTGCATTGACGTCACAAAACACTAAACATAAAAGAGAAGTTCTGAAAGTGGACAGTCTTATTCCCGATCACAGCATTGGTTCTTTGACTAACGCACCATGGGAAATCTCTGCTGTATCTATAAACAGCACAGCTTTCATTTATACTTGCTTGCAATGTTTGGTCACTTCTTATCGTGCTGTTTGCTGAGTATACAGGTCATACATTATCACACAACTTGGCTAACATAATAGGACACAAACCATTAGGGGCCTCTCTCTGTATTTACTCTGCTAAAAGTGCACGTTCTACCTGAATCCTCAGCTAAGATATAAAGTGGCATGTGCATCATTGTGCGGACATTCACTTTATCCTCAGTGAAAGTTGTGAAATAAACCGTGGATCTGCTTGAGGTAAAAAACAGAGTGAAGTTTAAGCCTCTGCAAAGCTGCATGAAGGGGCAAAAATACTTCGGCAAGCTTCTCAGTGCTGAAATATGTGGTGTCCGGGCCCACGCAGGAAGGGAGTGAAGGGACACAAGCAAAACGAAATGCTAAGCGGTACTTTTCCTTTGAGGTCACGTGCTAAGCGGCAGGCAGAGTCATTTTCCCTGAGATTATGTGATGTATAGACTGTGACTGCGTATGAACCACTGAGAGCTGCTGTTCGTTCAAATAACATTCACATGTTTATTACAAATAAAGTTCTGCAGGGGCCCATGGTGAGTCATTCACAGCGTACCACAGCTGCAATGCATGGCCTCATCTCTGTCCTTAATACTACTTTTATGTTACATTTGCGATTCTATTTTTTTTTTTGGTTATTATTAAAAGTATCAATGTCGACCCTTCCCTCTCACAACAATTCCTCTGCAATCGTAAAGGGTTTATCAAGTGTTCCTGAGCTGACCTGTTTTGTGTTGAGAACACTTGTTCACATATGGCAGGAATCACTATGCCCTTCATAGTACTTACCATATAATCCTCTATGTGATTACAAAAGGAAAGCAATAGTAAGTAGCCTAAACACGGTCGAAAGTAAAAAAACCTCATGAAAACGTATTTTTCCTCAATTGTTTCAACAATATTTAATCACAGAAATATTACGATCACATTATGTGTTCTTAAATAGGCCTTGTGGTGTAATAAAAGATTGTGCCATACCAGAATACTCAGCAAGCTGACAAAAGGTATCAAAGGTTGTAGCGTAACCTTTTCAAGGCACAAAGAGAGGTTAAGCTCTCTGTATGCTAACAGCTTTTTTTGTCAATGTTTTCCCAGAATTTTTTTTCACCTCCATTTTTGTTAAGCTAATTTTGTTACCTACACCGCCTCCTCCAGACCCCCGGGGGAACTAACCGAAACCAGATGTTCGTGTGCTCGGTAGGTGTTTTTGTCTCAAGCAGTGCCCTCTAGGACTAACCTGACAGAGCAGTATATCTGCACTTGTGTCACCTCCCAAAGATCCTCCTGGGTCATCTGCTCCCCTTTAGTTTTCCCTCTGACCCCTGTTCACCCCAACACGGGACCCTGTTCCCACATGTTTAAGGAGGGACACCCCTGAGAAGGCAGGGTGAGGCAGGAGTGCTGATTTTCAAGAGGAAAATCATTAAACTGACTTTTCTTGTAAACCTCGTGTTTTAGCACTCCTAATGGATATGTGTTCTGTTTAACACTTGGTTTGACCTGCTTCTTCAAGCACAAAAAAAAAAAATACTGTTGTGAGGGTGAAGGTCAGTGGGTCAGACGAGTCCCTGGTTTCCAGTAATGCACTGCCGTAAGGGAGGTTGACAGGTATTAATTGAGGCTTGCAGGTTTTCAGCGCCCGGTGTTTTTAGTAATGGCCCCATGTCTTTTACTGAGACATTGAGGAGTTTAAATTGGATGGAAGTTTCTTTTTGCGGCAGATTGTTTTTAACACGTAACTAGGGAATGAATGCACACCTGTCCCTGTGGTTATGATTCACAGATTTTTGGTTGATTGTATGCACTACCATTCTTGTGTTTGCATAGTGTTTATGTAATGAATGGTGCATAGATTATTGTCTTCTGCATGACATTTTATTCTAAAGCCTCTAAAGGCTTTTTGGAGTGCTCTTTCTGGAGTCATGCATGACACTGGTGTTATACTGTTAGTCTTAGAGCTCAGAGAGGGACTGGGAATGACTGCTGAAGAAGAAGAAAAGAAAGAAAGAGAGAGAGAAAGAAAGAAATGGCCTCTGTTGTAGGCAGGCAATTTCCAGCCTGTCGCTCAGACCTTGTCATCACGACCCTAAGGGATGAAAATGGAATGATTATGTTTATCTGTGCATTGAAACTAGTCATGCCAAAGTTGTCAAAGTTGTCGTCTATTCTATAATCAATCTGATCGTCAGAATCAAAGATCGTCCTTCAGGTAATCGATCCAGTTAAGGCTGTGCAGTTAGACTCTTGACGTTATACTTCACTGAAGTATTTGTTTTGTTGATGGATTTTTGCATTGCGTGTATACACAGTTGTGTATAATTATATTATACTGCATGCTCTGTGAGGCGTTGGACTGCATGTAAGTGCAGTAAATGTTGATGCGCTGCCTTCATCCCTACCAGAGCCAACCCTTCAAAAAAAAAAATTAGTTAACTGCTGTTGCACTAAGTGCTTTTGGTTCACTCGTAGAGCTCCCCCACCATATAGACCCTCAGATTTGTTGATACCTTCTTGTCACCTGATGGGGGTAAGGGTTCATAGTTGTTTATCATCGGTTTTCCACGCCACCAGCTCTTATGATCCTGAATGCGTGCAAGGGTTGGTTGATCAGACAGATCCCTCTCGCTGTGCGAATTCCCTGTCGTCAGCTGAGCTGTGCCAGAGCTGCGCCCCCCCAGGCGGAGTGCGTTCAGGCAGAGGGGGTTTATTTGAATTTGAACATCACATAGACAAAATACCTGTCTTTCGTGTCGGGAGAGATGAGCAGAGTTTGGTCTGGATTGGATATAAAGATGGATCAGATGTATCCTTCGTCGAAAGTAAACCAACCAAAAGTATTGGTTCCTAACATCAGCTATGTGTCTTTGATGGTTTTCAATATCCAGGTTTTTACTTTAAAAGCAACTGTGAAGGAGAACCTTCATATACCCCTCTCCCCAAAACTGTTTAACTGTGTGTATCAATGAATTGTAATAATGTTAAATATTTTAGGGCACTCTTTGCCTTACGTCCCATTCAAATCCAAAGGTAGGCAAATCTTCTTTCATCAATGTTATTACAAACAGGTTAATTGTTTAATGTGTCTTTGTCATTGTCTGTGTGTGAAGCAGTTACTGTTTAACAATCCACACCTGCCCTAATTAGCAGCCCTTAATTGCAGGTGTGTGGCTGCCAATGGGAGCTCACTTTTTCTGCAGTTGACTGTATCCTCAGGCCGGTTCCTTTGTCTGTGGATTTTCAAAAGGTAAGTTACTGTTTTGGCTCCTTTTTGTTGATTTTTTTGTGGGAAGTTTTGGACAGCTTCCTTACAGCAACAAACACAGGTGCTTACATTTAAATCATACCGCCTCGTCATTTAATCAAACGCTAGATTAATTTTGGCACACCCAGTTGCACATCCTATTTAACCCTTTTGTTGCAGGTTATTTTTTCCATATCCAATGAGGCTGATATGAGCTAATCCATAGTATTGCAGATTTAACACTGTCAATGAAAGTTCTGCATCTTTTCCCAAGAGCGTGATGCTGAGTCGTCTCTGTGAGATGAGTCTCTGTTACGTAATGATGTATATGCTAGGGAATAAATCACCATTAATACCACCAAACAGTATGCAGAAATGCTTGTGTGGATTATTACCAACAGTAGCAGTATGCCACTTTTGATATTGTCAGTAATGGTGGAGCCAGTTAGGGCATAGTCCACTTTAGTTTGCATTACTTTGTGTAGTGCATTAAATTCAGCCAGCTGCAGTACGTCTGAGGCAATTTGCCTGGATGTATTTTGAAATGTTTAATCTCTGTGCGCTTGGCAGAGAAAGCAATTAACCTTGCTGTCTATACGGGGGTTGATAGGAATGAAGGTGTTCCTCCTCCAAAGTTTAAAAATACACCAGGGGGGCCTGCTCCCTTGCATCTCGCTGAAGCAGAAGTTTCTCACTGTCAGCATTTCAAATGATCTGACATCAAGACAAATGGGCTCCTACTGTCATGTTTTCCATGTCGGTACAGCTTACTTCCATCTCTGAGACAGATTCAGAGCAGAATGTGTGTATGACTTTTCACAAACGTGACAAAGGTTATGGGGGGGTGTTGGGCGGGGGTGTTTGGGGGAATGGTCCGCTCTTGGTAATCAGAAAATTGGCTAAAACTGGAGCAAAATATGTAGAACCGGGGCCAGACCCCAAATAAAAGCAATCGCAAATCAGCCGCAAGCTTTGCAAAAACAAAAGTGCAATTTTTTGTCCAGAGGAATTTTTAATATTCCGTGTAACATTTGGCACAAACGCTCTGTCTGGAAACCGATTCAAATGCTTTATTGTTTTTTTTTTTGTCATCTCTATTGGCTGGTTTTATTAACCACCACAGCTCTGAGAGGGCCGTTCCGCGAACTGAGCCGAGGAATCCTGAGGAAGACGAGGGTCACCGACAGCCCCGTTTCGTAAGTCTGTAACAGTAAAGTTCACAAACATCTGTAGGTAGTGACCCTCCACTCTGCGCCGGCACGCATCGGTGAACCCACTAATGAGGCGGAATGGGACTGGCCACTCGCGGAGTGCTGAATCCTCATAGCAAACAAAGCCATAACCCCCACCACCACCATCACCCCCACCCCCCCCAAGCCCAACACCCCCACACCCCCACACCCCTACCCCCGCGGTTCACCAGGTTCAACGCTCTCGCACACACTCTCCCGTCCAAAGCCAGTCACCTCGAGGAAGTCAACCTCTCCATAATTGGCATTCTGGTAGTTAGAACGGGGGGGTTCTCGGGATGGGGGGGGGGGGAGGTTGAATTCTACGGCTCATCACAAGCATACTGGTTTAGTTAAATGAGAGCTCATCTTAAGAACATTTAAATTTAGTCATCCAGCAGGTGCTCTTATCCAGGAGAACTTATAAAGCAAAGGTAGCTAACGCCATAAGTGCAGATAGTGAAGATACACAAACAAACAGTACATACAGACAACATCTGAACAGGCTTCAGTGCACAACACATTGCCACAATAACCAGGTTCATACTGAATATAGAGTAAGACTTATAAAAGGCTTATAACACACTTATAAAGGACAAGCTATGCTAGTATGTAGATGGCCTTTTATGGGGGGAGGTAATTCATTTAGCTCCTTGGAAGATATACGATGGGATCTATGGAAAGTCACAGCAAAAGTGTGCGTATATCCTGTATGACTCAAAATAAAATAAAATTCAGAGTGTATCTATGTCGTTTTTATTATCATAATGTAATACTTGACCACTGCAAATGCAAATTCCCTTTTTGTTCCTGGTCTGCCTCATAATGGACTTTTCACATTTAAAAAGTTGCCATCAGATATGCTCTGTTTGCACGAGTGTCCTTGTTCATTATAGATGCTCCAGAGAGCCATTTTAACCGGCGCTCTCAGAAGTGAGTCATCAAAGACATTTATGGAGAACAGCTCAAACGTTTGAACAGGTTGCACAACTGTTTCGAGTGAGCTTTTGAAAAAAGAAAGGGGTGGGGGTGCAGGAGGAGGGGGGGTATCCGGCTCGTGCCTTTCGTGAACTGTGAATGAATCAAACCCAAACTACACCGTTTCAAACGACTGAGAGAACATAGTGTGCTGGGGGAAAAACATGATACGCTGTGTTTGTGCCGTATTCCCGACATGGAGACATAACGGAATCTGTGAAAAACATTATTGAAAAAATCTAAAGGAATGAGATTTTGTTGTGAGAGACCAGAACAAATTCGCGAGTAACTGAATACGGATGTCCACCGACTGAATTGTGAGATTACGGTTCATTTTTTTTTGCCCTATACTGTGGGTCAAACATTTGTTGTAAGCTCGGAGACAGTCCGCTGTACATCCACATTTGATTAAGCGAAAAATTCCTCTGGGAGTCTGGCTTTGTCCTTTAAAATCAAGATTAGGAGCCGGAGCACCAACTTTGGGTCAGGCTGATATTTCGATTGTGGTTAGAGTTCATAGAAATTGTATAAGGCACTAAAATAACAAACTGCTGGATTCAATCAACATTTGCCCTGAACGCTGACTTGAAATTAAATGCAAGTGTTATTTCTTTTTTCCTCGTGAACACAGTTTTCTCTGCTCAGAGGTCAATAAAAATCAGTGGAACAAAAATGTGGTTGTGTTGAAAAAAAAGTAAAGCTAGCATTTTGTGGTAGGCCAGAGTTAGAGACAAATGTTGATGGAATGCAAGGGACAGTGTTCTAGAACTGTCTGTTAAATGACAGTTTACAGTAGTGAGATGGACCAGCTTAATTGTGCACTGTAAGCCATTTTCAGAATGATGGCCCTTCCCATCGTAACTCAAAGGAGATTAATATGATGTTATTGCAGTATCTCCGGCTGTGTCCCATCAAAAATAAAAGCATCTAACATTTATACATACCCTCTCTTGTTTTTCTGATCAATCTAAATGAAGCTTCTTCCCGACTTTGTTTTGCTACACAATCAATGGAAAAAGTGCATTTCGTTGGGAGAGGATAAAAAGTGTAAAACATGGAAACAGAATAAGGATGACAGTCAACAGTGGTGATTTGAATGACAGCCGCATTAAATTCCAATATGAACACCAGTTATGTCATAATATGGGTTCTCCTGTCATGACTTTGTGTTTTACTGGACATGAAACACAGCTTCAGAGTTTTTAAGTGACATCTATATTGCGCTGTGTTAAAAAAAAAAAAAAAAAATATATATATATATATATATATATATATATATACAGGCCCTTCAAGATCACCCAGTTCCAAAAGAGCATCTGGATTGTTGACTGACATGGAAACCGGGGGTGGAACAGAAGTGGTTGTTTATCTATAGGGACTCCGGTGTGAGATTTTAAATGTGAAAGCAAACACACTGAGCGAAAGCTAAACAGAACAAATAAACTCTCCACATGTGTGTATGCCTTTCACTGCAGTGAGTGATGTTCCCCCGCAGCCATAAACTTCCCTGAATAAAGTCAGATTGAGAAACAGTGCCTGGAGACTCATAGCGTCCTTCAGCTACTTCTTTTGTTTTTTTGTTTTTTTGCCCCTTAACAAATGGTTGTGGAATTCTAGTGGAAATTTGTGTGAAGTGATTTAAATTCTCAGGTCTGGTGTTTTTTTATCGTTAAACATTGATAACCAGAATTATATTTCTCACTTTAAATCATTACCATACTGTGGTCATCATAATTTTTACCGTCAACTCATCAGCATGTGTTTCATTGTTTTCTTCAATATTATCCTTTGTATCTGTGCAGTTCATGGAGGGATAGAATACAGGCTCACACGTGTGTGTATCAGTACATAAGTTTATGTATTAATGTGCATCTCAATGTACACATGACCATTTTTCACTAGTTGGATTGCAGGTACTATAGCAACTGGGGCGCTCAAAAGTAGGCATGTAACCATGCCAACATCTACTCCATATATATTTTATTTTTAAATGCCTGCTTTAAAGCAAACAGGTAAAGCTCATGGTGGTTTGTTTATCTATTTTGTTCAAGCACAGAAAACCTTATCTTCAGTGTGCATGCAGTTTAAACCTGGGTAACTCCATTATAAAATGCAAATAGGATAAACCACATTCTTTTGGTGAAATATATATCTTGAGACCAGCAATTACTTTTTTCCCAGGAAGGAAGAGCTATCTTCTGTTTAATCTGCATGGTCTTTTTCCCTCTCTCTGCCTCTCTCTCTCTTTTCCTCCCTTTCCCTCTCTCCCTCTCTTGCTTAGTAGTGCCTTTGATATATTTCGCCATGCACAAAAAGATAGGATCTCATTTGATCTACAACATAAAACATCTGGGCCATTACTCTTCGGACACCTGTTTTTAATCCACCGTGCAGACAGAAATCCTTTACTATTTCTCACAATCAGTGTTCTCTCTTTCTAATTCGAGCCCTCTTACTCATGTTATGACAAAGTCTGAATTATTTTTTTTACCTATGCATGAAATATGGCTCACATTAATTTTTCCTTAATCAAGATAAATATGAAAAATTAACTGTCATTCACAGGCTATTGGCAATTGGCACCTGTACTGTACACACACACACACGGGGCGCTTCAAATAGGTTCAGTATGCCTCCGCCTGTTGACGTGAGTAACCTTGCAGATTCCATTGCAGATGCCTCCCGTTGCAGGTTTCACGGAAAATATTTCAGGGTTGTCACACGGAGGCTTAGCCATCGTGTGTAATCTCGGCTGCATCGGCTCCGTTGTTATCGCCTAATAAAACACAGGAAGCACTGCGGTGGCCTCAGGTACATGTGTGAGATCGCTCAAAGGTCCCACCGCCGGCTTCCGCCACGGAGAGTCAAATCGGAACTCTCCCATCCAGCCCTACATCTGTGTGTATAAACCTGGCATGTGTGTTGGTGTACTCACTTCCCGCTGTTATCCCAAACACTGATCTCTGATACTGATAACTGAACCGCAGTTAAGGTGACTTTCAATATGTTTGCTGTCTGCCCTGGTCTGACGTTTGGCCCTCTTTGGGACTCTGACTCCTTTGGATATCTAGTTTATATTCAACAAGTTGTTGACCTCTAAACGTTGCTTTTGGGTAAAATATCACATTTGTTGTTAGTGCCACAGGTTTGTTGTTACAGAAGCTGTGTCTACTTTCCCAATATCAACCAAGACTGGGAGGAACCCAACATTACTGTTCCACATTTAGCCAGTGTGAGTGATATCTGAAAGCAAATATCACACAGCATACAACATGTTACAGTGTGAAATATACAAAAATGCAGTTGTGCCATGTATGGCAAAATATGTGGGAATTTTATTTGTTTGATTAAAAAATAATAATATGGCAATTGTTATCTTAATGTTCTTGTGGGGCAAGCAACACCCAAACCTGACATGATGAAGGGAAAAATATGCATAAGGATTTCAACAACTAAGGCGACCAGTTCTCCAAAACACCTCAGGGTTTTTGGGGAATGATCAAAGAAGCAATTAAATAAGTTGTGCATAGGCAGCACTTGCACAGGGCGAACAGTATGGAGGCTAACACAAAACATATGCCATTACCAACAGACAGCAAGAAAGCATGAAAGAAGGAATATTATGAACAAAGCATATTCACAAGTCTCAAAATTCATCCTATTCCCATCATTTACCTCCACCTTCTTACAATTAAAGTGAATGAAACAAAATAACCACAAATTTAAAAATGGGTATAATTGTTCATGAAATGTTTGAATGAAATAAATCTGTGAATAGATATACATATACCGTTTGTGATCATAAAAGAATTTTAGTGTAAAAATGTTGCATTTATAAAGGTTCCCATTTATAATTTGAGACAATACTGTATTTAATAAAAAGAAATATACTTTAGTTCAGTTAAAGATGTCCTGGAGTCTGATTCATCTACATTAAGTTTTCTAATTGATATGATGTTTGTATATTTTCAGACAAAAACACAATGTAGTTTATAATGGGTTATAATAAATATATGTCTTCTTAATAAGTTACACTGAGAAATACATTTTGTTTCCATGAGAATTCATTATTATGCTTTCAAATATTTCATATTGTTCATATATCAAAAACACAAAAAGTTAATTACATTTTTTGATGTACAATGAAAACACATATTCAGACACAGGTACCACAGACAGGAAAACGAGGTACAAATGCAAAAACAATCGCAATTTTAAAAGAACATGAAACATTTAGGAAGTATTGGTCACTGTTCAACCAGCCTAAGTACTTTGAAAAATCAGTACTTATAATTAATTTAAAAATCCATCAGTAAAAAAACCAAAAGTTTGTCATAACATAATTCTTGCTAAAAAAATTTCACCCTGGAACTGATTAATACAAACACTTCATAGATAAATAGAAAAAAATACATGTTTAAATGTAAATGCCAAAAATATATATTTATAGAAAACCCATATGGTGGTTTACGCAATGCCTTTGAAATGTGAAAAACATCTTTATAGCACCTGTATGGTTCAGCACAGCGTGCTAAACTTGTCAGTGTGTCAACTGCTACGCCATTATTCTTCTTGTAGCTTTTTTGCTGTTCTTGTTTTGTAGTTATGAGAGAGTGAGGCTTCATTTGCTGCCAATCAAGGCTTTGCCCCTCCACAGCAAAACACAATGATTGGTTAAAACAGTGTTTCTCCACCCTACTCCTGGCAGCACCCTGTCCTGCATATTTTCTATCTATCCTTGCTTCTTGATTAAATCAGGTGTGCTCAGCTAATAAAACGTGCCACTGATGAGTTCAGTCAGGCAGGTAGAGAAAGGATAGATAGAAGATATGCAGGACAGGGTGCCGCCAGGAGTAGGGCTGAGAAACACTGGGTTAAAATCAGTGAGTCACTGTTAAAACATAATGGCTCCACCCATTTAAGCACTCGTGATACCTCACAGTCTCATCGCTACTCTTTTGCGCTAAACGATTTTGTTTCTTTTGTGCAACCTGATAAAAAAAAAACCAAACAAATAAACAAACAAAACGGAAAAAAATGTCCCTGTTGAATCACGACGCCACCCAGAGGATGGACATGTTGGTGCCTCCCTCGTGGGTGATCTGGTTGATGCGCCCGCGCACGCAGTCCAGCGTGACGAAGATGACAGTGCCGTTGCGCACCTCGAAGGTGGCGCGCAGCCCGACGCTGGTCCACTCGCTGCCCTCGGGCATGTGCCCGCCCACCTGCTGTGCCACGGGTGCGGGCTGGAGCTGGCCGCCCTCCTGCCGCTGCAGGTTGACCTTCACCACGTTGCAGGAGTGGATCAGCTTGAGGTTGAAGGCCACGCTGGCCACGCCCACCTCGCGGAAGACGAAGTTCCGCCGGGCGAACTGTCCCGAGGCGACCAGCTGCACCTGCGCCACTCCACCGCCACCGCCGCCGCTCACCTGGTGGAAGTGCAGGGCCTTGTTCCGCACGGCGCCCGAGGGAAGGCCGGTCTTGGCGATGGTGGCGGAGAGGGAGGAGGAGACGGCCGAGGGGATCCAGATGAGGCTGAGCACGCTCAGCCCGGAGCTGTCGCCGAAGTAGCGGATGTTGCACTGGACGGGCGACAGGATCTCGAAGCTGAGCGTGTCGCCGGCGTCCACGCCGGCCGCGCCCGACAGCGAGACCGACGTGTCCCTGTAGTTGACGCCGGACTTGAAGACCTGCATCAACTCGGCGTTGGAGCCATTCCTGTTCACGTAGGAGGCCAGAGAGAAGCCCTCTCGCACGCAGGTGTGGCCCATGGAGTAGAGCGCCTGCTGGAAGACGAACTTCACCACCCCGCTCTCGGTGAAGCGCACCCCGCGGCTGTCGTGCGTCAGGGTCACCATGTAGGGGTCCGAGACGGAGATCACCTTGAAGGCGGGCCGGTAGTTGGTCTGGTAGTGGACGGACATGGAGGTCTGCGCTGTCATGGCGACCGCGCCCGTGTCGTGGGAGAGCCAGAGGAGGCTGAAGGGGGTGTGCAGGTCGTAGACGTGGACGTCCTTGCTCTGGTTGCAGTAGTGGTTGGGGCTCTTGAGGAAGAGCGAGAGGGTGTGGTTGGGCTCCACCTCAGCCGCGGCACTCACGCTGACGCTCTGGTAGAACTTCCCGTCCGGCTGCTCCACCCGCACGCTGCTCAGGTCCTGGCCCTCCTCCTCGCTGCTGTTCATCCGCATGGACACCTGCAGGAAGTTCCTGCAGCTGTGCCTCAGGGCGAAGTTGTGGTCGGCCCACACCAGGCCGTGCTGCTGGAACACCAGCGCCCCCTCCTGGTTGGAGACCAGGTCGCTCTGCTCTTTGCCCCGGATGACGAGCTGCACGCCGGGGTAGATGTGGCTGCCGGGGCCCCTGGCGGGGAGCAGGGCGACCGTGGCGGACCAGGCCTGGGAGAGCCGGTTCTCGGAGAGCGAGCCGCACACCACGTCGCTGGAGGCCGAGCAGGGGACGCCACCGGCTCCCCGTCGCAGTCAGAGCACGCCTGGCACTCCTGGAGCTCGCGGTTGTAGAAGTACTCGTGTCCGCACACCCCGGCCGCTGCGTCCCGCTCGGACACCCCCAAGCACCTGAACCCACCTGCCCAACGACAACCAATCAGCATCAGACCTTCTCAAGCTGCAGGATATAGCAATTAGGGGCTAAAGAGCAACTTCTGTTTTTTCCAGTTCCATCAATGTGTTTACAATTGCTATATTTGCAGCTGCTGCTGTTTTTAATTGCCTTTTTAATGTACGATAAGCACCATAAATAAAATGTATTGTCATCACTTTACATATAGGCTAAAGAGAGGCCAGGGTGGGCTAAATGTTACATTTTTGTTAGTACAATGTTCTTATGCTTTTAAATATATGTGTATTCACAGCAAGGTATGTGTATACACCTAAGGAAAGATCAATTCTGTAGGTGGATAAAATATTGTAGGAAAAAGAGTGAGAACACATTTTAACAACACTTTCTCTGTAGAGCGGCCTCAAATCTGAACCATTAAGTTAGCTTTTAAGACACTCGGTTACTTCGCATTACAGTGGACACTTCTGTATGTCCGTCCAAACCTTACCTGGTGTATTGAGGCATTTGACTCGCTCCCCACACAGATTTGGTATTTCAAGGCATTCATCCCTGTCCTGTAGCAAAAAACAACTTAGTCAATGCCTGTAAGAAAGAAGTTAATATATTACAAGCCCAGAGACATTTAAAGGTTATACAGGTATGTGTAGTTTACTGTCAGACACTAGTGCATGCAGTTTTAGGTTATGATCTATCAAAAGTTGCAATATTTTTTATTCTATCTTCATCAACCAATTCAATCAAGCCTCTCCAGCCTACAGCCAGAAGGGCGAAGACCAAGCCGTGTCCTCGGAACTGTTAAAAACATTATCTTCCACTGTCTCACTGTGTGCAAATGGCTGAGCACAATAAGGCGGGGTCTCCGCCCGAACAGGTGTCTCACCTGACATATCCGGTCAGCGTTCGGGGAACACTGGGAGACCAGGAAGAAGCCCGAAGGGCAGAGGGTGCACTTCTCACACTGGGGGTCCCGCTGGAAGTCGCAGTACTCCTCCGGGCCGCACGGTCCGCAGTCCAGCAGGGGGTGCCCCACGTCCATCACCTTGGCGTCCACGTCCACCTTGTGGACGGCGTAGGACTTCTGCAGGTGGCTCCTCACCTGGTTCTGCAGGCCCTGCAGGTGGCTCTCGAAGTAGCTCTGGATGTCGCCCTGGAGGCTCTGGAAGGACATCTGCTTGACGGTCTCGGAGAGCATGCCGTACTGCACCTTGATCAGGTCCATCTGCTCGTACATCTTCCTCTGCTGATCCAGGATCTCCCGCTGCTGGCTGACCAGGGTGTCCTGCTGCTCCATCAGCCTCTGCTGCAGGTCCCGGATCAGCACCTGCTGGGCCCTCAGCGCCTCCACAAACTTCTCCTGCCCCTTGGCCAGCTGCAGCTGGAGGATGAGGGCATCCTCAGAGGGCACCTCATTCTCACCTGACAGGTGCAAAAGAATGATTTACATTACATTACGCTAACATTACATTACATGCATTTAGCAGACACTCTTATCCAGAGCAACTTCCAGCACAATAGAACATAAGTTTATCCATTAAGTTTAAAAAGCAACAGTGTCAGACCAGGTTCACAACACTCCCAGACCAGTGAGTGTGAGCATAACACTGTTCGACCCCTACCACAAGCTAACTTGTGCAGTCTGACAGAAGCCAAGTGTACTATGATACAACAGTCCCTAGAACACAGAATCACATTACGATACTGCATGTAAAATTAACATCAAATACTAGAGGTAGCAGGTGTTAGGAGGCGGGGATTGAAGTGGAACCGAGATGCAGTCTGAAGAGGTGGGTCTTCAGTCTGTGTTGGAAGATGGCCAGTGATTCCGCTGTCCTAACCTCCATGGGGAGTTCATTCCATCACTGAGGGACCAGTACAGACAGGGATCGTGTCTGAGAAGAGCGACCCCGTCGGGTTGGGACAGTCAGGATGAGATGAGATTACAGTCCAGGTTTAAAATATCATGAATTCAAACCCTTTGTTGAAGACACCAGCTTCTTAGTATTCATACCATGCTAAAAAATAAACTTTCAGTAAATTCTTAATAATATTACGGTGTATTTAGCAGAAACCCTTATTAAGGGTATCTAACATAGCTTCCACTGTACACGTTAGTCACTTATGCAGCAGGATATTTGCTGAGGAAAATCAGATTTGGTACCTTACCCAAAGTACAAGAAATTCATATCTGCTGCTTTCTGGTTACAAGTTTCTTAACCATTCACCAATGTGCTGAGCCTATACATAGACCCACTGATGACATAAAAAAACATAAATGGAACTGTTACTTCATATGTGACTCTAACCTAAACTCTTTGATGTGTAAGTAATCAAAGGTTGCCTTTAGGTCAGATTTACAGTTAATGTGATTATGAATAGTGACCCCAAGCCAATTAGTGATGCAGGACACACTACACTACTGGACACATCGACTTTTAATGTGGGGTTGAAGTTTGCCTATGTATAGTTCATGACATCAAAACTGTCTGCATTTTCTAGACAGTTCACTGCCAAAGACTTTTTTTTCTAGTTCAGCTGCACCGCAGCAGACTTCACATAACCAAGCAGATGTGCTTCTCTCTGAAACAGTCTTTGGGCTGGCTGACAGAAACCTCCCTTTTGTGTGCAGGTGTTAACAATCTAATTTTGTTTTAATACCAAATACAGCGAGAGGAATTGCGCCCGTTGTTAGAGACTGTTAACTAGTTCGCTTCCCCGTATCCCTCGCTATAATAATGCATGAAGTGAAATAATGCACAGGCTTTATACTTTGAATGCTTAATCCATATTGACCTGGTTTAGATTACATTTCCCAAGTACCCGCTGAGTTTAAAACATTCCACATTCGAACATGTTTTATGGAGGGCTAATCATTAGCCTCACTTTATAGCAATATGCGTCCACTTCGCTGTCACCGACTGTTTCCAGGTTTTAAGAATCAACCATTAAAACTTGGCTCAAACGGACAAACGTGCACCGGTGAGCGTGCTTCAGGCGCATCTGATTAACCTGGTTTAATGTCGCACGTGAGCTGAACTCCCAGAGGAGCGCCGCCGAGTTCCGACGCAGGATATCCAAAGTCCGGAAATTCCCCCAGAACCTGTGCAGCCCTGTCCGGCAGGTGGACGAAAGTGGGCTGACTGCTGACGTCGTCAGACCCCGGTGGACAGCTCTCCCCCACGCACGGTCTTGGTCGGGGCTTCGGTCGTATCCTCAGCGGTAGTTTGCACTCGATGCCTCTGCATTCTCGGGTGTCGTTGCCGGGTTGTCTCTGCGGTGTCGCACAGTCCTCCCCGGTGCATCCGGGACTGAAAACTTCAGCGTGTCTGGTCCTGGCGCTTTCCCTGCCGACTTCGCTTCCTCCGCGCTGAGGATGAATAATCGTGTACGGTTCCGAAATCGCTCTGGACTGAGAGCTGTGGTGGGTGTTGTGGTAGCTGGGCGCGATCTGTGCTGACCTGCCCTGTGTCGTTGGGGTGAACTGCCGGGATGGTCGGGAAGACCGCCCCGGGCAGTGCGTCCCAGCGCAGGGTCTGGACTCCGCTGTGTCCGAGCTGAAGCAATGCACTCCTCTGCATATTTCTGCGACACTTCTTACATTACCAAACAGCGCTGTTGTGCACAGCAAAAAGAATAGCGGGCTTTTGGTCATCGTTGAACTTGTCTATTGTTCTGGGAAAGAAAAAAAGAATAATTTACATTATACCCATGCACAAGGAATTGCAGCCGTCTTCAAAACACAGGATTTTTGGTTGACACATAACACACATTTACAGCTACACAATTACATAGAACAAATTAACAATTTATAATCTCTTTAATCTCATAAGATTTAACAATACAATCATAATGATAATTTCCATGAAAATGTTTCCAGTGTAAACATTTTAATTTAATTACAGGCTCACTAATTAAACACCCAACACACTATTTCCCCCTTTCCCCTAGTTTCCCCTCGTTAAGTTTATATTGTATATTTTTTCATTGTCAGCTTGCATCATAAAGATGCAACAATAGGCTGTCAAGTAGCTCATAATGCAAGACACTCGGGAAGAAAGAAGAGGGCAAACATTGCGTATAGAGAGAAGAGAGTAACGAAAAAAATACCTGTCGTTGTTTAACTCCGTGTGTGTGCCCTGTTGCTGTGTCAATAATCATAAGAACAATGAGTGTCGTGCATTTCTTCTCCCCTGTAGTTGTTTCTGACCCACTCTGAAGGGTTCTGGAGAGAATGTCAGTATGTGGCATTCCTAAGACTTAATTAGCATCAGGTTTCTCCCGAGCTTCCCAGTTTAACCCTTCGCGTTCCACGTTATTCGTCTCGAGCCGCCTCGCTTCTTAGGTTTTTTGGTAGAGTTCCAGTAAATTTGCGGTTTGACAACGGTTATTTGTGCTGTACTATTCTATATTTGAAAATGTCAACATTAGGGTAAAACAGAGTTTCCTTTTACTAAAACAACACCTTAGTTTTGATCAAATTAAGATCCGTCAGGAATGGAATTGAGTCTGGGATCTTTGCCAAAACTACTGGACAGGTCTCGGTCCCAAGTGAAACTCAAGCCATTTAAAAGAAAGTCTGTTTGGCACAGATGAAAGTCCAACGGGCCTGGGGAAGTTTTTATTGATATAGGTGTCAGACATTTCTTTGGCGATGTTGGTCTACTCAAAGGCACCGTCCGTTTTCCTGCCGCCCCTACTGTAGGAGGGGTCAGATGTTTTTTGTTTAGAACGCCCCGTTTGTTGACACAGCTGTTGTCTTTTAGCCAGCGTCCGTCTATCATGTAAAACTAGCGATGTCAACACAGAGGCAGGTTTCATTGAAGCCAGAGGGCAAAGCCAGGCCTGGCCCTGTCACTGGAGACCTCTGGTGAAACTGAGGAATTTGTGCCAGTGGGGCTGTTGATAGAATGGGCCTTTTTGTCTTTAATTTTACCAGGGCTCTGTTTATGAACAGTGAAGTACCTGAAAAGGCCAGCGCTGTGATAGTGTGGTATTTATTGCATGCTGCTTTAATTAATTTGTTACAGAATGAAGACTGTATGTTAAACTGCAGCTCAATGATAGAATGCATTAGCTAAAATTAATAATTGTTGAAGTGGCAGGCATTAGTCATCGTTCAGGGAATCATGCAGTGCTTTAAAAGGACTTAGAAAAGTCTGTTTTCTGAAAGAAAAAAAAAAAAAAACAGACTGCAACCTTGTGTGGCAGTCCAACTCCAGAGGTTGGCAGCACAATGAATTGAAAAAAAAAAAACTTAAGATCTCCTCTGCAGTGGAGTGACTGTCGTGGTGACGTTCTCTGAACTTTTTCAGCCACCTACAGACACGTTAACTGGCTCATGTTTAGATCTCCCGTAGTCTCTTTAGTACAGGGGTGCTGTTAATGCTTTCCTCCCTGTAGACTGCAAGCAGCTGAAGTCTGCTAATAATTTCGTTAAAAAATGTTAACTATATTATCCTAAGTTGGTGGCACTACACCACCCACCAAGTTCATAAGGATGTGGGCTGAACCACACGTGGTGTGTGATGCATAGTCGTTCAGCAGATGGCGCTGTTGCACTCCCATAACTTTAACTTGAACCCACTCAGTCGCAACTTAAAAGATGGGACAGTACTGTTGAATCAGACATTTATGTTGACAGTCTGATACTGGCATGAAACACTTCAGTACATTGCTTGTTTCTTGTGTGATTAACACTAATATGTCACATTTTTTAGTATGAATTATACTGCATTAACCTTTTCCTGTGTTATAGTTAACATTTTACATTATACAATATTATTGGAATTTAGCAGACACTCTTATCCAGAGTGACTTACAGTACAGTTTTTTTTTACGATGTTATCCTTTTATACAGCTGGATATTTACTGAGGCAATTATGGGTTAAGTACCTTGCCCAAGAGTATAGCAGCAGTGCCCCAGCAAGGAATTGAAGCAGCAACCTTTCAGTTAGGAGTCCTGCTCGTTAACCACTATGCTACACTGCTGCCACATTTAATATTACACCATACCATTTTGCTTTTGATTTAACTCCACTAATTTTTTTCCACTATTTTCCTATGTGTAGCAGGGTCTTCTTTTATTGCATTCACCTTTAGCTTGAATGCTACATATCATAGGGTTTATTGGCTTCGTAACCAACTCCCCCTTTACAATGAATGTGCATGCCCGTGATAAATGACATGGTCATCAGTGAGATGGAGGAGTCCGTTGCAGAGGCAGCAAACTGTCGATACTTTTGTAACTCCATGTTCCTCTTTTCTGTCTGTCCCTTCCTCATTACTCCGCCGTGATGAAGAGACTGCTCTCACTGTGAAAAGTCTGCTGCAGCTCTTGGGTTCCTAAAGCAAATGCGACGGTCAGCAAATGCTGAACACCAACTTTGGCTGCCAGATGGCGTTTAAAACCAGGCCGTGTCCTTGGCGTGACCGTGCGGTGTCACAGGAATAGAAATAGCGGGATAGAAAATTGATTTAAAAAAAAAAAGAATAAATCTGAAAGCTGGTTCCTGTCAGAATGTCCTGGCTAACTGCAGAAAAGGTGATCTAAGTAATTACTATGTTTATTTGGAACCAGGCCCTGCAGGACGTCAGTGAAATATCCTCTGTGAGTAATGGGGCCGACTTATTGGTGCACATCTGCTTGTCAACCTCGATGAAGGGAAGCAAGGGGGACCCACCACATGCCACGTGCCCCCCCCAATCCCCCACTGTTTATTTAATTCCTCACAGCTCCTGCAAGGATCCCCTGGCCTGGTCGGAAGTCTTTGGTTTCCCAGTGGATCGTTGGACCACAATATGTTGACAACCTATGGCTACAGAGAGGGTGGTCCAGCGTTCCCTGAGGAGACAGAGACCTCCAAAGGAAAAGAGACAGGGTTGCGGGGGGTGTGGGGAGCAACACCAGTGCTAATAACGACTGTTTAATGGGCAGCAAATGCTCACACTGCTCACTTCTTTATAATGGGCAGCAGTGTAGCATAGCAGGTAAAGGAGCAAGACTCGTAACTGAAAGGTTGCTGGTTCAATTCCCTGCTGGGGCACTGCTGCTGTACCCTTGGGCAAGGTATTTAACTCAGAATAGCCTCAGTAAATATCCAGCTGTATAAATGGATAACATTGTAAAAAAAAAAAAATGTAACCAATGTAAGTCGCTCTGGATAAGAGGTTCTGCTAAATGCCAGTAATGTAATGTAATGTAATTCTATCCCAGTATCAGTGTGCAATCAGGTTCATTCCCTGAGGAGTTCTGTTGGTGGTTATTGACCGGGTTCTCTTCTCATATTTGAAGGGTGACAGACGCGGAGTTTGCACTGTGACCATGCCCTGTAATCAGACCAAGCTGCAGGGCCCCTGTGCCCTCCTTTATTTCCCAGTTCATATTTTTCATTTTTAATAAGAAAGAAAATCACGTCAAACACACACCTGCGTTCACTCATACACACACACACACACACACACAATCACATACACACATACTCATTCACTTATGTACTGTAATAAAATGACTTTTCAACAAATGACTTCCACGTCAACATATGGAGGCTGAAAATAAACATTCACTCTTCTGCTTTGCCATTGTGATTATAATGAAGAAACACAGGAGAAGACAAAAAAGGAAATTCATTTAGTGCAGTTTCTGTCATTGGTCCTTATGACTGTTACTTATTCACCCAAAGCCATGCACACACAATCCCACATACACACAGACTCAGACACACAGACATGTGCCTGCCCACACACACACACACACGCACACCACATGTCATGCACACACAAACACACACACATACATACACCTATGTACTGTATTAAATGACTTTCAAAGTAACAAATGAGGGTGGAAACTAAACATTCACTTTTCCCCTTTGGCAGTATCCTTTCCCCGTCACTGACATTCCTCGATCACATTCACATTAACAAATTTCACTCTCCATGCTCCATGCTCCTTTACCCTGAAAAATGTTTAAAACCAGAGGTGTGTCCTAAAGTAGCCCAACACCTGGACAATCAGCGGACAATTTTCTGAACTTTTCCCCTTTAAGAAACAAATCCCCGGTTTTAACAAGCAGCCCCTGTTTTGCCATTACCGGCTTTCAAAAATAATCTTCATCACATTCTTCCCCCAGGTAACTGGACTTCTGTCACTCAGTCCACACCTCCGTGAGGTCAAATCCAACGCACACCTCCCAGGTCCTGAAACAGCCGCCGCTGTCTGGAGAGCACTCGGGGGGCCTGACCACACCGTGCCTTCAAGCGAGTCGCAATGGAATGTGGCAAGCAGGTTCAGACCTGACTTCCGCAAAAAGGCAGGAAGTGCAAGCACAACCAGCACACCCTGCTACGTGTGTGCGGCGCCCATGCATCATTTAAAAACATAAAGTTTTAAAGTTCATACTTGGGATTTAGGTGGAACTGAACCGAGGGGGATCGAAGTCAAGGTAGGTTTTTTTTTTTTGGTTTTGTTTAGTTTTGTGTTTGGATGGAAATGTGATGAACTGAGTTTTTGTGGTGATTATTGTGGTAAACTTTCAGGCGTTTTTTTTTTTTTTTTTCTGCTCAGTCTTGAGTTCTGTAATCATAGTGCACAACTCATGACAGTTATTCCTCCTAGGCTGACGATGACCATAACTGCTCTGACTTAACTTTTCAGACACATCTTGGTGATTTATCTGAATTTCAGAATGTAATTTCACATAACCACCTAACTGTCTGTATTAGGGAGCACTGTTCAATCCTTAACTGAAATACATGCAGATTCTTATTATGGGAACAAATTATGCTTCTATTATGCATATTTACTCTTGTGTGTTGGGGCACACATTTTTGACACAGATACAACTTTTGGTTAAATTTGAATGAAGTTTGAAAAGCATTTTGGCTTCTTACATGTAAGAGTAAATTTGGCTTATTACATGATAGAGCAATTTCAATAACCATAATCTCAAAATTGTTTCTCTCATGGAGAAAACCAACACAAATGCATGATGCCTTAAAAAAATAAAAGTAATTCAAATAATAATTCAACATTTGGTTCTCGTCAGTATACACACAGTAAGTATACGTTCTCTCTCTACCTTTGAGTTCACTTATCATTAACATGGTATTTAAGATTGAAATGAGTGTGCTAGGTGATGGACAGGTGTCTAAAGGCAACACATTTGAAGATCAAGCTGGTTCACTAGGAATATGGTCAAAAGGCATTTCTGAGTCTTTATGGTCAAATCTGATCTTACTGGCAGCAGGTGCTCAGTATGTACTGTGTCCTGTAACTCAGTAAAACATTGTTCGGACGAGCAAATTACCTGACAAGCTAACTTCCCTCTGAGATTATTAAAGTTCTGTTTTACTTTTATTCTGTTTTCATTTTAAACTCCGTCTTGGTGTGACGCTCATTTGGACCACACTGGCTGAAAAACATCGGGGCTTACCCCAGACAGTCATGCATGTGCATTGGATTTGTTTGAGTAGATGGACAACACTGGACACTGCCTGCTGCTTGTGGGGGGCACTGGAAGGAAGTGGAAATTCACAAAAATACGCCAGTATCTTTGACAGTGTTGAGTAAGTGGTTGATATGGTGAAATGGAGTCACATAAGATAAACATCAACAGAGGTGCAAACAACTGGTGTCCGTCCAAGACACCTACTTGGCATATATGTATTGTAAGGCATAGGAAATGTGTAAAATGTCAGGAAAAGTCATCTGGTTTTGGGGTTTTTTGGAGGGGGTATCCCAAGAATTGTACTCGCAGGCCTTGATGTATGATTGATACTATCTACTCCTCTCATCATGCGGCTAATTAGCTTGACACCAAGTGCTGTGGACATTCTTAAATTCACCCCTGGATTCTATTAATTTGTGTTAATGCAAGTTTTAAATTTTCCAAAACATATTTCCACTCACTTTTGATTTTGATGACTCATTCCAAACATTCTAATTGTAATTTCATGTGGTGTCATCCAATTCAGTCTCACACAAAACAACTTCACCCAAATCTCCCTCATATTAATTTCTGTGTCTAGAAAAATGTTTTTAATATCAGAAGGCTAGATTAACATGCAGGTGATGGTTTTCAAAATATAATTAACCAGTTAGTGCTTCATATCATTTATGGTGTAAACTCACATGATTGTTAGCAAAAAAAAAGTTTTAAATATTTTAATGTCTAGCCAGAACTGGACAAGGTGCCTTGCTGGTGTAGAGGGGTGTATTGTTCGATATACCTATACATAGTTGCTGATGCTGAGTCACCGATGTGTTGTATAGCTCATTTTTTATCTAATAAGATATATATGAAATACTTTCATAACTCATGTAATAATTATACATGCATCTATGCTAGATAGGTAGCTATCTTATTTAAACAGTTTCACAAGGTGGTTAGCAAAGCATTCTAAAGCCTGGCTAGCTTTTATGGTTCTGTTTTGTGTGTGGATTTGCTGTTTTCATTCACTTGTAGCTCGCTGGTTAGCAAAGTAGCAACTATGCAGAAAAAAACCTGAGCATGAATGAAAAATGAAATCGAAAGTTCTCCCTTCTTTTCCCACAAAGCAAACAATGTATCTATCTGGCTGGACATGTGCTGAGTATTTACTTTTAAAATAATTCATGGGAAATTGCAATATTGACTTGCCTTTGCAACAAGCTACTTCCAAGCTACTTCCTCTTTGAATTGCTTCACAAACACGCCAACCTCTTAACAAACACTCCCTGCGCACACCCTGAAACTGCATATCCATATAACCACACCCTCACCACATTGAGCACCAGGTAGCCAACTGTGCTCTCAATAGTGCTCCACCATCAGCTGTCATTGAGCGTAACATGTATGCATAGTGACACATGCCACTAAGTATCAGTTACAATAATAACGTGGTATTAACTCCACACAAAAACAGAAAACAGTAAATCATTTGAAGAGTTTTGTCATGTACAAAGAGCCACAAAGAGCTAGAATCTAACTGTATAACAGAAAATTGAATTAGTACTTTATTGTTAGCATATACTGTATAATTGAATAATAAGGTGGGTGAAACCAGTGCTGTACTTAATAAAAAGCTGAGCCTTCACTCATAGTGGTTTTTTTCCCTCTGGTACATGTTAACTCTCATGCCTTCACAGAGTTGCTGGTGGCCCCAGGATGAGATTGGATGAGGTACCAAAGTTTCGCTGGCTCAAATTATTTTCCAGGATCTGGACGTCTTCTGACAATGTTCCAGCACATATCCCATTTATATAGGTGGCTGTGTGAAGCCATGTTGATCATTCAGCTGGATCATTCCTGCTTGTGCAAGTCACAACCAGTGCTGATACCACTGCAGAAAAAAACACAGTCAGAGCTTGAAAGACTTCAGACAACAGTAGTGGCAGTGTAGCATAGTGGTTAAGGAGCAGGACTCGTAACTGAAAAGTTACCGGTTCAATTCCCTGCTGGGGCACTGCTGCTGTAACCTTGGGCAAGGTATTTAACCCGCAATTGCCTCAGTAAGTATAAACGGATAACATTGTTTAAAAAAAAAGAACTAAAAAACTAACCAATGTAAGTTGCTCTGGGTAAAAGCATCTGCTAAATGCCAGTAATGTAATGTAACAACAGGGATGATATAGGCAGTCACTTATTCAGAAAGAGAAGCCACCATTGTACCAGCATTAAAAACGTGATGGTAATGTCAAAACATGTGGTGACAACAAACTGATAGCGAATGTTGACCTGACCTAGCTGGAACGCTACCAGCTCCAACAGATTAATGAGTTTTTCATTTCACTCTCCCAAGCTTCTCTAAAGCTGCGCTGTCACGTGTTTCAGCACTTGGTGGTACAAGAGGAGTCCCACAAACTGACCGCAGTCAGCACAAACAGAGGGCCGGTCAAGCAAATAGAAACTGCCCTCTCGTCGACTGTGCAATGTGTCGGACATCAGCAGAGGGCCTTTTAATAGATATTGACCACACAGTGGTTTACCTCAGTGACATCACAATCAGGGTAGTCTCTGAAGAGGAGCGTCTGCAAAACATGTACCTGATTCTCTCTCGGCAGAAGGAGATAGGTTTACATCTAAAATTGCATCCTCCCCATTTCATGGACACGCAGGTGTTCAACGTTAGGTAGTCAGTAAAGCAGTCTGCTTACCTCATGTTGTTGTCTGTGAGTCCTATTTCCAAAAAAATGCCTCACAAACTCATATCTGCTGAAATTAAATTACATAGTTTTATATCATAGTATTCTTTGTAAATTTAATTCCAGCTATGTAGGTGTCCCCACCCTTGTTGACAGTTGCAACAGCATGTCTAAAACTACATTTACGAAACTACACAGTAACTTCTGTAACACAACATGCATTCATTAGGAACTTCTGTGGAATAACAATCCCCTTGAATTGTCCATATCTGATGTCACAAAGGAACAACTATAAATGTGTAAACACTGAAAATGCATGTTTAGTCCTATAACAGACATAGGCTCATTACTCCACAGAACAGATGAATGGTTGAGATATTTTGTGCAGAGACTACAGAGGGATGTAAACATGAACGCAAACAAGACATTAAAGGCTCAGATAACAAATGTAAAAAACAGTCATATGAGTCATTTGTTTTACAAAAACAAAACTCATATGATTAGCAATGATCGAAATGACCATAATTTTGCCTCGCCGAATTGGAAGTAAACACTAACATCAAAGCTGTGACTGTCTAGAATCCATTATGTGCAGTTTTCAAACCGGAGGAGGCTCAGAGAGGGGTGCATGTGGGCCTATGACAGGGTGCCACACTCAGTTCGGATGGTAAACGAAACTGTGTCAGAGCTCTGGCTCCTCCATAGCAATTCCCCTCTGTGATCGGGGCACCACAGTGCTCTGTATCTAAGCAGCAATACGTGCCCTGCCCATCAGGTTTTATAGGACAGTATTTCATGTGTTGATTTTTCTTACACCTAAACATTTTGCCATAATGTGTGTGGTGACAGTGTGGCATAGTGGTAAGGAGCAGGGCTTGTAACTGAAAGGTTGCTGGTTTGATTCCCTGCTGGGGCACTGCTGCTGTACCCTTGGGCAAGGTGCTTAACCCAAAATTTCCTCAGTGAACATCCGGCTGTATAATGGATAACGTGTAAAATTGTAATCTATGTAACTCGCTCTGGAAAAGAGTGTCTGCGAAATGACAATAATGTAGTGTAATATATACCTGCCACATATTACACATACATATAGATATTTTGATGCTGAGAGACAGACACCACTTTCATTACACGCTTCATAACACTAAAGTACAAATCTTGCATCTCACTGGCCTTGATTTCTGATTAGCACCATTATTATCTGTCAGCCCAGCAGTCACACTTATCTTGGGTGCCTTTCAATTTTTCTGGTTATCATAACATTCGGTAGTCCTTTTACACTATTTTTTTTAATGGTGACTGTTATGTAGCTCTCTGCAGCATAGCAACGTGTCACACTGGACTTGAACCAGCAACCCCTGTTGCCATATACAATATACTGTACCTCTATGAGCATCAGTGGCTACAAAAGAATTACTGTGTGCATGCAATACGGTACATAGAAAACACAGATGCATGCATCTGTATGTAAATTTGCTCATGGGGCCTTATTTTACACACTTACATACCTTTTCACTGTGAGTTGTTCTGGGTAAGAGCATCTGCATTTCCAATGGTACTGAGGCTAGCTCATAACCCTGTCTTTGAAGCCAGACTTTGGGACACCACAGCACATGTTGTTTTCATAGAACCCCAACCGCCCATCCGTTGTCATGCCGTACGACTGGCATCCTGTTGTTGTGAAACAGAATGCACTGCTAGCTGTCTCCGCAGTTTCAGCTGCGAGGGCCTGGCCTACTACTGACTCATCATCTAATTGTGCCAATGACTGGCATTGCTGCAGTTATAGGCCAAAGGCCATGTATTTCAGCTCAAATCCTGATTTTCAATGACCCTCTGTCATCTTAGAGACAGCTCTGACAAGATTCTCTGAGAGTTCATTCAGTGCAATCTAATTTAGTCTCAGTGATCTCTAGTCTGCAAGCTCACAGTAAAAACACGACTGGCAGTGGCATCACCTTCATGCTGCTTATTCTTGAGTAAATGCTAATTCAGCTCCAGAATTATTATTATTCAGAATGAGAGGACTCAGATAATAAACATACAAATACCATTACTATGACTACTGCTGCTGCTACTATTACTATTACTACTAGTAGTACTACTACTAACAATAATAATAATAATAATAATAATGAACAGTGAAAGAAAGTGTATATTGATTTATGTAGCTGTGCCATCAGAACGAAACACATCTGTCAAGTTAACTGTCTAAGTACAAGGATCTCGACATTTAGATCAAAAGGATGTGGGGAATGTCCACATAGATTATTCCAGTGGTTATAGGAGCTCTAGGATTTGTCAGTAGGATTCCAAGCAACATCAACATCCAAGAAGTACAGAAGATAACCCTCCTAGGAACAGCACACATTTTGAGGAGGGTGCTCTCTGTTATGTGAAAGACAATCTATCCTATAGCACCCAAGGACCATTGTTTGGACCCGGTTCTACAGATGTATTATAAGATGCAAGAAAGAAATAATAATAATAATAATAATAATGACTTACATTGATGCAGCACCTTTTATCTTTTATCAAGGATGACAAAGCTCTGAGGGTGAGGGGTGAGCCTCTTCTACACCCACTGCTGTGTAGCACCCTCCCAGATGGACATCGGATGGCAGGGGAAGGGTGACAGGCGGAGAGGGAGGGGTTCATTCAGCCATATCAAGTGGGACGTGATTAAATGTCCAGATTTACGTACATAGCTAGATGGGAATTTTGGCGAACAGAGAGGGGGGACTCCCCACCCCCCGATATACGCATACAGGCAACAACACACACACACACACACACACACACACACACACACACACACACACACACACACACACACACACACACACACACACACACACACACACACACACACACGAGAATCTTTGCAACAAATGCCATTGGATATGACTGCAATGAGTCTGGACCTTGGTTTAATGTCTCATCTGAACAAGCTATAAAATAAAAGGTTATCACAACGGCGAACAAGCAACAACCTCAACAACATTAACACGTAACACTAAACATGAGGAGAACTGAAGTGAACAAACTACCATGTTAGAGCAGCACTTTGAAAAGTTTTGTATCCGTCAACGCTGTCAGTGAAGTCATCTCAAACCACCTGTAAAAAAAAAAAAAGGGTGTTTGCCTAGAACAGAGGCACACCAGAGCAGCTGTGTGCTGCTCTGTTTACAACCTGTTATTTCACTTTCATTGGGACAGAGAGCTGCTACCCTCACACCCTTCAAACATGTCTAATGACGGTAGATGGTGTAGCCTGCAAACGTGATGCATGAAATGTACAGAGCAAGCCTTGACCATGCTTATGCTGTTTAAATCAGGGTAGTATAGCACTGACACCTATCAACTTTAACATATCTGACTGAGTCTGGACACAGCGTGAGTAAATGCCTTTTTTTTTGTACACAGCCTTTTGCATTGCATTGGTTTACTTACAGGGCCACGTGTGACCACGTCTATACTAGAACATGTATATGTCGTGCTTTCCACCTCATGACAGATCTGGTATGTCATACATATGTTCAAATGTCCAAAAATGCATGTATGTGTCTTTTTACAGCATTGCGATGAGGTTGCTAAAGGCCCCTTGTGTCAGAGTTTCCTGCCCTAGTGGTGCTTTCAACACTTGAGCAGGAAATGTTTGCCTCAACCACTTCCTGTACAGATGGGTACATCCCTTCTGCAATGGAGACAGTATCACACAAGGAAGAGAGAAAGAGATTGTTCTGTAGGAGGAGAAAACCTTCAGAGCTTTCAGTTGTTAAATCAGAGATCCACAGACCAATGTTTGTTTGGGTTTGTTTTGGGGGAAGTTAATTTCAGGTTCAGACGAGGGGAGCAGACTGTGTTTTGCCTTTGCCATGTTGTTTCCTGTCCACATCAGAAAATGCATCGGCTGAACAGACAGTGCTGTCTTGCAGCCTGTCTTTGGCCTAATCAGTGTAACCTCCCCAGTTGTGGAGGATTCTGCTGCGTTCCCACCACATCAGATGGAGTGTTTACCGCTCGTATCTCTTCCTCTTTGATTTTTAAATTTGCATCACACTGCGTTTTAGCAACAAGTCAAGCTCATATTCAGAATTTTTGGAATTTACTGCCAGTGCTAAAAGGTTAGCATACGCTCAGAATAGGAGAGGAATCACAGCTGGACAAAGCATTACGCTGCTTCCTTCATGTGATGCCCTGATGGTCAGCGGTCCCAACATCAGGAGTGAACAGTATTGTCGTAACTTAAAACGAGTCAAAAGACTTCGGATAGATTTCATGGATGGGTCAATCTCTGCTTACACATAAGGCACCAAAAACTGAAGACAGTAGATGAATGAACCCCCACTCCCCACCCCCCCTTTTACACACACCACCCACCCCCCATCCCCCACCCCCCGGGCCCAAACTCTCTGAAGCCATGCCAAGCAACCCAACTCCACAAAGTAACCTCACCGAAATTCAGCCAATGGGATCGTCCTTCCGCAGACAGCGCCCGCCCAGGGTATCCCGTGGGCTCCATCTCAGGAAGTTTAAAATGGCAGCGTAACAAATCCCGCGCAGGCCGCGGTGCCCGCCCCCTCCCCTCCCATTTCGCACTCGGGATGCGAGCTGTAACCTGAGAGACGGGGTCCTGAGAACAATCGCCCCATCCTGAGACGGGTGATTTATTCCACTGGCAGCTTCACAGAGACCCCATTATACAACAGAAAATACAGACCTCCATATTTAAATTGTACACCTCGACCATCATTAACACTTGCTTTGGTAAAGCAAGCCACTTGCATACGAGGGACAAAGCGTGTAAGAATTTGAAGGAAATTCCAGAAAGGGTTTCTCTTTTTGGGAGTCGGGGGACAAAACATATACCGGGTTGGCCTGAGTTGTTGAGCCTTCCTGACCTCAGCTGTTCTAAACAGAAATGCCTGCTGGAGTCATGCAGTGTGTTCACAGGTCTGTACTTTTCACGTACCAGTAGATTACTGCTCTGGCAATAATATGTGGCTGCACTCAGGTGTCACCAAACAATGAGGCAACGCACACTTTAGTTAGCAAGGTGCAGACTTGTGGAGATAAAGTCTAAAACCTTAGACTAGTCATACTGTCTTTCCAAGTACCATTAATGGCCACAGTTTCAGCGTAGCGGCAAAGGGACTCATTATTCAGGGAGAGCTTGCAACGCGCAACTGCGTCATTTTTCTGCCACAGTCATGCTAACTGCTGTTGCAAACTGCTAGTCATGAAATTAGCTCCCTGACAACGCCGTCCACGCCCAGTGTTTTAACTTTTTGTCGTGTCTCTAGATCTGCCTGATTTCATCTTTGAAAAAAAAAAACCTGTTGCACACATCGTATTTATCAACACGCTATCATTCAGTTCATATTTTCCTCATTTCTCAGATACTGTCTCTAGATAGAACAGGCTGCTTACGGTCACCTGAAATCTCTAGTTTTACATGATCCAACTAAATAAAAAACACTCTGACCTGTCTCCATAATCTCAAGCCCTCACAGTCACACTTACACAAGGGAGGTGTGGAAGGGCTGCATGTCTTGACAGAGACCGAATGTTCAGTGGAACTATGCAAACCATCTCTCAAGCACCTCAGTGCTGTAGGTGTTGTGCAACTCAGAATTGCCCAGGGCTATCTTTTTCACCTGGCAGCACGTTTGCTCAATATATTCGCCCTCTGAATTCAGTTAAAACAGTGCACCAGTGGGAACAAATAGTTTTCAGAAATACAGATCATTTTCAGTCTACAAATAGCATTTGAAAATGAAGCAATAGCATTTCTTTTTCTGTTTCTTTTTCTATACTACAGCATGTGTCTGTGTGGAGCTGTGCTGTCTGTGGGTGTGTGGAGATGTGTGTGTGTGTGTGTGTGTGTGTGTGTGTGTGTGTGTGTGTGTGTGTGTGTGTGAGTGTGCATGTATCCTGTAAGACACAGTCAGTGCGTATGAACAGACTGTATATTCGGTACTTCTGAGGTTACTGTACTTTGGTTTGCAATGTGGTGAGGAGTAGATCATATGCACCACAGTGTTGCTTTTTGCATGGAAGGAGTTCAGCATGATTTTTGAATGCATGCGGTTTGTCTCCTCCATCTGACTTTCGTCTGTGGATTTCTAGCCTGCAGCTCAACTTGGCTACATAACCCCTGTGTGAATGGACAGTGTGACTGACATTTTTTGCTGTGTCTGACAGATGGATGACATCGACGCAATGTTCACCGACCTGCTGGGGGAGATGGACCTCCTCACTCAAGTGAGTTTGCAGCCACGCCCCCCGGGGGCGGGGCTTAACAGCCTCATCGACCGTGTCACGGCAGGCCTTCTCAATCGATAACCTACAGGAACAGAAAATCTATCTGACTCAGTTCAGAGTGGAATGTGATGCCTATATAGTGTTATAATGTTATACTGACATAAGTCTGAGATATACATTTAAGACATGCATGTAAACAGCCTGAGCCTTCTAATCTGGCACATTCATGTCCAGATGTGGAAATGAAGAAAGAGTATAAAATACTCCTCTTCTGACTCACAAGGAGATTAGACATCACCATCATTCATCAAGACGTGATTTTAACACCATGCTGTCGCTGCTAAGTTTCATTCATACAATTTGTCCATTAAGAGAACTGGAAATGTGACATCACATCCATGGACCTGAACTCCTCTGACTCACTTAAAGGAATGGTCTAAACTGTCTCCTGGAGTGACCTTTTTTATTTGTCTTTGATTCAAATCAGACTTAAAATAACAAATTTCACTTCCCTATAGAAGGGTGGGAAAAAAAAATTTGAGGCTGAGACAATTTACTAAACTGAGGAAGAACAATGCTGCTTTGGTTGCGAAGGGAAATTTTCCTGTACATGTCTAAAGCTGATAAAGCACTGCTTTAGGAGTGTTTCAGCCTCAAACATTTACATTTTAATACACCATCCTGAGCGGGCCTGACAAAACAGCAAAAAGCCTGCGCATTAATCTTCATAACCAAAAGATTAAATAGCTGAGACTCCCATACTGCATAACCTGCCATGGAAGACTTGGGAGAGAAATGCGTTTGTGTGCTTCTATTTACTTTTGCCTGCACAGTTCCTAATAGTTGACAGTGCTTCCTAAATTCATATTGTTATGTGAGAACATAGGTTTACAATTAATCTCTTTGTTCCTTCATCTGCACAGAGTTTAGGGGTGGATACTGTTCCTCCAGAGTCTCCATCCAGCACAAACAAAGAGGTCAACTTCTCCATCGGTTTTACGGACTTGAACGGTAAAAACCCCGCCCGCAACAATTAGGTTGCTAATTATCCAGAAAATTACATTTAATTTATGATGAAGTAAAAACAGAGGAACAATGAAACACACATGCAAAGAAGAATAGGGCTTTTAATCATGTTTTTAGAATATGTCATTGCTACTGTGCTGACCCTAACCTAAGGCAGAGATTAAGTACTAACATCATCCAATTATGGACCTGCAGTTGTACTGTGAGTTTCCACTGGGTGAAAAGAGAAAGAAGGCTTTTTGCAAATCGAGGTGGAGATTCTGCAGGGTAAAAGTGTGGGTTGTGGCCAAATCTAATCTCTTCTGTCCCTGTGATCACACCAGCGTCCCTGAACGAACTGGAGGACAATGACTTGGACGCCTTGATGGCAGACCTGGTGGCAGACATCAGCGAGACAGAGGAGCAGTTTTCCAAGTCGAAAAGCGGCCACCAAGAGCTACACCCTGACCCAAAGAGCTTTCCCCCACCCCCGCTCCTGCAGGACCACAGTTCCTCCACCCCGGCTGCTGTCACAGCCCCCCACATACCTGCCCCCGTGCCCAAAGCCCCCACCCCACAGCCCCCACCCCCCCCTCAGCCCTCCAAACCATTGCTACCGGTAAGGGGCTTTGCGTGACACGCTTTTCAGAAGTGCCGTCCGTTAAACAGCACATCCATTCCACTTCTGATCATGCATGTGGTTGTTGGTCACTGTTGTCCGAACAGAAGTTACGCAGTTGCACATGGGTCTTCTGTTTGCATCTGTGCCGCTGTTAACCTTTGCCATTAACCATTTCCTATATGAGGTGTAGAAAGAATATCCTAGCTCACGGACAGTGAAATTTTTTTCAGCCATGATCAAATGAGCAAATGATATTAGGTTATAACGCAAAACAGAATCAAATCAACAAGTCAGTACAAAACAATAACATTGAGATCATATATACATGAAAATGCACCATAAAAAGTAATACACTGCATGACAGAACTCTGTGTGCTGTGTACCCATTTGATGCGTTTTACAGTAATGAGAGGTTCTTCCCGAAAGAGTCTGTCCCCCATATTTACGTTAAAGCAGGGCAGGCTTGAAGCGTAGGACACACGAAGACTCCCCTGTTGTTCTTGGGGTAGGTGTGTAGCCACACGGTAAAAGTGTGCAGCGCTCATATTTATGGGCTGAAGACAGAAAGGAGAGAGTCTGTCTGGCCAGCCTCAGAGGAGCATGTCTCACAGGGGGGGAAACCGCAGGTCTCGTCTGGAACAAATCAAACACTCGTGAGGTAGGATGGAAACTGTATCAGGATCAGTGGAGCGGCGGGGTTTTTTTTATAGTCTTGTGACCTCATCTAATGGATGGGACAAAAAAAAAAAAACAGCACACACTGTAGGAAAGCAAGCTGTCTGTCATCAACTGGAAGAGGCTTACCAGAGGGGAGCATTCAAATGCATCACTCATGTTTACAGTGCGGCTGATTTGGCCAATGAGGTTCGCCGTGGCCTGGCCTCCTCCACCAATCACATCTTGCATGTGTACATTGTGCTTTAGAATCTGGGGCCAGTGTGTGTTCATTCTGCGCAGCACATGATTCTGACTCACTGATTTGTTTTCCCAGGAGGAGATTGAGGCCCAGGCCAAGGCGGACAAAATAAAACTTGCCCTGGAAAAGCTGAAAGAGGCTAAGGTCAAAAAGGTAAGGGGGCACAGTGGGTGAGGGGAAAAAACCACCAATCACCAGCCGCCCATTCATGGCCACAACGTTCCGCCTCATGACTCTGGTCAGCCAACTGCCACTTATTGACTCACACTGTTGACTCATACACATTGTATTGTAACATATCTCACGAATTATCACGTATTTCAAGGAGTTTATCTTGATCGCCTTCACAAGGGCATCATTTTTCATTTTTCCTCTTCAGTCTTGGTTGGGTCTTTCATTTTTTTGTTTTTTTAATTTTGTGACAGTCTGGTTTTAAAGGATGCTATATTAAATAAATGTTGATTGAGTGAAGGAAGTTCAAAGAACACATAATAAATAACCGCGCCAATAAATTTCCAGCTAATTATTCAATGAATGAATTAAACAATGAAAATCCTTATTCGCTCTTCAGGAGATCCACCTGTGTCCTCACCACAAGGGTGTAAATGTCTATGATAAATCCATCCAGTAAATGAGGCTCAAAAATAAATAGACACTATGAAGTAAGCATTGCAGTGCTCCTGTACACAAGAGGACAACTTTACCATCAGGCACAAGCCAATAACATGCCTTTGCTGGATATTTTACACAGCAATTCACAGCATACAGCATACAGTGCATTGCAGAAGTACCTTTGTGCAGTGTCACAGCCAGGATTTGAACCTGTAAAATTTTGGATACAAGCTGTGATTCTGCTCTACACTGCAGCCTGAGGTTGAGGTATATCCAAACATGGACACAGGGGGATTGTGGGAATTTGCTCTGGGGTCCACCAAAACTTAGAGGGAGAGCTGCTCAGCAAGGCAGACTGCAAATATGATACTGTACACAGCTAAGGTCTGCCTGTTGAGTTGCATCTCTTCATTATGGTAAAAGTTTGACCACAAGCAATTTTGAGCACAGATTTTGTTTCTCATCAGAGGCTTGGCAGTGGTCACAAGATGTTTCCTCTAAACCCCGGGGGTTTGGTGAGGGCTTTTCCAGAACAAAGCACAGTCAGTTTTACTTAGTTCTGCTGGTCTGAGCGCGTAACGAGACCATAAAATGACACTGGCCAGTCCTAAGTCTGCCAAAATCCACTCTTTTACAGTCACTAGATTTTGTCAACATGTGATGTAACTCAACTGGGAGCTAAAAGCTACTTCTATTTCTAAGAGGGGGGGGCAGGCAGGGGGCAAGGGGGGGTGTCTGCAAATCTCCCAGCAGATGACATCTGTTTCCTTCTGCCACAACGCTGCAATGATCTCTCACGTTTGTAGAAATTTCGGGTAGCACACGCAGCCACACCTCTAACCAAATTTTATAAAGGGCGTCAGGAAGGACAGACTGAAAATACTCCTTGTTGCTCCACCTTGAGGTTTCTGGTGGGGGGGCTAGAAGAGGAGTCATTAAGAGGCATTGTGCAGCTGGTAAACAGCATCTGTGTGTCCATCTGTAACATGCATGTAACAGAAACTAGAGTTTGTATTTCATGGGTGGGGTGGGGTGGGGGGTGTTGATCACTTGACTAAGAAATAACAAATTTTAACTTTGACAAACCGTCCAATGACTGATGACTAGGACAGTGGTCAGGATGTAGCACTCAGAGAGGGCACTCTGTCAAGTTACACAAACACACACACACACACACACACACACACACACACACACACACACACACACACGCACACACACAGCATGATAATCACAGATATCTAAATACTGAGTCACTGCTGTATCAGTTATCATGAATCTGCAGCTCATGTCTTATTGGAATATCATAAAGCATGATGATGAATGCACCAGAACAGGAAGCAGAACATGCCTGCATGGTCTGCGCTGTTCCGTCTCTGTACTGCACCTGGCCAGAGCTGCAATTTCGGTGGTTTGTCGCTCAGTCCACCATGACACATATTTATGTTTCCTGGGAACATCCTCACTGTTGTTTTCGGTGTTCTACAATATTGATATTCAAAACAGTCATGTGATCAGACAATCACTAACTGCACCCTTTCCAGCCAACTCAAAAGAAGCTGCTGTTTCCTGACAAAAAAAAAAACTTGTGATACATTTTCTTTCTACCTAACAATGCACATATCATAATTTGCCAATTATATACTGTAAACAGGCTCAGTGCCAGGAGAAAATATAGAGGGGTGCAATTGCAATCCAGGGGGGTGCACAAAAAGTCATAAATACTATGACATTGGGATATAAGGAGACAACTGGGGTGCACTGAGGTCCGCCTGGGCATCCCCATAGCACCGGGCCTGACTGTTAATATTGCAGACTGATTAATGTTGTGGAGTTTTTTTGCCTGTTAGAGCTTGAACGCACACATTGATAACATGCTGTGTGCGAGAGTGAACAAATGAATGATCTCCACCCCATGGAACTCCATATGTCCAGCTCTGTTTTGCTCATGATTATCTCCCAGACGACAGGAAATCCAAGGCTGAGAAAGGCAGGAACTGAGCTGTCTCTCTCTCTCTCTGGGAGCGGGTACTTCATCGGGTGCGCCACCAGGTGGAAAAACAGTCAGGGTAACTGGTGCACGCCCCTGGCCTTCAAATACCTTTTTCTGTCATTACATTACTGTCATTTTGCAGACGGTCTTATCCAGGGCGACTTAGAAAGGTTACAGTTTTACACATCATTTATACAGCTGGGTATTTACTAAGGCAGTTGTGGGTTAAGTACCTTGCCCAAGGGTACAGCAGCAGTGCCACAGTGGTGGAAATGAACCAGAAACCTTTCGGTTACGATCCCCGATCCATACCACTATGCCACACTGCCACCTTTTACAGTCTCATCACGGTCTTATTGTTGCCTAGGAACCAACCAAGACAAGTGTACATCACAATGGGCATGCGCATTTTCATGGTTCCGTACCGTTTTCTCCCTTTTGCAGCTTGTAATTAAAGTCCTGATGAACGACGGCAGCTCAAAGACCCTGATGGTGGACGAGAGGCAGACGGTACGGGACGTCCTGGACAACCTCTTTGAGAAGACGCACTGCGACTGCGGGGTGGACTGGACTCTGTACGAGACCAACCCCGAGCTGCAGATCGGTGAGGAGCCCGTGGTTTGGCCCCGTGCCAGGCAACATGCTGTGTTTCTGCAGAAATGACGGCAGACACATTACAGAACATTGAGCAACTACCAGTTATCCCCTGTCACATGTACAAATCCGGCCCTTATGACCTCAAATTCAACTGTATGGTTTTTTTTTCCTATTATAGAGCGCCCTCATACACAAGCACTGTAGGTGACCACTAAACTAGTGGCCAAAACCCAAGGTGTTTCTAATATGATTTGATAGAAGCCTAAAGTATTGGTATATGTCAGATTCAAAGTAGCAGCACACTGACTGTGAGACCTCTGCCATGACCTACGGAAAGGGGAAAAATGCTCTCCTCCAAGGAAGATCCCCTCTTTATTTTTGTCTTAGCTGTTGGACATTACTGGGAGGATCATGTGAGCTGCCTGAATGAGGCCGCTTTGCTATTTATTCCCTTGACTCAGAGCCACAAGGGCTGGGCGAGGTGTTGCTCCCTAATCCGTACAGACAATGGGATCACATAATTGTTGGTCCCGCCCAGTGCACCCTCACTGATGTTGCCACGGCGACATACCATCACATATTTTTGGGACGTGTGGATCACTTAATGTGAAGAGTGCCCTCTGTAGAACATGCATAGTAACACACCATCAAAGGGGGGATTAAAGGTTTTAATTTAGCCCCCCCCCCAGGATATCAAAACACGTCATCCATTTAATGTAAGTAAGAGACTCCGTCGCGGAGTGTGGCCCCCAAGCACAGAACAGCCTTTTTAATCAGTGTGAGTGACTTCTAATTGGGAGATGTGGTTTACAAATTCAGCACCCTTCCCCCCCAGTCCCCAAATTCAGTTTTACAGCAACAGCCTGGGTGGCAGTGTCAGAGGTTTGAGGGTGGCAAATGTTCCCAATGTGTCACACAAGCCTTCCGCTGGCTTCTCTGTGGAAGCAATATGCTATTTACATTAAATAGCCCGTTCAAACATCAGAACCATGGTGCCTAATGCTGTAAAAAATACATTATTACAAAATGTCTGCAACGCCATTGATTTCAGAGTTACAACTTTTTAAAACGACTTTAAAAAGACCCAGTCACTTTAAAGAAGTGTGGTGCTGTGTTAACATTTAACAAGAAAAAAAGTTAATGAAATGTAAGATCCATTGAACTCAACTGAAGTCATCTGGCTGAGAGTGCTACTGATAATATATGATGTCACCATGATGGTGGATTGAACTTTAACACCATATATGGTGTGTTGCATGGGCAGATGGACACTATCAGTTATCATATGAATAACAACATGATTTTGGAATAACAGGCATGTTTTCCTCATAATCATTAACTGTTTATCAGGTAATGCACAATTTATCAGGTATCTCACAATTATTGTGAGATAGCCACACTATCAATAACTACGCTATCTGTTTTGGCTAAGCTATATTTCAACAGATAATTATAATTATAATTAAATATGTTATGAATGGCTGACAATAGAGTGTGCTTTTTAACAGAATTCTTTGAAAGATTTTTTTAATGTGAGTCAGATGGAGTTGCATTATTAATTTACACATAAATGTTAAATTCTTCAACAGAAAGAGGATTTGAAGACCACGAAAATCTGGTGGAGCCTTTGTCTGCATGGACACGAGACAGTGAAAACCAAATTCTCTTTCTGGAGAGAATTGATAAATATGCCGTCTTTAAAAACCCTCAGGTAAGATTTTTTTTTCTTACTTCTGTCACACAATAAGTATTTTCTTGATAATACTTTTCAACAGTAAAGTCCATGTCTGGACTGTTGACCTCAACAGGCCTAGCATATTAAACATACCTGTCCAACAATTGCAAGCTGATTTATTACATTAATAACATTATACGGAAATATAAAACAGCATGTGTGTCAGTAAAACAAAGAGAACGAAAGACCAACGATAGAAAAAAGGAAGACTGGGGGGATTCTGCACTGTTGGCAATACACAGATGTATTTTTAACAAGCAAATGCAGTACAAATGTGCCAACCTCGCAATGTGGTTTTTATGTTAAAGTCTCAGCACATTAACGAGAAATCAGATGCACAAATATGTAGGCGCTGAATTACATGAGACGTGACAGGGCGAAGTCAGACATTCACAGCCCAGCGGTGACTCACGTGCAGTCCTGCTCACATATTACTGAGCTGGTTATTTACCGAAGCAGCTCTGGTTAAGCAACTTAACCAAGGGGAAGGACAGCAGTGCCCCACAGCAAATTCAAATCTGCAACCTTCTTTTAATCAAGTTCCCTGACCAAGAGCTTGAAAACAGTCACACTAGGGCATTACATTTAAGAGTGGAGAAGGCTTGCAAATGAATTGTGGGTAAAAAAGGGGTTGAACTCTTGAAGCTTAATGACCCGAGACCAACTGCAACAATGATGCGAAGACAAACTGTAGAGATGCTGGCCTCTTTCTCTTAAGACCCAATGTATACTTTTAAATGGCGACGGCCAAATATTTAAATTCCAGTGGAGTACAAATAATCTGCTCTTGACGTCAAGGTAATCGGTCATATCATGGAGATTGATGACTACGAGTTAGTACATTTCTGCATTTGACAGTCTGATGTTTTTTTTAGCAAAATCAGTTGCGTTCCCATGCATTTGGGTTCATAACAACTGACCTTAGGCACAAAGTGAAGGGATGGCCTGTTCATGAGGCAACAGAGGGTCTGGGCTTTGAATTCATTTCTTTTGGCCTCCCCTCTGTTTACTCAAATTTATCTTCATTGTATTCCCTGTCAGTGCTATCTGGTTATTGTCTTAATATTCACAGATGTGTGGTGCTCTTGGAATCATAGATCAGCCCACATGTCCTCATAAGAACAATACCAGCCAGCGAAATAAAAAAAAAACATGGATGATAAACATAGCGATTTTTTTGCATGTTTATTATGACAACTCAGGCTTCCATAATTGCGAGGTATTTATGCGATGTGGCAGCTGCTGGCTAGACTCTCTTGCCTCAGATGTTAATCAGGAGAACATGGAAAAATGTGTGGGGTGACTTCATTTGTAAATACAGAGCGTTACACATTTCCAGCAGATCTGTTCAAGGCTGTGCGTTTGATTATTAGTCATCCTGTTAATGGGGGCTGGGTCAGGTGCTCCCCTCTCACGACAGACGTAGCTCTGCAGTAAACCCGTGGCGGAGTGCCTGCAGAGACAGCCGTGGGTGGGGGGGTGCGGCAGGGCACTGAGGGCGCTGTGGGGGCGTTTGTATTTGGGGACAGAGGAGTTAGCACTGTGACTGTGTCAGAGCATAAGTCCTGAGAGCAGAGCAGTTAAAGTATGAGTGAAAATAAGAGCAATGAAAGTAAGAGCAACACCATGTGGTTAAAATAATGAAGAGCTGCACTTACATTTTGTTATTTAGCGTACGCTGATAGCCAGAGTGATTTGTAAAGAAAGAACATGAGGATGACGAAGATGGTGATGATGATGGTGGTGATGATGATTACTGTTATTATTGTTGATGATGTTAATATTGTTGTTGATTTTATTAGTAGTAACAGTAATATTAGCAATAGAACTTATATTTATATTTATTCAGCAGGCCCCATATCTAGTGCATCTTAAAGAGCAAGGCTCCATCATGTGGTTGTATCATCATACTAGCGGCATCTAGTGCAAAAGGCAGAATGAAAGTGGATGAAGACTGGGTGCGTAACCATGCAATATTATGATGTAGCGTCAGAATCATTTTTCCCCCATTCCCCAAAGCCTCAGACATTGTAATTCCTATGGGAGAATGCCCTGCTCTGTGTCACTCTAACTCTCTCCCCATTCCTGCAATGCTACCTTCACAAGTGACAACACAGCAATGGAAAAACTCCACGACATCAATATTCACTCTCCTGAGACACTGTTTATATTAACTGCTGTGCGGTTTGTTTAAATTTCAATATAAAGAAAGGTTAAATGGAAATGAATCCAAAACTCAAACCATCTTGACATTGTAACCCTGTTCCCTGGATCCTGCCAAATTATTGTGATGTATTTATTCGTCAGACACTCCTATCCCAGGTGATCCACAGGGTAAAACAGAAACCAGGACAAATATACAGTCGTAGAAAGAGCAAAACTCAGTTGTTACACTGCCAGCACAGCAAATAACACACCAGAACAGTATAATTACACCACCACCTGTAATACCACCTCCGGTAAATAAATTGTAACCTATGTAGGTTGCTCTGGATAAGAATGTCTGCTAAATGCCAATAATGTAATACTGTAAAATTGCTAATATTTCCCAAATCAATAAAATACCAGATTATAGGGAAGTCAATGGTGCAATCCCAAATCTCGGGCTCAGCCAAAACTTAGTTTCATATGACAGATACTCGGCCCTCTGCGGTTTGGATGGCTGATGGCTGTTTCTCTGTGATCCTGCCATGTGGCACACTGTGAGCCTCGTTTCCTCTCCTCGTCTCGCCCCACAGAACTTCTACCTCTGGAAGAAGGACAAAAAGTCCCTCAAGGACATGAAAGACAAAGACAAAGATCTGCTTCTGGAGGTGAGTCACCCCGCCCAACTGATTCTGAGGAGACGTGGTCGTGCTTTCTCCATGTACACCCAGAAAGCAAAGACGACCGAGAGTAGCTCATTGAGCTGAAAGATATTATATCTAGAAGGATCACCTAAAGTTACACGTGGGTCCACAAATAATTGCTGAGAGCAGCATCCATTTTGGAATGAACACATTTTCTGCGTTTAAAAAATTTTAGATTTTAAAAATACAAAACTTTATATTTAAGGAATATTTTTTCCTAAAGATTTAGTGTTGCTCTTGTCCCAAAAATACATCAGTGACTGCTGGTCTTCTCCCATAACAATTAACAGATTACCATTGCCCATAAGGTATCCACCACACTGTAAAAACATGGTTCCAAAAGTGTTTTTATTCATACTTGGCGATGGTTCTGCATAGAATTGTTTCAGTCTGAAAAAAAGAACATTTTATTTATCAAGTGGTCCCAGATGATTGATAGAGGGTTCTTTGTGGATGGAAACATTCTACAGCATTATTAAGAAGTGTTGTGTAGCAGTCACTTTTGCAGATGGTTCTTTATCTATCTTTAATGCTTTGTCTAACTCTGTAGAGTTGTATAAGCATTAGTGGAGGGTTCTATATTTGAATGTTCATGATAAGGTTCTGTATGGCACAGGTAATACAGGGTACAAAAAAGGTTATACTGTAAGAACAAATAAAAAAACCTTTTTCAGTGCTAGCTATGTAGAATTCTTTTTTAAGTGTGTAAGATGTGTAATTGTGTAAGATGTGTAATTAAATCTGATTGACAGTATTATCAAAACATAAACAACAGGAGAAAGTCTTCAGTGTTCATAACCAGGCCTCTGTCACTGCAACATCTGCCTCCTGTTTCTCCGAACCCAGGAGAACTTCTGCGGGTCCTCCATCATTGTGCCAGACCTAGAGGGGCCTCTTTACCTCAAGGAGGACGGGAAGAGGTCCTGGAAGCAGCGTTACTTTCTCCTGCGGGCTTCTGGGATTTATTACGTCCCCAAAGGAAAGAGCAAGGTCAGAGATAACGTTTCTGTGGCCCTCCCGAAATAAACGACCCAGCCACTTGCGCAAATATTAGCTTATTGTCAGCTCAGACCATTCTGTAACTGTCTAGAGACCTTGTGCTCCGAGACCAGAAAAAAAAAAACTGGTGTTTACCTATGGCTCTGTCTTTAAACCTGACCCTGTCCTCCTGAGTACCTAAAAATAACTCAAAAGCTGGAAGCCCACACTGCCTTGTAATTCCCTTATACAGCTTACCTTTTGGCAGCTCAGTGTTAAAGAGGGCTGCGCTCAGATAGCTTCCTTTTTCTGGCTGCACTGACAGTCAATAGCTCTGTTTCTGTTAGCATGAGTGTATGGGGCTTTATGAAGACTGTAGGAGTGAGTCCACATTATCGGAAAATGCAAAATGCAAAATGTCTTAATTAAATACGCACCAAGGAGGCTGGAAACATCAGCATTTCTGAGAAAATGTAACCCCAACTGCATTAATAAAAATAAAAATACTCTTGTGCAACTGGTCAGGTTATCATGAGGATGGGGGGCTCAATTGGTTCTTGATTTTACCTAACAAAAAAATTATAGAATCACCTGTCCTGGTGGGTGCCGCAATCCAAGACCATTTTTCTTTACCGCTCTATTGCAGGCATCCTGTGCTAATACATAGCATAATACATCATTCTCAAGTGCATGTATCACTTTCTGGGTTTAATTTGCTTGCACTGTGTGGCCTTATGCAGTGCATTGCCTGTTTTCGCCTTTAAAGTTTTTGAGGTTAAATTTGTTCAAAGTACAAAACCATGGATCACAAGATAACGGAAGCAAAGTGGGGCCCTCCCATTTCCTCCCATTTACCTATCTGCTCTTTGTTAGAAGTACTGTGAAAAGTCCCGGCGCGTCTCTCCATGGCGCATGTCGTCATGGCGATGGCTGTTCAGCTTAGCTCAGGCCTGTGCGTGGCCCTTGGCACCTGCGACATCTCACTGAGCCCCCCCTCCTCTTTCACAGACGTCACGTGACCTGGCCTGCTTCGTCCAGTTCGACAATGTCAACGTCTACTACGGCAAGGACTATAAGCAGAAATACAAGGCACCCACCGAGTTCTGCTTCGTTCTCAAGGTAAGGGCGGGTCCCCCCTTTTTGTTGCCCCAAGCAGCGCAAAGATCCACTGCTTTACGGTCCAGCTGGCCGACAGACACCAGTTAGAGCTCTTGTCTGCCGACCTTCATCTAATTGGCCAGTTTTAAGCACAACACCTTGACACTCTCCCAAAATGAACAGCGATCACGCGGGCGCAGTTCAAGATGCTGTATTGGTGGGTCCTCTCTTTGTTTCGAAGCCAAAAAGCCACAGATGCTGCAAGTATATGCAGTGGCTGCATTATGCAAAAAGTAAAAATAGTGCATGTTCATCACCAGGCCCCACCTAGACTGTCAAGCACAATGAGTTGATCTTCTTTAGGGGGTTTGTAAGGATGTCCAATAAAATGCACACATTATAATCATTAACGTAACCCAAATATCAGTAGCGTTTGCAGCTACACTTAAACATAGCTAAGAGCTGTTAAAACACCTCCCTTTGGCGTGCCTGTGAGGAAACAAGATACGTTTTTTTTTTTTTTTTTTAATATCTAAGATCGCAAATCTGCGGGCCAGATGTGAAGATTGGGTTTTCATATGAAGTCGATGACAGAGGGCCTAGTGCCTCCAGTGTGGTAACGAAGCTGAACGCACTTCCGTAGTTTTACTGCATGGCCACAACAATCTACCGACCACACCCACTGACCACCAGAAAAACTTCACCACATGGTCACTTCCCCGCACGCCTGTGGTCCGGAGTGCCCCTCCTCAGTCAGCCATTAAGTCCAAAAACAGGACCTCACAATCTACTTGCTGCACTGAGTGAATTCTCTTTCCTGAGCTCAGTTTTTTATCTTAATATACATCTCTGAACAGAGGCCACTTAAAAAAAACATGAAGACACTATATTGATGTTTGTGCTGCTTTCATAAACACATATTGTTAAAGCAGTGTGGCTACCTGCAGTGTATACGGTGGATAAATCTTTGGACACATGGTCCCAGGTCATGTGACATTGTCATGTGACTGTCCTGAACTGAGGGGCCTGTGTTTAGTGCCCTCATAAGGCCATGCCTTGAGCCCTTTAATGACTGAGATCAATAGTGATATTGTCACTGAGTAAGCATTACGAAATGTCTAAGGTGCAGCTCGGTATGGGTAAATCAGACTGCATGTGAACAAGGGCAGAACCTTCACAAGAAATTGTTAATATGAAAGCATTAGTTACAGCATTTCTCTGATAGCCTCACTTACCAGGCACGCATATTTCACTGTATAGTTATTAATTACACATGCCTAAAAAGTGAGGTTACGTCGAAGGTGCAATGCTACATTTGTATTTACTGTAATACTGTCTGCGGATGAGACCGAAACCAGAATCAAGACCATTATAACACCAGCATTGTTACCAACACGTTATTACAGCATGTCTAAGGTACTATATCTGTATAGACCACTGCGCTGGAAGGAGACCAAGAGCAGGCTAATTTTTAGAGACCCTGGGCTGAGTCATAGGCCAGAGTAATATTAGCAGCGAATATTAGCGGCGACCTTGGGGTCAAAACCCAAGACAAAGTGCAGATCTGCTGATCTCAGCGCAGCGGCCATTTGGGGGCCGTTTTGACCGTGCGGCCTCTTTTAATTATAGAAGCCCATTTGTGAGGCAGATCCATAGCTGACCCATAATCAAATCAAGTCACTCTGTGGTTTCATAAAGATTGTGCTGTTCCCTGATTACATTAATCAGTCAATAAGAGTGAAGTTTGTGCATACGTACGATCTTCACTGATACGAATGCAGAGACAGGAGAACGTTACATGTTAAGCCTGAAACCTATTAGTGATGGTGACTGTGGTTGGCACTGTAGATACCGGCTTCGCTGGTCTGCGGTCTGTAAGCAGTCTCCGCAGGTCCTGTCCATGTGGGGGTGGGGGTGTGGGGGGTGTGCTGGTGGTGATCTGCAAGCAGCCAGGGCTGCGACGAGCCCTGCGCCGAATCGCAGTTTCAGAGAACCGTCAGATGGTAGTTATTACGGGAGAGCATGTGAGCGTTTGCACTTTGAGGTTGCAGTTAACACATTTTTTAAAGGCTTTTCGTCGAGGGCTCCCCGAGCGCGGCGATTCAAGCGAGCCTTCCGTGCCTAACGGCAGAGAAGTGTTTTCGTCAAAGTGAGAGCAAAACAGAAACAAAGTTTGCGCTGAAAAACATTATGTGCTTTGACAGACAAGTTAATTTCAAATTTCAGGAACTGAACCATTACCGCAGCTTTGTAAAAAAAAACTGTCTGCCAAAGTGATTTTTTAGATATACATTTTTTCACAAGATAAGCAACCACTGAGACCATTTTTTTTTTTAAATGAATCTACATTCTCTTGCTCCTCAACAGGCACCTAATGAGATTCCCAAATCCGGAACTGACAGCCAAATTTTCTTTTCTGTCACTCATTTGTTTGTTGTTGATGTTTAAAATTACTTATTTTCACACGGACTGTGAGGCTCGGCCAGGCACAGTTTATCAGCCCACGTAAATCCCCCCGAGTTTTTTTTTTTGGGGAGACGTGAGATCAGCTTTCCTTGTTTGAGTCATCTGGCTTGCAGCATTCCCCTCTGCACTCCTGAGCTTTGCCCTGTCATCATTACACCTGATGAGCTGTGCCTCGGCTTATCTGAGAGAAAGGGAATTGGTTTGCGCCGTCGGTGGATTTTAACAGGATGTGAAACTTTTTTCCTTCTTCTTCTTCTTTTTATTTTCCTTTCGCGCCTGTCTTGGAAACTCTTGAATCAGCAAACTCGTTATTTTGAGCCGGTTACGGAGTCGTGGCCAAAAAGCTTATAGAAGTAAGAAGACCAAATTGCCTTTTAGTGAAAGATCTTCCCCCTCTAGGAGAAAACGAGGGCACAATGAGTACTGGCCGGCTAGGCAGAGACAAAATGACCTCAGTTTAGGTACTATGTTCCAGCGGATTATGAAAGCTCTCTTACATCTTAGCTCTCAGTAGTATAAGGGTGTATGTTACAGTAGAAGATCTGAATGAGGGACAGGATTCTGCCAGTGTCTCTATATTAATATTAATGGTACACGTGTACCTCTGATAATTCAGAAAGATGTATTATTGTAACAACAGACACTATATGTGAATGCTAAACAAGACATAAAATTAGAAGATTATTTCAAGGTGTGTGCTTCTGCAGCCCTAGAAACATTTATGAAGTCGTATACCAAATAACTGCAGTCAATAACATAAACATAAACAAAAAATTAAAACAGCATTTGACACCACCTCTGTTATTTGCATCTGCACAGCCATTATAACACGATGCACATCAAGCATCTCCTTACCCAGTGCAAGGAATAATATGTGTTTACAGAGGAGGGAGTGAGTAGATGAAGATGGTTGCACATTCAGAGGTAATGAGAAGGCCCTGACTTTACCCAACACCTGGGAACTGCAAACACATTGCGCCCTCTGGTGTCCCTGCAGGGAACTGCGGTACTCTGTTGTCTGAGAAGAGAATCATGGGAGTCGACCGTGTTGTCAGCGAGAACAATGTGAGGCCAACGTGCTTTCACCGCTCTAATGCGGGCGTGAAAAAGACGGCGGCGCACGACCTCACACGGCAGCGCCTGAGGCTGCGGCGTGATCACGGAAACGCACCCAAGTCCTGTCGCCTTGCCAGCCATGGGGTCCCATTGGGCTTCCTCTGTGCTGTTTGGAAAACACTTGAGCAGTTACTGATCAACACCAGCTGCCCCCCCCAAGACTGCTTCAGTCCCAACACACACACACACACACACACACACACACACACACACATACACTCAGAGCTGTTCTACACATGAGGATTCCCGGCACAAGGAAATAATTTATACAAGCAACCCAGACACAGGGTGTCTGCCACTCTCAAAGGCATAAGATGTAGACTCATGCTTCAGCCACCTCGCAGTTACGTTATAACAAAACTCTTCCAGATGTCGCACTGTCTTGGTTTACCAGTCCTCTTACTGACGTCATACTTTCTGCCCCCAGCACCCCCAGATTCAGAAGGAGTCCCAGTATATCAAGTACCTTTGCTGTGACGATGCCTGGACCATGACCCTGTGGGTGACCGGAATCCGCATTGCCAAGGTGAGCCCTGCCCTGAACGCGATCACTACCACCAACAAAAACTGGGGCGATGGGGGAAACATGGGATAAAAAACAGCCAATGACGAACCATTGGCGATTTTAGACTCTTTTTAGGGGTGCTCAAGCACACCTAAATTTCATCATCAAATTCCACTTCAGGGTGGTTAACGGCCCCTTGGCTTCGCCGCGGGGCCCCATCACACCATCCTGTCGTGGTTTATTTCCATAGAACTGCACAGCCAGTCATGGTTTATTCCTTACTTAGAAAGTGGCTGGTTATAGTTCCATGGTGTGAATAGTGTCAAAGAAAGTTAGCTGACATGGTTCGCTAGAGATTATCGGCTAATGTTAGCTCTCTGAGCTAGTGTGCTTGCACAGCTGCCAGCTAAGGAGCTAAGTGATGCACTTTATTATTTTAGGTAAAGTAGTCACAGTGTTTCTTATTCTGATAGAATTGGGCTTTATGGTATATTTACAGTACATTTGAACCATTATTATTATACGCTACAACTAGACCACCCAAATAATTAGGTTTTTTCTGAAGGTAACATTGTGTACCTAATTGAATTGAGGTTTGAATTGCCAAAGTGAAAGGGGTTGAATACTTTTGCAAACAGCATATTCCATTTTCTTTTCTTAAAAAATGTTTTGTGGTGTAAAAATGTTACTTACTAGTAATTCATTAAAAATATTATTGTTGTAAATTAAAATATCATATACAGAAAATATTAATGTATATTAATGTATATAATAAATATTAATGTATTAATTGTTATCCAGTGAAATGAGTGATTTAGCAGGGGGGTTGAACACTTTTGCAAGGCACTGTATGCATGTCACATTCTCATTAGGGGCTGACCTCCCCTAAAGGTCTGATCCTAGAATTTCCCCTGTGATGAACTGATGTTGGGGCAGCAGTGTAGCATAGTGGTAAGAAGTAGTGCTTGTAACTGAAAGGTTGCTGGTTCAGTGCCCCACTGGGGCAGTGTTTCTGTACCCTTGGGCAAGGTACTCAACCCAGAATTGAGTCTCAGTAAATATCCAGCTGTATAAATGGATAACATGTAAAAATTGTAACCTATGTAAGTTGTTCTGCATAAGAGTATCTGCTAAATAACAATAATGTAATGAGATGAACTAATGCCAACTGATGTGTTATGCCAATAGCACTGCCTTTTTCTGGGGTCAGGGAATAATTTTACAGTTTCTGGAAAATTGGGTTTCCTGCTTTTTCAATTCCCTCCAGAATATGCACCATGCTATTAGCACAGCACTTTGTGACAATCTGGATTGTAAAAATGCACTATAACAAATAAAATTTGATTGGTTCTTTGATTAATTGATAATCATAAAGCCTGTGAGTTTTTGCACATGCAGTGTAGCATAGCGGTTAAGGAGTAGGACGTAACCTAGAGGTTGCTGGTTTGATTCCCTGCTGGGGCACTGCTGTTGTGCCCTTGGGCAAGGTACCTAACCCACAAATGCCTCAGTAATAGTAATATCCAGCTGTATAAATGATAAGATTGTAAAAAACTGTAACCAAAGTAAGTCACTCTAGATAAGAGCATCTGCTAAATGCCAATAATGTAATGCAATAATGTAATGTGTTGTTCTCATTTTCAGAAGAGAAACAGGCACTTGTTCAACTCCTGGGCTGGTCTCGGGAAGCCAGCTCATGGCTTATGATGTTTGTGGTGTTTAACACCCATTGCTTTTTTTCCTGTCAGTACGGGGTGACCCTGTACAACAACTACAAGGAGGCCGTGAAGAAAGCAGCCTTGTCCTCTCTGTGGTCAAACCGCACCACCGCCTCTAACACCTCCACACCCTCCACCCCACCCACAGGTAAGAGAGGCCAAGTTCCGTCTGACTCATTCTCGGAAATATCGCTGGCTGTAGCCACCTTTCACCCATGGTTGTCAAGATGGAAAAAGCCACTAAACAAAACTCTACTTTGATAAGACTGATGCTTCAAGGAGCCAATCACCAGTTGCTAATTGTTTTGTCTAATGTGGCTCGTATTTCATGACATGATCAGCACTGAGATTAATTACATACATGTGAAATGGTGTATTATAATTGTAATGTGCTGTCGGTTTATAATAAATGGTATGCACTGTTACTGTCTTATAATTGTGTACTACGAGATGTATATTGTAATTGTAATGTGATGTTGGCGTACTAGAATTGTGTATTGTGAAATGGGCCATTCTCAGCACGGTTCTGTTCTGCTCCAGCCAAAACTGCCCCTCAGCCCAATGGACATGCTGCCCAGCCCCGCCCCGCCCCCCCCGGCCCCACCCATCGCCACCGCCTTCTCTGAGGCTTGGAAACGAGGTGACACTAAGGTATGACATAGTGGCATGTCTGTGTCACATTAGAACATGGCTGACTCTGGATTTCAATCATGTCTAAAATACATTATACAGCATTTATTTTAATATGTGTAAACCATTTGAGTCTAGTTAGGCTGAACTGCCTGTTCTTATCACTAAACGTCTTATGTATAGTATTTCGTGCAGTTTAATTCTCTGTTACAAGTAACATATTTTGTCCTTGTTTATAAAATATTGAGGTTCATCAATCCCAGTGGTTAATTGAACTATTGAGTTATGTTTTCCTGCTGTAATCAAAGGAATGTAGTGCCAGACACAAGCTTGTTACTGATATACACACCAGTCATTCTGCAGCACTTTCACAGCTTAGTTACACTCAATACCACAACTCATTAATATATGTACACTTGCTGTGGATGTTGCAGTCATTATTGTGAGCATGTAAGTGTGGTTTCTCTATCACTGCAGCTGTAAAGTGTGTGACACCAGGTGCCATTGTTAATTGAGAACTGTGATAGCTCCTCTGAATCCATCAGACACAATATTCTCATGCTGAGGAAGCACTCTGATAAATATTATCAGCTAAAATCTTAAACAGGACCCTGGGTCTGAATTTACAGACACACGTGTGCGCGCGCACGCACACACACACACACACACACACACACACACACACACACAGTATAAAGACAAAAACACACACGCACACACAGTACATGTACAGACACACACACAGCATACACACACACCCACACAGTGTATACACGTGTACACACACACACACACACACACACACACACACACAGTACATACATGAACACCCAGCCACCCACACACACAGAGAACATACACAAACACACACATACACACACACACACACACAAACATTTGCACAAACATTTGCAGAAACCATTTATTCAGCCAGAGAGTAAGAACCCCGCCGACACCTCCCGATTTATTCACTTTAACCCAGCCTGAGAACCCCCCGAGCCAGGCCAGGACAGCCTCCCGAGCCAGGCTGCGAGCGCTGACCTCTCCCAGCCTGAACAGCCTCCCGAGCCAGGCTGCGAGCGCTGACCTCTCCCAGCCTGAACAGCCTCCCGAGCCAGGCTGCGAGCGCTGACCTCTCCCAGCCTGAACAGCGCGCTGACCGTCCCAGCCTGAATCTCCCCCGTTCCATTTCACACCCAGCGCTTTCCGTTTGCCCCCGAAGCGCTCAGCGCACTCTGCCGCGTGTGTCCGGCACCGTCTGCCGCGCCGCCCGCCGTCCCGGAAATAGCCACGCGTCTGGAAACACTTCATTAGCTGGCACCAGCCAGCCCTGGCATCTGCTCTAGCAATCTGCGCGCAGAGCTGCCAGGTCCTGGGGAGGCTGGGAGAGGGGGTTGGGGGGCCCGCCGATGCGCCTCTCGCCCGCTGTTGTGGTTCGAGAGATTCGAAACATAAGGGGCAGACGTTTGGGACACGGTCGGGCTGTGACTCTGATGACAGTGCCAGTCTGGCCTGTCTCTTTATGACGGTGTCAACGCTTTGTTTTTGGCTGCAAAAGGAGGAAGCTCTACAAACAGTAACATTCCCCACTCATCCACTCAATGCCCATCTGAACAGCTCCCCCAAATTACCAGCAGTACCTCATTCTACCACTAGGTGGCCAGCAGGCCAGCAAAATAGTTGCAGCCTCTGAGCAGTGCTTGTTTGGTTCTAGTGTGCAAGAACAATAATTATCAGATGATCATGTAATGTGGTGTGTGGTAATAACATTAAAACTAATACAGTATCAACTTTTTTGTGTTTCGAAGGATCACAGCGACGCCTCCTTTCCGCCGCCTCCTCCACCATCAGATGACTTCCTGCCACCCCCACCCCCCGACCCCATGATGTCGCTCCCGCCCCCACCCCCAGACCCCATGATGCCGCCCCCGCCGCCACCCCTGGCCGGCAAGAAAGACTTAAAGGCCGCGCTGAAAGCTGTCACTCCGCTCCCAGCAGCTAACTTCCCGCCTCCGCCCATGAACGACTTCCCGCTGCCTCCTCCTCCCAGCGACCTTCTGGACGCGCCCCCTGACTTCCTGCCCCCTCCCCCTCCGGCCCCTGGGCCCGGGCCCGGCCCCGGAGCGGGCGGAGGAGGTCCTCCCCCGCCTCCGCCCCCACCTCCCCCACCAGCCCCCGCCATGTCAGCCGCTCCTGCCCTGAAAAAAGTCGGCCCGCCTCCGCCGAAGAGGACAGAACCTGTGGCGGCGGGGCCCCCTGGTGGCGACCTCATGTCAGAACTGATGTTAGCTATGCGGAAGAAACGGGGCGACCAGTAAGGCTGCTGACGTGCCATGACGGATTGAAATACCTTACAGAATTGGACAGCTCAAAGCTCTTGCCAAAATATACACATGAAATGTGGAATTTCATGTATTTCATACAGTCTTCCCTCCATCTCTTTTTCATGCATCTGGTTTTGGAGTGGGAGTGTAGATTCAGCAACTGCTGTGTTATATGAACACCAAATTCAGATTTAGAATGTTTTATGTATAAAAATCCTTCCTTTTGTCTGACTTTGGATTACATGTAATATAGTGTATTAACATTTTTATGACTGGTGCCGTGATAATTATGAGGCCTAGAAGCTTATTTTTTAATCTTCTAATGTGAATATTAAGGATAAGAGTCAAAGAATCTTTGGTGAACACTGAGACAAAAAAACAGAAGGATTGCAGCCCGGCCAAATAAATAAACTATGTGCCTACAGCTGTTTCTGAGATGCCTACAGCTGTTTCTGTGTCAAAGTGATTTTCATTACATATCTCAGATCTGCAAGCATACTTCGGTATCTCTGATAAGTAGTATGTGTGCAATTTGTGAACATGGCTTTGTTGGACAGGCAGCAGTGTAACATAGTGGTTAAGGGTTGCTGGTTCGATTCCACACAGGGGCACTGCTGCTGTACCCTTAGGCAAGGTACTTAACCCACAAGTGCCTCAGTAAATATCCAGCTGTATAAAAACCTGCAGTTGATATAAGATGCTGTATGTGATGTAAAAATGCAATGTAATGTTGGAGAGGATGAAGGACCAGGCCCGGTCCAGGTACTTTCTAAGGTTGCAGCAGCCCAAGACCAGAGGTCACACTTACAGGATGTGTGTCTGGGGCACATCCTTCTCCAGGACGATCTCCAGCCAGACACAAGGTGCTTATTCACAGCCTTTTCCCAGTCAGTCTGGGGGGGTCAACATTTATGAAAATGACCCCCTTGGCTGTCACTGCATGCCTCATGCATGTCAGTGTCCGGTACACCTGAGGGCAAAGAGGGCCTAAATGGCTTACTCTCTGGTATTTGCGGTTTGAAACTAAGCAGGGATACCATGGTTAGCTGGAAGTTTATTATCCGGTCTTTTGCAAATGTATTTGTAATTATTTCAGCGTAGAAGTTTCACATGTCTGCACTTTGTAAATGCCTTTCTCTTCCATTCTCAAAAAAGTAGGAAAACACCCCCGCTGACAAAGAACAGACTCTGGTCGAACTGTTGCCTTTCTGTTTGACTGTAATAAAATCAGTTATTTTGGAAGCTGTAGATCAGTGCATGAGTCTTTTTTTCCTTGATTGACATTTCCCACTTTTGCAATCTATCCAAGGAGCTTTGGATACATGTATATTTTTATAAAATCCATTTCCGTCTTCCATCCAGGCAAAAGTAAACACAACTACTGAGAGCAAGCTAAGGACTTCAGCCTTGCAACGTTTGTGAAACTGGCCCATGTGCGTTTTTATAGAAAGGAGAAGATGTGGCAGTGTTGTCCAATTAAAAGCTGGGACAGCACCGTCCCCGCTTGGCCCCGTCCCCATCCTGTCCACCGCTGCTCTGGGGACCGTCAGGAGGAGCAGCTGACTCTCAGACTGTCCGCCCAGCGAGGGGGGCGGGCAGCGTACTCAGCCCCCTCTGCCTTCTCCTGCTCCTGGAAGGGGCGTCGCAGAACCTCCTGCAGCTGCTGCACCTGGGGGCAACATCGCAGGGAGATCAGCCGCTGCAGCTACAGTGTGGACGTGTTCAGTTCTACCACAAAAACACTGACCCTCGTTGTGGCACCAGGATGAGCTGGACTGGGCCTAAAGTCTGTCCGCACAGCAAAATGTACATTCACTCGGTAAGTTGGAAATTTGAGTTTCAGTTTTATAATCTAATGAATGGCTTCAGCTTGACAAGAATCAAGTTAAATGTCACCACCTAGTGGTAATAACTCATATAGCAAAACATATTAGCTGCTTGTTTCAGTGTTTCCCAACCCTACTCCTGGCGGAGATCTTCTATCTATCCTTGCTGCTTGATTAAATCAGGTGTGCTCAGCTAATCAAACGTGCCACTGATGAGTTCAGTCAGGTAGGTAGAGCAAGGATAGATAGAAGATATGCAGGACAGGGTGCCGCCAGGAATAGGGCTGGGAAACACTGCTCTAGAGCACTCCCCTACACACATCTGCCAGAAAAGGAAAAACTCTGGTTAAAGGGTACTCATAATATACTTCAAGGTAGAGAGCGGGTGTAGGGTTAATGGAATTGACTACCTCAGAGAAGTCATCCTTTTCTGCTTTCCTGATTGCAGACTCTGCCATCCAGTTCCTCAGGACGTATCTTGGATTGACTCCTACGTTTAAAATGAAAATGGATATGAAGAACCAAAAGAAACTCGTCACTCACACCTGCTTGAAATTCACAGTCATTATCAAGAAAATGAGGAAATTTCTCCACTGTTGGGTCGGCTGACATGTTATTGAACCAGCTTGACATCCAGAACTCCATTACATCCCAGGACCACTCATACTGTGCAGTCAAACTGTCAAAAATGTCTACAAATGCAGTTCTCTAGTGACTGGACTCTCCTGCCCAAACCATCACACTTGTACTTCACAATTGATTGGTCTGTTGTTACACACTGACTGACATCCATCAGCGTGGACACTAAACCCATGATGCATTGCTAAAGAAGATGTGGTGCGTGGTGTTGATGAAAACTGGTAAGCACTGGGTCCCTGTGAGGTCGTCTAGCCTGTTAACAATAGCTGTGTAACAACCTCCTCACAGCTGAACTGCTGATCTGTAGGCTGTTGATTCTGGCTTTTCTGGTGCAATGGAATAATGTAAAAGCTGTCTCTAAGATGGGGCATGATGATGTCTTAATAGTGGATATGGTGATTCTGGGTCTCCAAGATCACCAAGGACCTACAATTCAGCTGTTTGTAGCGAGGCATAAAGCAAACAATCAAAGGCATTCATAAATTATAAAAGCAATCAAACTAATGCCAAAAAAATCATCAATATTCAGATTGGTTTATTTTTCTATACAAAACCAGACATGGACATACACAATGTTATGTTTTCAATATGCTCAATATACACTTTATCTTGATAAACAGATGCAATTTTAATATAGGATCACATCCCTTTGTTTCGTCGCTCACCATTTCAGTCTGAAAGCTGCATCATTGGTGCTTCAATGCCTAAACAGGCAATTGGGCCTACCTGTGCAGCGGAAGGACAAAATGGCCGCCACACACATGTACTCACCTTTCATCCTGTTCCTCCGTTCTGCATCTGAATCCTCTCCCTGCCTGCGGGTAATCAACATGAGGACAGACTGTATGAACACCAACTGACATGAGCCAACGTTCCTACAGGGCCTCTACTTAACTGACCCGCATTTACAGAGAAAACAACCATAGTGGAGTAAAAGACCTCAGCTGTGACATTGTGTGACAGATCCATCAGCTTCCCCTAAGTGTGTTTTTCTGAGGTAGTCAAAGTTGGAACATGGTTTTAAGTTCCAGTCTAGAAAGTTCAAGCATTCATAGCTTACAGTCATTGTTTCTCTCAGGTACAATGCCATACATCATACAAGACCTGAGAGTGAATGAAAGATGAAAGTGAAGATTAAGTAGATTTTCTACCTATAAACACAGTTAATACTGCTGACACAACTGCCTTTACTTTCACATCAAAGAAGGATCACATGACACTGTGACACACAAACACACACAAAACATACACAGCAGCACCAGTGTGAGGACAAGACCAAGTGTTATGTCTAGCCAGGGCTCATCCTGTACCCGAGAACATCCTACCTGTTCAGCCTTTTCAGGTACAAGCTGACCCACTCAGAGAAGAACTGGTGGGCAGAAAGATCCTGGAGAGCCCACATCTCCTGAGAACGGAAGGGAGGGAGGACATCAACATCGTTCACATGCACAGCGTGTGAACTCATACCTCATACCTGAATAATGTGCTATCCTCCCGATCCTAACAAGCATTACAATTTCAACATTTCAATGTGAGGAATTAGACTCTGAAATATTTTAAAAACTAAGATGCAGTATGGATAAATAAGCCCCTCCCACTGCAGAGACACAGGGAGGGCCTGAATCCTTCAAAAGGAGAGCGACTATGTGCTGTATCGCTGTAGGCTGAGCTGCAGCGCCACCTGTGGGATTGCGAGGTCCTGCAGCTGCCGGGCGGAGATCTCGCTGAGGTGCCTGAAGGTCATGGTGAAGTCCGCCCCAGTGTCCTCCATCAGCTGGGGAGAGACCATGAACGAGCACGCTCACTGAGCAGGCCCCAGCGTAGAGGAATACAAGCATTACTGTATTCACTGCATGCATCCCTCTAATAGACACGCCTGTCACTCTGATGGAGGAGAGAGACTGAAGCAGAGGCACTCACCTTCAGGAGAAAAGCAATCAGATAGCCGTCACTTTCTTGGCTTCCCAGCAAGCCCAGCTTTGACTTAAATAACTCGTGAAACCTGAAAGCAAACCAACATGACATTCCATTACATTCATTTAGTTGACCCTCTTATCCAGAGTGACTTCCAGCACAAACTTTCTGAAACAAATGGGCAATGCAGATGAGGCAACAATTCAGTAAGTAAAATAAAGCCAACGACGAATGTCAGACAGCATTACTTAGCATACAGCAAATGTAGTTTGTGTGGCACATTTACTCTTCTGTGAGAAGAAGGTGCAAGTCATAGGGAAAAAAATTGTGCCTATGTTTCTTCTCTCTGGACCTGAGTCACATCAATCCCTGCAGTAGACTGAATGATCCCCTGCATGATCAATGATCTGTCTCTTGTTACTATTAAATATGTGTGTGTGTGCATGTGTGTGTGTGTGTGTTTGTGTGTGTGTGTGTGTGTGTGTGGTGTGTGTTTGTGCAGACAGACTCCCTCTGCATGAGCCAAACAAATATGTGAATGTGTTACTCTACAGGCAGTCCACAAACTCTCACTCACCTTTCATGGTAAATCCGAGGATATTCTTTCAGTAATTGCATAGCCCTGCTCAAAAACACATCACATTATTGTCATTTAGCTGACAGTCTTTTCCAGAACAACTTAAATAGGTTACAGTTTTACATGTTATCCATTTATACAGCTGGATAATTACTGAGGTAATTCTGGGTTAAGTACCTTGCCCAAGGGTCCAGCAGCAGTGCCCCAGCAGGGAATCATCCCAGCAACCTTTCAGTTATAAGCCCTGCTCCTTTACCAGTGTGATATACCGCCACCCCACAAATACTCCCAACACACACAGAACAGATTCTAGAAAAGGTGTCAATGCAATGGTATTCCACTTATTATAACTATATAATTACTATACTATATACCACTTGTCACTCTTAACCAGCGTTTCCCAAACCTCTCCTGGAGGACCCCTTGTCCTGCATGTTTTAGATCTCTCCCTGCTCCAACACAGCGGATTCAAATGATCAACTCGTTATGAACTCCTGAAGATGCTTCATAACAAACTGATCATTTAAATCAGCTGTGTTGGAGCAGGGAGAGATCTAAAACATGCAGGACAAGGGGTCCTCCGGGAGTGGTTTGGGAAATGCCGCTTTTAACATACACCTATCCTAAGAGTGTTCCATTGCTCACATGTCATCCGTTTATGCTGCTGGCCAGCTACTGAAGCAATTCAGCTGTAATTTAGTATTCAACAGCAACAGCGCCACCTAGGAAGCAAACCAGCAGCCTAGAGTTTACGAGCCCTGCTCCTACTGCCACACCGCACTGCTGCTACACTGTGCATCGTGTATTATGTTTTATTACATAGCATTTTGTCCCTGATGCAGCCCACCCACCCTGGCAGGGGGCTGTGAGGCACTCACAGGGTCTGCTGCTCGGGGCTCAGCACGGGCCACAGGGCCTCTCCCAGCTTCTCCAGGTTGAACAGGCCGACGTCGGCCTGATTTCCTATGCTGTACCTGCCCTCGTCGTCTGAGGTGTTGGGGACGAAGTCTGTGGAGCGGGCGGAAATAATTAGCTTTCGCTTCCGAACAATAGGCACCATTCAGGAGAAGAAAAATGGATTTTTGCCGTCAGCTGAAATCTCCAGCCCTTTGCGGCTCTCGATTTAGACTGCCTCGAAGGAGGATTAAACTGAATTTTTAAAGCATATAAAAGAGATTTTTCAATAAAAACAAATGCCAAACACGTACTAAATATACCGTTGCCAAACAATCTCATTAATTAAAACATAAAATGTCACTGCAGCTATAAAGTTGTCATAAATCTCCTCAGCACTTACAATCTGTCACCTGCTGATAAATCTGGCTAAAACAAACATTCCAGTGCAGCAATTAATAAGACCCTGCTTACTTGGGTTATAGGATTCCATAAATCCAAAGGGGCCATAATCAATGGTGACTGAGAGCAAGCTGAAGTTATCCGTGTTGCACACTCCTGAAACAGGTTTAAAAGAAGGCCTTTCTTAGTGTGTCAGGCAATGCTCCAACAGTTTAAACAACAGTGCAAAAGTGCTAAAAAGCTGTTTCCCTTTACACAAATGAATGGCAAAATTAAGAAATATCTTCTCAGCAGTCAGCCGTTGTAGAGGAATTTTGAGACACTGGTTCAGTCCACTGCAATTTAAGATGGACACAGGGCATTCTGGGATACCAGTGCAGTCCAATGCAATGTGACAGAGAAATCTTGGGAAGCCGTGGGGAGTGTGCAATCTGACAGACCTACCATGCACAAAGCCAACTGACATCCATTGTGAAATAAGCTGGGCCGTTTCAGCCACAACCTTTGAGTAGAAAACCTGAGAAAAATGAAAGAACAGTTACACTTAAAATTTACTCAAGCCATTATCACAGGCAATTTGTGTCATTGTTGAATAAATGCACTGCGCAGCTGTAAGCTAAAATTTTGTTCTTAAATTTAGGCACAACTTTAACATACCCACAAATCGCTTTGGCCAAAATTTTTTCAGTCCAAATTTAACTACTGCATTACTTTTTGTTTACTTTCTTTATCCAACATTAAGAGATGGGTGACATGTTGTGCAAGAAATAAATACACATACAGTAATACTTGCTTACTGTGGATTTGTTATTCGCCAAATACAACCATCAGAATCTAGATCCCAAAGCACTTGCATAACTGTGAAATGCACTGCTGCATGTGATTAAGATAAGCACAGTTTTATTATTGGGGTACTGTGTAACCCTCTGCATGTTTTCCACCATAGCAGCCTCAAGGAGATTTAATCTAGGCCAAAACACAGCAGAGCAGTTATTTAAATAGTGCCCTTTGGAAAGGTGGATGTTAGTGCTCAAAGAAGCAGTTTCTCTTTTTAAAATTGGGGCCATTACTGTTGAAGCTACTGTGTCAAGGTTAATCTCAGTTCAAATGTGCTTTTAAGCAAGGAATTTTTCACACTTAAATTTAAGAGAAAAAAGATATGTGCACTTTTTCATGTTTATTTCACTGGCTTGTAGTTTTAAAACAGACCACACATAAGCCAACAAACCTATCATATGAAGCCAACACTTACCAAATATTTGTCTGGATCACTTGATTTTACAGAAGGGAAATGCTCCTCAATGACAAAGTCCAACAGCTTCCTTGAGAAAGAAATATAAAACACGAGAAAATAAACATTTTGTTTCACTTGATCTTTCCCTTTTTACCCCAAGATTTTTCAGCATCGACCCAGACTTTTAAATCTAAATGAACTGAGTGGTATTGGACTGGGAGAATCTCACCGTAGCAGGTCCAGCTCACCAGCTTTGGATAAGATTTCCAGTGATCCGATGCGGAACCATGACTTGGCCAAGCGGAGGACAATGGCTCCTACAGAGACAGAAACCCTGTTATTATTTTGCTTTGCAGAATAATAATGCATTTTTGCTGAAAAGAAGGACTTGTGTTCTTTGGTATGAAAGGATGATATAATTTTTCAATTTCAGCATTTCATCTGAAATAATTCACAAAATATTTCATAACACACAAAATGAAATAACATGTATTTTCTATCTCAGACTCACATGTTGACACCATTGATGCATGTATCACAGTTCATGAAATAAAGTGTGTTTTGTCTGTAAGAACAATTAATCATGTAAATTCATACACAAGCAGATCGTGGCTTTATCTCACCCGAGTAAAAGTGACCACAGTTAAAACCTCTCAAAGTGGCAAGAAGATGGTGACATTGGTGACGACCTGAGACTGTGTGTGTAGGTGTGATGGGGGATATAGAACATCACCGATGACAGCGTCTGCCCTTTCTGCGGCTCTTACCTCTCTCCTTTTTCACATTCCCATTATAGAACTGGTCCCTCCAAATGGGCTCCTCGCTTACAATAATGCTTCGAAACAGAACAGAAAATATTTAAGCCAAAAAAATTATATTATATATATATATATATATGGCTGTAATAAAAAGGACATTGGATACCCTCCTGTTTGATAGCTTTGCAAGGATTCCAGACTGAAACTTCCACCCAAATCTCTTTGACCCTTAAGGAGTTTAAGTAAAAATGTCAAATTTCACAAGCTGTCAAACCTAAGCCCGGTAGTTAATCTCAATAATGTTTGAACAGATGACAGTCTGACCGGTGTTGGTTCCTCTGTGGCCTGAATGTTAACATTGTTGAAAGCCTTCTGGTTCCCACTGTTAGACTGTATGTTAACATTCTGTTGAAATCCAAGCCTGCAGGCCTCTCGGTGATGTTTATTCACGATTTTTCTGTCTGTGGTTCAGACTGTAATGAAAAACCATATCAACAGAGGCTGGCGGTTCTGTTGAGAAGTGATCCAGCTTAATCCAATGCCTGCAGGCCAAAGACCCGATCCTTTCCTTTCTGTGCAGAAGTGTTCAAGCTCAAAGACGCAGTTCATAAATGTGAAGATGTCATTGTGTATCTACTGACTCTTTTGTAATTGACAATAACTCTCACTGAATGACAGCGAACATCCAATCAGTCTCTAAAACACAGCAAACACAGAATGACTGATCACAACACTCGTACAAAACTACAGAAGTGAGCTCAGTGTGTTGCACCACACTAAATATGACACAAAGCTGCTGGACTTTCAGTGCATAATACTCCATTATAATTACTACTACATTATTCATTATTCACATTAGTACATTCTGAACAAACTGAGGTTTTCCACCTAGTAGTGCTGGTAGTTTTAATATCCCAAAGTTCTCAACAGTGTTCAGGCACCACAGAAACATGAGTGTTTCACACACTGTCAGACACTCAGATGTTGAGAACATGACCTCATTCATAGTTTTGTGGCCATTATGAAGCTTTATGAATATAGTCCTGTATGTCTGGGCGAGCATGTGTCCTGTGGCCATGGGTCCAAGTTACCTGGCAGCTCGGCTGGTGGGCACGCCCAGGAAGTGCATGGCCTCACTGCACAGGAACTCCCTGACAGAGGAGCGCAGGACGGCCCGCCCATCTCCCGACCTGTGAAGCACATAACCACACACAAGCTTACTTCCCCTCATGACCCACCTCTCAGTCTTTTCTACAAAACTGCATGCATCCTGGCAGCCCCCTATTTGCTGACTGCATCTCACACCATCACTGATTTTCTGCTGATACTGTGCAGCTTACTGCACGGTCATCATATGAAGACACAAAGCTTTGGCATTTTTATTGGCCTATGGTACAACTACATTTTCTGCTCACTACATGCTGTTGCCAGAAAACAGAACAAAAACACATCCACACATCTTTCCCCAGATCCACTCTCTCCCTGGTTCATCTTAATCTTTTTTTTTTTAACATTAGTTTTGGCTAGGGCTGAGTGTCGGGCAAGATGATCTGCTGTTGGATCAGCTGTTGGAGGCAGAAAGTATCCAAAGCAAAACATCTTACAGATAAATATTACCGTGAATATGGAGTTTTTCCAGAGCCTTTCAGCTGCAGTTCCCATCGCTCACCGTTCCTGCAAGACAAATTATTGCACAACAATTCAACCTTCAGACATGTTTGCATGTTAAACGTATTATGATGCGAGTTATGATTTCACTGAATCCCTTGTAAACGGGAAATATTTATTTCTCATGTGTTCACGTTGTTTTGTCATATGTAATATTTACTGCAAATTAATGAATTAATCATATATCCAACATCCAAAAGTTCACATCAACACATTCCATTGCCACATCAGAATTTTCATCAGTGGTGAGGTCAGCTCTAGTACTTGTGAACATTCTGTCAGTATGTCATGCAGCAAACGCAGTCTTGTTCTTGACAACTCTGAAAGCTCATGTCGAGCGGAAAGAAGTGCCAAATTATTTAACTTCAGTGGCAGGACTTGGAGCTGTCTCCCATATCAGATTGTCATTCTGAATTAGTGGGAGCAAGTGTCTTCACTTTGAGGCAGAGAGAAGTTATGCCAGTGGGACTAAGTGCAATTACAGTTATGAGCCAGTCACAGCACAAAAGTGATTTCCAAGTAACACTGAAAAACAAAAAGTCAACACTCATTGCAAACACACTGCAAATACAGTGTACTCCCAGTAGTGCGAACACATCCTAAACCATTCCCTGCCTATTACTACATGATTAAAGCCTATGAAAGTTGCTCTGGATAAAAGCATCTGCATAATGGCAATAATGTAATGTAACATAATGTAAAGGACATTGGGTTTTGCAGCACAGTGGTAAGGAGCAAGGCTTGCTCATTCAATCCCCTGCTGGGGCACTGTTGCTGTACACTTGGGCAAGGTACTCAACCCACAGTTGCCTCAGTAAATATCCAGCTGTATAAATGGATAAAATTGCAAGTCATTCTGGATAAGATCATCTGCTAAAAGACAATAATGTAATGTAAAGCACTTAGAAACAGCCACGCAATTGGCCTGTCTGAATGTTTATGGCAACACTCACCTGTTGGTGTATTCACCAAGCAAATGAGCCCTTCCATCTCCCAGCTGCCCTGCCCAGACACCAAACTTGGAGAGGGAACAGAGTGACGTAAGATACAGAATGCGTTTCAGGTCTTAGGGAAAGAGCAGTTAGCTGTACAGATTGAGAATGAGATGTGGTGCTAATTCAAAGAAATTACCCTTGACATGCAGCATAAATTAAATTCAAAATTAAGGAAAAACATGTGGAGTAAGCATTTGCAGTAGTGCATAAATAAGGATGGTTAAAAGGCTCTTTGAAGAGCAATTTGCTGAATATGCAAAAAGTGATCCTAAATGTTTTTTAATTTTTTCCAAACTTTTAGAGGGAAACATTAATTAAAAATAGGGAATGGGTTGTGCTTGCCAACAACAAAAGTTTGCAAATACACTCAACATACTTCAAAAACAGCCTCATAGGGAATGAGGTTACACCAGTACCAATGGTCACGGACAACCAGGAATTCAAAGATAATGGAATTATCAGTTAAGTACTGTATTTTAAATATTTATTAAGACATTCTGTTAAAAAAAGTTAGCCAAGTCACTGCATATACCTGGTGCCCTCCGTATCTATGTGCAAGGGGGATTGACCCATGCCACAGTTTCCCACCGCTGAAGTAATGAACAAAATGTGGTGTCTGTGACACAGAAACATTCAGATCCAACAGCTCCTCCAGGACCTCCTGTGAAGACCGCAGGAAATGACTGAGACAACGTGAAAACAAAGCGCTCTCCATCTTAAATGTGTACAGACACAATTACTACACACTCAGCTGTGCTGTTGTGCTATACACAAATACTGCAGCTTCACAATTCTCGCCTTCAATTACGAATGGCCACGAATGATATGATGGCGAAAGTTATGCAGGAGATACTTCAAAATAAAGATGTCATGACACAACTCCAGGTTTACTAATTATTTTTATTGAATTGCCGAGGGCGCTTATTCATAGAAAATCTGATAATACACCATTCCTGCAGGTCAATCACTTGGCCTTCGTTGCAGCTTACCTTAGATACTGCAGCAACCCTCAGACTGCCTTTGAGAGGGGTTGGCTCAGACACTGAGAATATGCAGTTTTTCACACTGCGGACAAAATTGTCTCGTACTTCATCCAGTGGGAAAGCGTCTATTAAAAATATAGACTATATTAAAAGCGCTGTGCGAAGATGCAACATACTGTCTGTCATAATCCATACTTTTCACCCTCAGCAACATAAATACAGTTGTTGATCAAATCATTAGCACTTTGACTGACGTTTACTGAAAATTACCTATTAATTTCCTGCATGATAATCTGAAGGAGTCCAAACTGGAGACAAGTTTCCTCCCAGCCCCAGCATAGTTACTTCTCTTGAAATGGGAAAGCAACTGGCTGCTATTGTCGAAGCAATCGCCGCCGTTTTCACAAAATTCAAAACCTACTGTCGTCAACAATGATAAACTGCACACGACGAGAAAGAAAGCACAGACTGAACAGCAGTTTCTGCATGTCATGTTGCGGTGGTCGCTAGCCAGCTGTCTAGCCAGTTAGCTTCACAGCCAGCTACATTCTCTCTTGTCTTTAACTTAAAGCTAGGTGGCTAACACGCTACACACGATTTACCCCTATAACTTTAAAGGTTAACATCCGGTGAAGGCGAGCCATCCACAGATCTATCCCGACCCGGTGTATTCATTTTGTTGTTTATCCTTTTTAAATCTTTCTAACATTATCTAAAGAACAAGCTTAATTTGGAAAGTTGTCCATCTGTCAAAGCATCAGTGATCCTGATTCATTGGTTGCTAGTTACATTGGTTTTTCTTATTACATCATTTCAACGAGTTTCCGTTTCCTGCCTAGCGTGTTACAACACATGTCCGCATGGGTGCTTGTGGAAGAACATGGTGATCCCGTGGAGGCTTTGCCGGAGGCTAATGGTCGGCAGTGCAGCCTTTCCAAAAAACTTCTGTGTTTCTAACAGTGGATCTGCCGGAGGTGCAACCGCGTCGTCGGTGAGGACACGGGATGCAGTTCGCGGTTTTGGCAGAGGCGCTGGCGTCTGCAGCGAGCTAGGCGGCTAAACGAGGCTGTCAACGATTCATGGGCGTGCTGTCACCTCAAGAAGGTCAACCGGTAGCTAGCAGTATAGCCTGCTACAGTAAATTGTCAGCAGTTAGCTATCAGCTACCGAAATGTAACGCCAGCCGGCTGGCATTTTCGTGCTACTTCTTTAGCTATTTGAATGTCACGTGCCTAGCTAGTCTAGGTAGCTAATGAAAGTACAAAAACTGTCAACCAGTCTAGCTGCCCACATAGTTAGCTATACAGTATAGCTTGACAAGCTAGCTAATGTTAGCATGAGAAGTTTACATTGTAAGGTTAGCAATTTAGAATCACTAAACCACGCGACGAACGAGCTCGTTAGAGAGCCAACCGCCATCCCATTCATTCTCGGTTTAAAGGTCAACATTCAGATCTTGCATTTGCTATACAGATGCAGATCTAGCTTGTCAGACAGTTAGCTCTGTATATCCACATTGCTTTTGGCAGTTAACCAATTAGGTGATAGGTTTGATTGCAATTGCAGCTTTACAGCTTTCTTTGATTTCTGACGTCTAGCCAACAAACTACTGATTGATTGGGGCTCTTGCATATCTGTACATCCTGCCCGTCATAATGAAAGCTAGCTAGTGTAACAGCAAAAGTTCTGTCAGCGCTACGAATTGAAAATGTGCTAGTTGTTGCCATTACATTGCATTCATTTAGCAGACGCTGTTATGCAGAGCGATTTCCGGCACAAAAGAACAGAAGTGTGTACATTCGAGTTGAACGAGTGGCAACAGTGCCAGACCAGGCTAACAACTACCATAATGTGTCTTTACAGTGCTCGTACCTTTCTACTTAGCTTGCTAGTAGATTGATGACATGTATTTTTTTAAAACGTGTGCCTTAGGTAGATTATTATTCCTCATTATTAATTTCTTCCAGGTATTGTCTGCAGGCAGGCTTGCGAGGCAAAATTCAAGCATTCTAGCGGGGTATGTTATGCCAGTCATTGCATTACATTACATTGCATTCATTGAGCAGACGCTCTTATCCAGAGCGACTTCCAGCACACAACAACCTAGTGACCAATGGTAATACTATGTACAACTGCTGTATTTCTCATTATGTTTTTTCTTCTGTAGGTATAATGTTAGGTCACTGTACACTACATCCAACATTTGCTCCTGCAAAAAGGCCAGCAGTGACGCAAAAGTAAAGGACCCTTTCACGCTTGCTCAGAAAGACTTGAAAAATCTGTATGATGATATCAGAAAGGTGAGTCATAGCAAACTGAAACGATCACTGTTTTTTGGCACTTACTTTTGATTACTGTAATACCAGATACATCACGACCAGCAGGATTTTACGTATTTTAGAACTTCGGATTTTTGCTTTTTTTCTGCAGGAGCTGTTTGTCTCCAAAGCGGAGCTGAAGTCTCTGTGTGAATATTACTTTGATGGAAAGGGCAAAGCCTTTCGACCAATGATAGTGGTGCTGATGGCTCGCGCCTGTAATCTTCATAGCAACCGAGATGGGTAAGGTGCAGTCCTTGCTTGCCTGTGCAATGCCTTACACAGGTGAAATGCCAGAGGGTAGGAAGTTGAGAACAGAATTGCACATGACCGGCTTTTTGAAAATCAGGAAAAAAAACCCCTCTGAAACTAGTCCCAGCTTGCAAAATTAAAACGGAGTTCTAATACGTCCAAGCTTTCTAAGAGCTAAAAGACAGTTGTATTTGTGGTAAAAAGTTGATTGACTTATGGTCCTTTGTTAGTGCAGGGTTGTCACTCGTGAGTTCATTCTTAGCAGCAAAGTCTTGCAGTTTGCGTTCCTGCTTATTTTTCCCCCCAGCGACTGGAGGGACAAGAACAGAATGTTACTGTGGATGCCAGTGGGCGGCACCCGCAGTAACAACGTCCTACCACTAGAGGACAGCAAAATAGTCCCAGCCATATACGAGCTGTGCCTGTTCAGTTCTTGTTTGCAACACCAGAACAGTAATCATGGTCTACGGAGAGGGTCTTTTCTGTGATCGGCAGTGATATCGGGTTCCACTTCATAATTTGTTTTGTTTCTTTTGTTCTCTCGAAGGGATCTGTTACCCAGTCAGAGATCCATAGCCATGATCTCGGAAATGATCCACACGGCCAGCCTGGTGCACGACGACGTCATCGATGGGTCGGACACGCGCAGGGGGAAGAGCACCATTAATGAAGTGTGGGGTGAGAGAAAGGTCAGCCTGGCCCCTGCTCCACATCAGGGCTCTACATGGTGATGCTGTCATCACGGGACAGAGCTGTCTCACACACCATGTCCCACAGCATTGAAACCTCATTTCTTCAGTTATACAGCGATACATACAATCTGGAATTATTTATTCATTCCTTTGGTGAAAGCCGCTATCCGGAGAGACTTACGAGTCTATAGTGGCGTGATACATGCAGTGCAAAACGTAAGGGCTACAAGAAGTACACAGGCATAGAATACCATCAGGTTACATTACATTACATTATTGTAATTTAGCAAATGCTCTTATCCAGAGCAACTTGCATACGTGTAGGTTACAGTTTTATCCATTAGTATCCAGGTGGACATTTACTGAGGCAATTGTGGGTTAAGTACCTTGCAAAGGGTATAACAGCGGGGTACAACAGCAGTGCGTCAGCAGGGTATCGAAACAGCACCTATTACAATAAGCGTTAAGGTACGCATAGATGTAATGTAAGTAGTGACAGTCAGTCAGAGTAGTGTCTGAAATAATCAGAAGAACCTTTCCTTACAGCACAGTAAGCGCCTAACAAATAACCACACTAACAGTGTTAAGAGCTGTGGAAACTGAATGTCAAGCACTTTGTTTTCGAGTATCTGTGTTAACACATGTTTTGTTAAGGTTTGTTCTTTTGGGCTTAGCATACTGAAAGACTGTCTCTCTGTCTCTGGTCTCACCCTCATTTTGCAGGCGATCCTGGCAGGCGATTTCATCCTGTCCGCAGCGTCTGTGGCCCTGGCCCGCATCGGCAACACCACCGTGGTGGCGGTGTTATCGCAAGTCATCGAAGACCTGGTGCGAGGTAACGCTGCTCTTTCTAAATCTGCTCCAGTGACGTTGGGAGGCATTAGTTCAGAGTGTTCCACAAGGCAGGTTTCAGAGCTAACGGGCATGACAGTTCTAGGCCCTTTTCAGCAATATGTTTTATTTGTGTGTATAAATATTACTGCTCATGTCAACACCAGAAAAACCTTTCCCTCAGAAGGGACACCTGTACAAGACCTAGGCAACCTTTTTCTAGATGGCTCTCTCTGTTTCTCTCTCTTGCTATCTCTCTGAGCCTTTCAGCTCCTTCACTGTATTGCCACACTGCAAACACTGTGGCATTTTAAGTGCTTCTTTACATGTTCTTTACTCTGATAAATGAGTACTTAAGTACAGTAGGAAAGAGCCCATTATCAGCAGTGCCTCTTTGTTTACCGGAAACAAACGGTTACCACGACAACCGCTCAGGGCATCACTTCTGACCATTTGCAGAAAAGGGAGCCAGTGTTACAATGCCTGTGTTTAATAGCTACCACCTGAATGTTCGACATTTCAAAACAAAAACATACATGAATAAATAAAATGTGGATATCTGGGAAAGAGAAAACATCCTGTCTGTAAGCGAACAATGGAGAATTGTGAAACAGCAGCAATGACCCAGGCTAACCACAGGGCCTGGTTTCCAGGTGAATTCATGCAGCTGGGATCTAAGGAAAATGAGAATGAGAGGTTTAAACACTACCTGGAGAAAACCTTCAAGAAGACTGCCAGCCTGATCGCCAACAGTTGTAAAGCAGTATGTACGTTCTGTCTTGACACACATAAGAGGCATGGAGCAAAGGCTTCAGCGTGAATGGGAAGGTGTTTGACTGGCTGCCCTCTTTGTATTCAAGGTATCGATCCTCGTGAACTCCGACCCGGAAGTACATGAAATCGCTTACCAGTATGGGAGAAATGTTGGAATTGCATTTCAGGTAATTTTCATTGTGTTCATAACTATTCAGCACCTGTTTTGACCCTTTCTCTAGCAAAAGCGTGGGTGCATTAACATATTGTTTGAATGACTGAAATATTAAGATCTGAATATGGATTGTAATGAATTTATTTGTATTTGTCAGTTCAGCACACAGCAGTTATAGTATACACCATCATAATATGATTATAAATATCAAGTATTACAATAGGTGTCACGTTGACCTTTTTTCCTGCAAAATCGTGGTTGCATCAGGGCTTGTTTGAATTACTCCTTGATTAATACCTGATGATATTGCAAATGGACTGTAATTAAATGCATTCTGTTAGGACGGCTCCCCATAGTGCACAGTGGTAACAGTCCAGCTTTATAATAGACATTATAATTATCCTGCATTACAGCAGGCACCATTTCCACCTTTCTTCCTGAAAAAAATAGGCTTGCATTAACGGATTGTTTTAATTACTGAATAATTAATAATATCCGAGGATGTAGAAAATGGATTGTAATTAAATTATATTTTTTCTTTCCTCCCAGTACGCAATAGTCCAGAGCTATAATATGCATTATAATTATCCAGTATTATAATAGACAACATTTTGCCCCTTTTCCCCCAAATGTTATTGGATGCACAGATTGTTGGAATTAGTAAATGATTAACATAGGATGATGCTGGAAATGGGCTGTAATGAAGTGCCTCTATTTGGGACAGTTCTGGTCCTCCCCAGTGCGTTAGCAGGAGTAGGTCAGGCATGACCTCATGTGACCTTGTGTGATCTCATGTGTCCTGCAGCTGGTGGACGATGTGCTGGACTTCACGTCGTGCGCTAACCAGCTGGGGAAGCCTTCAGCGGCCGACCTGAGGCTGGGCTTGGCCACCGGACCGGTCCTTTTCGCCTGTCAGCAGGTGTGTGTGTGTATGTGTGTGTGTGCGCGTGTGCATGTCCCTTTCCCACTATCTGTTGCCCTTTTGTGAGGACAGTCCTGTTCCAAGGGCCACCTGTTGTCATTGTTTTAAAAAGCTTTTTGACCCCATCACCGTGACCTCATGTACATCAGATCCATGACTGAGTTAAACTAAGTTTAAGTTATGAACAATGAATGAGTGTAAATTTTAAACCCAGGGAAAGTTCAGTTGGACACGCAAGTAGAGGGCACTTACACTGCTGGATAATGAATGTCTCATTAAACAGCTTGGACATTTTCCGTTTACTTTTTACCAACATGCCCTTTGGGGGAAAAAAATAAAGGAAAAGTAGGCACATTAAGATTGGAAAATTGGAGGGCATTTCTGATTAAAAATGTAACAAGCACACATTGTACTTGAAATCTGTTGTAGAGTGCTGTTTATATTTGCACCCAGTAAATAATTTCATTCTGGGTGCTATTTTTGTCCCAGTGTACCTGCAGTTCAGCGACTGACTACCTGCGTAGTTTGAAATATTGGCAGCAGGCACCATTCTGTTCCTGGTGTCAATCACAATCCCTGGGCCACAGAGCAACATGCCAACCAACTAACGTTTATTTAACATATTACATACATTTGGAGCGTTGTTATCTAAATATACAAACAGATCACTCCTTGCATTACTACATCATGTTTATACCAAAAATATGATCTCTTTGTGTCAGGAGCAAATCCCCCACAGGTTTTTACTATTGATAAAGTATTTGCCGGTTTCCCCCCATTCCTTGGAATCTCCAGAATGTGTCGCCATGGAATGTATCCCCATGGAACACAGGAAGCCAGGCTACAGGCAGTTTGATGCCGAGATTGCACAGAGCTTCCTCCTTAATGATGCGCAGTCAACACTTGTTTAATTTTTTTCCCCCCAGTTTCCTGAGCTACACGCCATGATCATGAGGAGGTTCAGCTCAAACGGGGATGTGGATCGAGCCTGGCAGTACGTCCTGCAGGTACAGTGGGGAGAGGAGGAAGGGGGGTTACATTATCGGCAGTGATGCCCCTCTTTTTAAAGTTGAGGTATCCACACCCACGTCCAACATTCCCTCTTCTCCTCCCAATCAGAGCGACGGCGTCCAGCAGACCACCTATCTGGCCCGGACATACTGCCAGGAGGCCATCCGTCAGATCAGCAAGCTGCGGCCTTCCCTGGAGCGAGACGCCCTGATCCGGCTGACAGAGATGGTCCTCACCCGGGACAAGTGACCCCCCACCCCCTCCTTAGGCCTCACTCCGGGCAGCTGCTCATCAGGACAGCGGGGGGGGGGGAGGCAGGGGACCGGGGGAGCCCTGACCCCCCTAGAACCGTTAGAGGAAGAGGCCGCCTCGCTGCATTCAGTACTGTAAATGCCACGCACGGTCTCGGCCCCCACGCCCGTCCCTCACTGTCGGACGCTGCCGCACTGGGGCAGAATGTACCCACTTCCAGGACGGGGCAGGAGAGAGAAAAGTTACCCCCCCGTGGGTTCGTTTACAGAGCACCCCCCCACCAAAGATCCGTCCACACCTCAGAGGCCCATGGTGGTTGTTTTGTCATACCTCCCGCCATCGAGAACGATGTTACGATGGTAGCTTTGTGAAAGCTCTCAGCAAACAACCAAGGCCTTAATCCATAACACAACTGTACTCAATAACAATCCGTTTTGTACATTAAACGTTGTCGTGTTTTTATTGCCAATCACCACAGTATCCTTTTTTTTTTGCATGTATAGGAGAATGATTTATTATAAAAGGCTGTACATAAATTTCATTTAACATTTCATATATACAAATTATGGGTGGAAGAGATGTTATGGATCTTCTTCCCAGGGAATTTAGCTAGTACACTTTCAGGTGTGTAACATAATGAAGTAAACAGACAAAAGTATCAAGGCATTGGCTGCGACATCCGGAAGGAACAATTTGTGATTGACGTAAGCACAATCAGTCAAAGTGAACTGATGTTTCAGGAAGAGGGAAAACTGGAGGATTGAGTTCTTTTCACAGCAAATTTAGCGAAAAGGTCTAAGTTTCAAACTCAGTTGTGTATATTTGTGTAAGATTTCAAACTAACACGCTCTCAGATGACATGACTTTTGAGTCATTTGGTATATTTAACAATGAAGTAAACACAAAAGTAAAGTAAAAGTAGTATGATTCTGTTAAAAAATGACATTTGCTAATCATGATTTATGAACCTGAGATATGTACCTAGACCATTTACCTAGATTGATTAAATACTTTATGGAGTTCAGTTTATATTTTTTTAACAAACCAATGATACATTAGCAGGAAGACAACAACTTGTATTCCCCACAGAGGGAGAATGAATGTTACATTGGTCTCCATTATCTTTTTTATGGAATGAGGGTAAAATGGCAGTGTTTTCAGATGGAAAATACATCATAGAAGGACTTTTATTTTGGAGAACTGGACCCGACAGTGCCAACACCTTGGCCTTATCTACAATTATCATTTTGATCTCGAGCTCTTGGGTACTGCAAGACAGTGAACATCCATGTCACTGAAGATAATTTGAAGTACAGTACATCCTTTTTTCCCCTCACTGTAATTTAATGACAGATGTTGCATTCACTAGAAAATGATCTGGATATTTAAAAAAATGTAACACTAGGATAAAAACTGGGGCAACAGTGGGGGTTCCAGACTTTCCAGGCCTCTGTCATATGGCCGACCATCGGAAACAGCCTTGTTATACATACATAACCAGATGTAAAAATTCATCATGTAAATTTAATGATATCAAATGTTTTTAAATACAAAGTAGAGCATTTAGAAAATAAGACCATAAACAAGTCCACAAAGGCTTCAGACATTTCATTTCAAAAACAAATCGAGTGCTCACTGTAAATATTACAACATACTGGAAGCATAATGGAATTAAAATTATAGGTTACAATTAACATTTCTTATTTTTTTTTTCCCATTTTCGTGTGCATGCTTTACGGCAAGATTTAAGTACATTTCAGGAATGAGGAGTAGCCTTAAAAAAAACATACAAATTTGAAAAAAAAAAATCTGCAATTCTGACAAGCAGTTAAGTTTGGCATTCAACATCCAGGATGAAGTAATTGGTCTTTTTTGTCCTCTTGAGAAGGTGAGGAAGGAAAAAATGGCACGATTTAAAAACCTGATTCATAACAAAAACATAGTCCCTACATTAACATGTTCACCTGCGGCGTTGACTGGTCAGGATACTGTGATCGACGTTAACAGGAAAAACACTAACCGACAACCTACTGGCAGCAGCTCACACTATGTACAATGAAGTCGTAGGACAACTGTCTGAAATAAGTATGTTGCATTGACAACCACATCATTGTATTTTCATCTTAGTAATACCTTAATAATTCCCCCAATCTGCCCACAACAAAAAAATAACATAGTAAATAGATATTTCTTTCTTTTTTTTTTTTAAATTGCAATTCAATAAGGAACAAACATTCTGTCATATCCTAATGCACTTATCTCTGCTGTATAGGCCAGATTTGTTTTATTTATTTATTTTTATTTTCTCTTCGCAGCCTAGGAATGACTGAATGACAGTGGTCCCTTCAATCGGCATAGTGCATGATGGACTCCACGTAGTTCCCGGGGAAAAGGCCCGTCACGCCGTTGCAAACGCCCTCAAACCAGCCGTCGTCGTTCTTCTTGATGATGTAGATGATGGCGCCCTCCATGAAGGTCAGCTCGTCGTCCTTGTCCTTGGTGTAGTCGTATATGGCCACCACTGGAGGAAGAAGGAGGAGGAAGAGGAGGAGGAGGAGGATTATCGGCCGAGTCGACACGAGCTGCAGAAGCGATGCGTTTTTCTGCGCAGCCTCTGCAACGCCGGACTGCGTTTCGTTTAGGAGCCCGTTCGTTTTCAATGAACGGATGCGCAGGATGCAGGCAAGCTGCGCAGCACTGCGGCAGCTCAGGACACAAGTCTGCGCTTTTCCTAACAGAGGCAGAGGGGACCACCAGAATCCAGTGCCCAAGAAACCGCTGCCAATCGTTTCTTCAGTCCTGGTTTATCTGTCATACTGTTCATTATGTAATGTCATTGAAGTTTTTTTTTCTTCTTTTAACTTTATTGTAGGTTTTTTTATTCTTACTTTAGGATTTTCGAAGAACTTTACTGTTATCTAAAATGATTGTTGAAGCAAAACTTTGAGTTTGTGTAATAAAGAAACTTCCATTTACATTTTGTCACTTAGCAGATGCGCCTATCCAGAGCAACGTACCAGATGCGAGTACATTTAACGTTACATTTACATTGTTGACATCCAGCAGACGCTCTTATCCAGAGCGACTCCAAAAGTCAAGCACAAAGGGCATCCGATATAACAACAGGAAACATTACACAAACAGGGACACCACCATCCACACATGAACAATGCATGTGGTCAAACATAAAGTCAAAATGCATACAATTCTAAAATGCAGCCAGGCTGAGGGCCCTGATTCAATCTAAACCGCACTGAGATCTGCCTTTAACATCTTTAGCTGAAACTGCTGAAAAGTCACTACAAAATTTCAGCACCTGTTTATGTTACTTCAGGTCAAAGCACACTGTGGTTAGGACCCTGGTATTGCAGTCTGTTGTATCGGGGCAGGTAAGAAGAGGTAGTACCTATTTATGTTCATTCAGATCAAAGCACACTGCCGTTAGATTGAATCTTGGGACCACAGTCTGCTGTACTGGGGGTGGGGGGTAAGGAGCAGTGCTCCGGGGGTCACCTTTTTCAATGTAAGTCTTGGGGGCCCAGTGCGGGTCGCCGTCGGCGTAGGGGTCGCTGTAGTGCACCACGGCCGCCTCCTCATCCTCGTAGTCCACTGGCGGGGGCGGGGGAGGGGGCGGAGAGTCATCGAACATCGGGACGTCGTCCGGGGGAGGCGGGGGAGGGGGGGCGGTCGTGTCCGCGACTGGAACAAGGGGGGCGCAGAGAAGAAGAGGTTTTAGAGTCGAGAGACCCAGCTCCCGCCCCGCTCCTTCTCACCTGGGGACCGGGGCGGGCAACCGCTCTGACACAGCACGCCGGCTGCGCATGCATCGCAGCTCTCTGTCCACGGATCATGCAGTCGCAGGCAGGGAAGCAGCAGGTGAGAGGCTGTGTGTGTGTTTCAGGCACATGCTGGTTAGTTCATCTCACAGTCCTTGGCAACACAGCGAGCCCGCATGCCATTGGTCAACATTTCGTGTTCCTCGAGATCACTGGTTCAGAACAGCGAGGGAAAATTTAAAGGGGCTCAAAAAAAAAAAAAAAAAAAAAGCTGAGACGATACCTTCGCTGTACCTCACTTTTCTCTGCAAGTGTACAGGCAATACAATAATTTTCATTAAAATGGCAGAAAACTAATACGGGTGAGATTCTTTGAATGGTGTAAAAGCACACACATCTCTGTGCTCCACAGCCTGGTCCCTGAGCTGCTTGGCGCTGCTGCAGTAAGTGCCAGCAGGGGGCAGCAGAGAGCATCTTCACTACAGAAACCTGTACCTCTGAACAGCAGGGATATAACTGTTCATTGCCCAGAACCATTCCTCTTTCTGCCAGGCAAAACAGCCTGATATTTAACCCATTTTTAGTCACCTATCGCCTGTATTGTAAATAATTTTAATTGGGTTGAACACATCACAGAATTCTATGCAGTACTATTACAGTATTTCCTTACCTATTACTCTGTTCAGACACATTAGTTCATGTGTGACTACCTGATTTCTGGTTCCCAGAAAATTGGATTCTAACGAGTACGTGAAGGCTATTAATGAACTGACGGGGAAAAATATGCAGATGACGAACACAGTTTTATGACTGCATGTCTACAGATTCATCGTCTCCCACAAAATTACCACAGCGTTTTGCTTTTGTTTAAAATCCTGGAGCTCTGTATAGAGACCAAGAAGCCCGCCTCTGAGCACAGACAGCAAACAGAGGCATTGAGCCGTCTCGGAGCTGAGTGAAGCGGTTTCCTATAGAGGAAAGCCTTCTCGGCTCCTGCAGTCTGCTTCTACCGCAGGGGAGATCAATGAGAGGACGCAGTAGGATTACCGCCTCAGAAGAGGGAACACGCGTTCAGATGCGGCGAGTTATTCCAAATGTTGTGCGAACGCCACGGGATCGTGCGCGAGTACACAGACAATCCCTGGCGTCGAGAGCTAAGGGCTTCACACGCACGCCGTGCATGTAAGATTCTGTTGCATGCGCTGATCAGCCTCCAGTTTTCCCCTCTCGTTTTTTTCCTTGGCCTGACTTGGCTGACGCCTGAGAGCGAGTTTGCGTCCAATTGTGTTTCAGCTCCATGGTTGAGTCTGTCAGTGTGCAGCAGTGGAACTGCGACTACATTACATTATTATATTATTACATTATTATATTACTACTTTTGTAGTAGTAATATAATAATTGTATCCATTTATACAGCTGGATATTTACTGAGGCAATTCTGGGTTAAGTGCTTGGCCCAAGCGTACGGCAGTAGTGCACCAGTAGGTGAATTGAACCAGCAACCTTTCGGTTATGAGCCCTGCTCCTTACCGCTATGCTATATTGCTGCCCTAGGCAGGAGTACTATCAGAGGAGTTAAAGAAATAAAAAAAAAAAAAAAAAAATTGAAAAACAGACTAATTACAGGGGGACGTTTATGGGGGCTATTTCTATTGGACTAGACATACAGGAGCACGGCACAACATGCGGCGTGAGTAAGGCATGCTTCTCTCTGCGACAGCTAGGTGGCGCTGCTGCGGACTTACTGTTCTCCTGCACCCTGGCAACAAAGCCTGTGAGGGGTATCTGTGGAGTCAACTGGGGCATGGGGGGAGGAGGGGGGGCGATAGACACTGGGTGGGCGGCCACAAAAATAATAAAAGAAAAAAGAAAAAATAAAAATAAAGAGGGCAGGTGGAGGAATGGTGGAGACAGGAGGAGACAAACAGAAGGCGATGTCAGTCACAGTGAAATAGAAGGCTCAGTGTGAGAAAACAGTGGGGGCCCCCAGAACCCCTGGACACAATCGCCCAGTGGGTGTTTGGGTTATGGGTGTTTAGTGACAATGTTGTGAAAGGGATAAAGTGGTAAGGAAAAAAAAACTTCACAACATTTGCAGCCCAAAGAGTCTGGTTACACCTCTGGCCAAATGTGTGAATTTTGTGTGTTGGTTCTGGAGCGTTCCTCCGTTATGTGGTCTACATTCATGCATTTTTAAATAAGCGTGATTCAAACATTTCAGTGTGCTGCCTTGGAGAGGAACTGGCAACTGGTGAGAATGTTTTCCTACTCTGTGGCAGCAAATCCAAACACTAACATTTTTAAGTGGTCTGTAGTCTTATGGGCCTTGTCTTCTATCCTGAGAGAAAACACTCCTTTAATTAAAATTGTTTCATTGGTCCAGTCAGCTCAAGACAGTGATGTCACAATCACACCCAGGTCTGCTTGACTGACAGGCTCTGTGAGGGGCAGGAAGTGGGGCCAGTTCTGAAATACCACCTGGCCAATCACGCAAGCCTAAGTATCACGACCATGTTACACTGACAGTGATACGCGAGTCTACAGCCATGATCTTCCTTTTGCTGAGACGTTCAAGTAACATCTAGTGCGTTGGCCGGTGACTTGCGTTCCATCTGCTAAGCCAATCACTACAAATACATCCAATCCAATAAATTAAGTAGAAATACAAGAAACAGTTTTTGCTTTGCACTGAAACTTTACTCAGCCAAGTCTGGAAAAAAAAGCCCCAGAGGCTGTATTTCCCAGTGTTCTCAAGGAGGGTTTGAGACAATTATTGGACTGTACTTGGATAAGGATTACTGCTGCAAGATTACTGCCTGCACTGTGTTTCTTTCATAACCCAGTTCTGATAAGAGTGGGGGGGGGGAGGGGTGCAGGGTCTACATGGAGACAGAGGGGGCGCTGTGTACAGCCTTAAAACCTTTCACCATCACTAAGCATAGCTCCAGCTCAGCAGGTTATGCCTCATCTTCTCCAAAGCCACTGCCTTCATTACAACAGAATCACATGCCTGCCCAAACCTGTCTTCACCATGGATAACAACCAGACATTTATCATGTGTATACAAAACGAAAGGACCTATAGAAATTATTTCATCTCCTCATTCTTCTTCCTCTTCCTCAACTGAATATTTTTTCTTCTGTCACAAGCCATGTTTGACTCTAAAGTATGTTCAACCATGTTCACTGAACCGCTACATGTGTGAGTAGGCTTAACCTAGCATAGCCCCCTGAAATTACCCACCACTGGAAGTGAGTCGCTGTTTAAGAGAACATTCATCAAATATTCTGAACAGGACAGCTCAGCATTAGCGGTACGTTGTCCTGAATTTATGAATGATGGGAAGGGGGAGGACTTCCTTAGTCTTCACAGATCACAGACTGTGTCTCCTCTTTGCCGGCTACATCTCAAAGAGGCCAGATTTCTTCATTCATAAAGCGAACACAGCACCTCTATTCTAGCGCCTAATAACGTCTGACATCGAGATTTCACGCTGATGGCTGGCGGCGAAGGTGGAGGAATCGCGATCTGCAGCAGCCGTGCCTCATTTGAATCGTAAATCACAAATCTCCCGGTTCTGACGACTTTGCGACTTTCATCCCTCCCTTAAGCTCTGCAGCTGAGCAGGACGTCTCTCCTTTCAGCACCAGGACTCCCGCCCGCTCCACGTCGCGTTTCTCCAAAGGCTGCTCTCTCAAAAGCGGACGCGAACTAAAAATAACCGCCGGCTTCAAACGAGCACACCTGCGCAGTGTTTCACCTTGCGAGGCTGCAGCTCGAGATGGAGACGTCAGACTGAACGGGGGGGGGGGGCTTTTAAAAGACCCGACAGGGACGACAGCCGCCTCCACCACTCCCCAACCTCCACCACTCCCCCCCCCCCACAGCCTTTCTGGGCAAAATCTGCGCCTTTATTTAATTTGCCGGTATTGACTGCCTGCATCGCGTCTTCCTCCAAATCCAAGGACGTCCTGACTTTATGGAAAAGACAGCAACAAAAAAAGTAGGAAACGCTCTCCACGGGATAGAAAAGCCTTAAACTGCACTTTTTCCTGCGAGGAGAATCCAATAGGGCTTAGACAACAGATTCTCCTGCCCTTCTAACAGGCCGGGCTTGCCCATTTGTCACTTTCACATCTGCTGTCCCCAAGTGTGTGAGCTGACAACAGAACCAATACCAAAACCAGCAGTCTGAATTTGATCCTTCTTCTTCACCAAAAAAAGAAGGAAAAAAAAGAAATGGTGGGCATTCATTGTGGCGTGACATGCTTTGTGAGAGTGTTCCTGCCATCAAACAGCAAGACACACCGTTTCACAGAGCTCATATGTGGGCTGGTATCCATTTCCTTCCCATTACAGCAAGAGTCAACAGGGTACTGCACACAGGTGAAGCTGGGAACTAAAGCAGTGGGCGGAGCCATTTATGGGCCCTGCGTGATTGGCTGCCAGGTGTGACGGACGGACGGGCGTAGCCTTACTTGAGTTCTGGGGGTACACGGGGGGGCCGCCGTTAACGTGCGGCTGCTGAGCGGAGAACTGGGACGTGACGGAGGGGGCGCGGCGGTACGTCCCCGTGGCCGACGCCGTGGAGATGGAGGAGGTGGCGGAGTTGTGCCGGGACATCTGCCGGGATATCGTGCCGAACTGGGACACGGGGATGGGGCCTGGGCCGGGCCCCTGGGCCACTGCTGCAAGCACCGAAAAAAGAAAGGACAGAGGAAGAGAGGGAGAGAGAAAGAGACAGAGAGAGAGAGAGAGAGAGAGAGAGAAAGAGAGAGAAGCCAGAGGGGAAAATGAGCAACACCCAATCACTGGCAGAAAACCCAAAGCAATCTCGACCCGACAGAATCAGGATTCACCATAGAGAGGGGAGGCAGGGAGGGGGAAGGGGGAGATGGGGGGGGGCAGGCATCCCGTTACACCACTGCAGCAGATGGAAGATGCAGGACTAAGACCACCTGACCAGGGAGCAAAGGCGCTGGCGATGACCACAGCACGTCACACACACACAGAGGGATGCAGTCACTCACACTCGACCCCTCACCTCCTCTGGACGCACAGGCCAAGCCCCCATTTACCGGGAGGGTCCCTGAATCACATGACCACACCTTAAAGCACACATGCACCTGCCCCAGAATCCCACCCGACACACAGGTAGGGGAAAAAAAAGAAAGGAAATCCACATGTTTGCAGCAGGGGTATCAATCCTGGTTAAGCTGGGCCTTCATTCACTGTGTGTGCAGTTTGTGTTTGGGTCATTCTTGGGCCAAACCTTTTTCTGGGGGCGTGTTGACCATGATATTACTCGAGTTTGAGCAATTCTTTCCCATGGTTCCCCTTAATTAGAGGCCCCCTGCTGTTTTGAAATGCAGGGACTGGTCCAACCGGTCGTAGAGGGCGGGAGATTTCACAAGGCAATAGCAAAGTCGCACTTCAGTGTTCTCACAGACGAGAGAGAGGGGCCCGAAGTTCTCCCGATCGTGTCGCAACGGCTGAGAGGCTCGTTTCCACACCGGGTGTTAACACTCAGGTTTCATTTGCACCATCGCTGTGAGCAATCCTCCACAGCTTGCACAACATCGACGGGCGATGAATGCAGCACCGCAGGTCGGAGGAGAAACGCAGGGCCTGCACCTGTTAGTACTCCGGGCGGTGACTCACCTGCGGCTAGTGAACCAGATCAGAGTCTTTCACAACACAGCTGCAGTCCTAAACAACTCATTTATGCAGCTTCAGAAAAGCTCGCTCAATGAAAACATCTAACACCTGTATGTCCCAACAGAGTGTGTGCATATGTCAGACTGGTGTTCAGGGGAGACAGGTATTTGAAATATTAAAGAATGTTCCCCCAAAGTTGCAGTCTATTGCAGTCAGTGGTTTTGACTGTTTTGGTTGACTTCTGTTGCCTGGCTTGACGATTTCTCTCCTACCATTTCAGAAAGCCACGAGTGCTCAAAGACTGTCCCATGGCCCTCAATTCACATGTGCTACACACTTCTGGACTGACAAACTGACAACAGCCATCTTAAACAAACTGTTGGAGTAGAACCTGTGGTTTTGGGACTGTGAGAAACAGCCACCATTTTTTGGTTTAGAACACTGTGTGAGGCATCAGATGTGACAGTTCTGTGGCTTCTCCTTGTGTTTGTTCTGTCTGAATTTCACACCGGGTCACCCACACCTCGCAAGGCGACCCAAAGTCGCGCCGTTCTCCCAACCCAATCAGTTCTCACACTTCAGCCGCACTGGTCTCGGAGCAGAGAAAGCTCCTTTTTAACACTGTACAGGCGGGACAAATGACAGAAGATCACCTGGGACCATTATACAGTAAACATCTCTAACCTGTAAAACTAATCAGGAGGAGTAGACATTACTAATAAAGCGGATCCACTTTGGTTATGGATCAACAGGTTTTGAAAAGCGAAAGTGAGGGAGAATTCCTATCCAGACGTAACTCAATACGTTGCGTGATGTGTATGGGATATTTTCAATAAAGCACAGAAAGTGGTTCTGAAGCACGTGTTCTAAACAACCAGGTCTTTTCTTCTTCTCAGTGATGCATCTGTTGTACTACAGAGCCACACTCTAGCCTGTACAAAGTCAAGCGTACATTTTTCTGCAGTTTTAGTTTTGTTTTAGATTTCAGTTAGCTTTCACTAGCTGTAAGTATGTGATCCATATCAAGCATCACATACAGTGTAAAGCTTTGGCCCTCTGTAGTCCACCTTTAAAAACAACAGCATGCTGCTCCTCAAAGGCTGAGAGCGGCATCTGAAAGACTCTGAAACCCAACACCAAGCCTCCTGAGAGGCTGATCAGGGATCAGTTTTTCCGGCGCCTTTTTTCCCTGGCAGAAGCATTTCCTGTTTACGTGGGGCTGTATCAGCAGGCCTTCAGGGAATTCAGTGAATTTGGAAATTTTTGAAGGGTGGAACCTACTGAACTTCAATCTCAGAGGAACATAAAAAAACCCTGAAAATATTTCAACTGCTATAGTATCCCATGCAACCCCGAACCCCCCCCCCACCCTCCTTCCACCATCACCACCCCTACCCCTCACAGCAGTGAGAGGGTCCACCACACACTGCAAGCTGGTGATTAATGGGGCTGTGAACGAAAAAAGCAAGTCATTAAAGAAGAAACACTTTTCACACCATTCACAAAATGCACAGCCTCGACTTTCATGAACATCTCAGCGATGTGACACAGAAAGAAAAAAAAAAAACCCAAACACATGGACACAGCTGGAGAAGGGAAAAGGAAAAAAACGTGACAGACGATTTGAGTCAGTCGCACTCAAATGCTCACCCCTCATGCTTTGCCAAGCCCGACACAGAGACACAGCCCGAACGTGATTCATGTCCAAGCCGATCCGAGAATGGGCCGAACCGTCGCCAAACACAATCGTGGGCGTGTTCACATGATGTGATGCAGCTGATCACCTTCACATTTGACAGTTTGCGGGGCCTCTGCTCAATCCCGAACCGCAAAACAGCTTTGACCTTTGCCTTCGAGGGACAAGCTAAAGCAAGTCTTCCTTCGTTCCGTCTTCTTGCACAACATCACTGGGGTTGAGGTGCCATTAAGGCAGCATGCTGTGCAAGAAATGACAGCAAGCTTGCATGGCACTGAGGGCAAAGGGAACTGCGATGGGACTGAACAGAGGCCTTACAATTTAAATCAAGCCTGTGCAGAAGCCTCAGATCAAGCACACAGTGTCTCCTCCACTGACGGCCACCTCTCGCTGTTCTCATGATCCACTGACACACTGAGCACGCTCAAAGGTGTGTCCAGTGGAAACACGTGGGTCAATCCACGGACTTAATTTAAACAAATATCACCTAATAGTCTAGAGGGGACAGCAGTGTAGTATAGTGGCAAGGAGCTGGGCTCAGAACTGAAAGGTTGCTGGTTCGATTCCCTGCTGAGGCACTGCTGCTGTATACTTAGGCAAGGTACCTAACCCAGTGCCTCAGTAAATATCCAGCCGTATAAACTGATAACATGTAAAAATTGTAACCTAAATGTCGCTCTGCATAAGAGCCTCTGCAATATGGCAATAATGTCATGTAACTTAGGGAATAAAGAAAAATCAATGGCTTCTTTCGACAAGTTGCAATAGTCTGAGCCATGGTGCTTCCCCATCAGTCCCTGAGAACAGTGGTGTTGCACTGGGTGGCGTCAGGGAGCTTTGACAGACGGGCTGTTTGAGGCTTCCTCCAGGCAGGGAGTGACAGGATGACAGGGGAGAACAGAGAGGCAGTGCTGGAGATCCCGTCCACCTGCGAGAGCCATGATTTCGCAAACCCCCCTTATTTCCGAGAGGAATCAAGACTGGCAGACAGACAAGCAAGGCGGGTGTGTTGGGCCATCGTCCCACGGGGTCCACGTGCAGGCGTGGGCGGGGGCGTGGGGGGGCTCACCTATCGCAGACGCTGGCATGGGGGGGCCCTGGCCGGGGAGCGGGGGTGGAGGAGGAGGGGGAGGAGATGGAGGGGCTCCCGGGGGAGCGGACATGGGCGGCGCTGCAACAGCCGGGGCAGAAGAGGAGAGTCAGCCCCGTGTTAAAGAGCACCGCCGAATCTGATGACCACATCACACACACACACACGCACGCACATAACCACACACGCAACCACACACACAACCACACACACACACACACACACACACACACACAACCACACACGCACACACACACGCAACCACACACGCGCACACACACACACAAACTCTTACAAAACACACACACATACACATGTAGGGTAATTCTCTCACACGAACTCACACAGGCATTCCTACACACACACACACACACACACACACACACACACACACACACACACACACACACACACACACACACACACACGCAACCACACGCAACCACACACGCACACACACGCACAAACTCTTACAAAACACACACACACACGCACATGTAGGGTAATTCTCTCACACACACTCACACAGGCATTCCTCATACAAACACACACACACACACACACACACACACACACACACACTCACACGCACAACCACACACACACACACACGCATTCCTACACAAACTCTTACAAAACACACACACATACACATGTAGGGTAATTCTCTCACACGAACTCACACAGGCATTCCTACATACACAGGCTCACACACACACACACACACACACACACACACACACACACACACACACACACACACACACACGCCAAATGACCGCAATGCAACATTCAGGTCAGCACCTGCTGGGAAGACATCAGTTTTCATTACATCTGAATATGAGCAGTCCCATCATAATGTGAACATCACCTGTGCCCACATACACACGCACACACACACGCAATATATATATATAATACACACAAACAAGGTTATGTATACTTACACACAAACAAACACAGAGACACAGATGATTCTGTGCAAGCTTTCTGAGCGTTGCTATAGCGACCTGCTCTCTGAGACTGCTGTATTCTGATGCAGCTGCCACGTCCGGTGACAGGTCTGTGCCACAGGTGGGCGCACCACTACCTCTGAGACCCCTGACACGGCGGACACCATCGATCCATCCACCTGCACTACCACACCCCTCATCACAGCCTTCTAACTGTACCTTTAGTTGGTCTTCATTCCCAGACCCCTCAAACACTGTCTCCTACCTTTGCCTGGTCTTCACAACCAGATCCCTTATTGTGGTCTCCTTCTTCTACCTGGTCTTCACTACCAGACCCCTCAACACTGTCTCCTACCTTTACCCGGTCTTCACTACCAGTCCTCTTACCATGGTCTTCCACCCCTACCTGGTCTTCACTATCGCCCCCAATCATGGCCTTCGGACTTTATCTTGTCTTTACAACCAGAACCCTTATCATTGCCTCCTTCTTTTACCTGGTCTTGACTACCAGACTTCTCACCACGGTGTCCTACTTTTACCTGGTTTTCACAACCAAACCCCTCATCGCAGTCTTCTGCCTCTACCTGGTCTTCACTAGCTGACTCCCTTCCAATCTCTCCTTGATTGTCCTCATCTTCATTTTCTCTAAGTCATCTGCACATCTCTGAGCCACTCTCCCGTAGATAATCTCTTTTCAATCTAAGCATACGTGTCGGGAGCCACTACAAACGCCTTAAGCAGTGCATGTGAATGTAGGGCATATACAGTTAATATGTAATGCACGAATAAATTATGCATATTTTACAAGCCAGTCAGCCATTAAAGGAAGACATCAGAGAGGGAAGAGGTACTTCTCCCCCAGCACGTGTGTATGTTCTCCCATTTCCAACGCTCCCCTGTAGGGAGACAAGGGTTAACACAACGTGCTGTCCCCTGAACACAGCATATCTGAATAATCTCCACCTGGTAAATACAGGCTTTGTTCTGTGGCTAGCGTAGCGAAGGGCGAGAGCAGTCACCCCACCCGGCCTTGAACCTGGGTCTACGGGGTACCAAACATGCGACTTTGACCACGACGCCAAAGAGCCAGGCTCGCTGGTATGGCAGTCAAAGCACATACTCAACTGTAGCAACAGCACTCCGTCACACTGCCCTCCCCTTCGGGAAGCGCACCCATGCACTTCACGCACCATGGTGTCCCTCACACATTCCCCTGCCATACTTCTCCCATCCCAGGGTGCCCCACTCACTCGTGCTTCACCCATCTCTGGGGTCCCTCACACTGTGCTAGCCCCCCCCCCAAATAAACCCCCCTCCTCCCTCACATCGTCCCGATCCACCCCAACCCAACCTCCGAATTTGCACTGTTTAATCGTGCTCATTTGGTCTGATGCCCAATTGGTGATTTTGCCAGTGGCTGCCGGCGCAGGTAGAATCGGCTGCGTTGGTGTTATGGTAATGCTCTTGGCAGGGCAAGCCAGGCTGGCTCCTCTCTCTCCCCCTAGAGGGGGCCCTGTCACCGCAGCCCGGTTCTGCCAGGGCATCCCGGTGTTCACCGCAGGCTTCAGAGACATCTTTCTGCATGCGGCTCAAAACTCCGATCCGGCAGCCACATCCCTCTCTGAGCGCTTCAACACCCCTGACATCTTTAACGGCTCAGCTACTGTGGAGCCGCTAAGCAGAGCCAAGTCTCACACACACACACGGCCGAGTCCATCAAGCCTCCTGTCACACTGTTCCCCTTATCGGAATGATGGGAGAAACATGGTCTAACTGTAAATACGGTATCCCTGTATAAGCCTGAGAGACACGACATCCCATACATGTAGGCAACAGACTGCGTGTGATAATCAGGAGACTGTCATGTGTGGGGGGGCTGAAAGAAACATGGTCTGATAGGGAGAGCTGCCCGTCCTGACTGACGCAGTTGAGGTGGAGAGGGGCGGGGCCGGGGGCCTCACCTGGTGGCATGGTGGGAGGGGAGGGTGTAGGCACTGCGATGGGAATGCCGATGCTGCTGCTGCCGCTGTTCTCCCTGCTGCCGCTGCCCCCACTGCTGCCGCTGCGGAGACACAGAGAGAGAGAGTGACGTCACAGATCACAGGCACCCCTCATATGCACATATGCACACACACACGTGCGCGCACACACACACACACACACACACACACACACACAAACAGCACACATCACACATCAGCGTATCACTAACACACTCTATCCATACACACATACAAACACACAAACACGCACACACCGCAACATCACTGACACACTCCATCGACACTCAGCCCCTGGTTTCGTGCCCCTCCAGCCATGCACGGACAGCCCAGCAGGGGGCGCTGCCACTGTAAGCACTCCGCAGTGAGACGCCTTCCACCTGCTGCCTGGAGGACCTTCTTTGTTTTTTACACATCCCCACATCTCAAAACATCCAATTAGAGGGAATCAAACAGCGGGGCGAGAAGCCAGGCATACTGACAAACAAACGGGAGTCCATAAACACTCCCGCACCCGGAAACTCTCATTTACACGGCTCTGCCAAGCAAAAAACAAAACAGCTCCTTTCATTAATATAGAGACCCCGGGACAGCAATGGATTAGGCTTATAAACAAAGAACTCCCAGCAGTCTGATCAAACAGAGGGATGCTTCACTGAAGGATTGGTATTGTGAAAGGAAGAATGGACACCATCCGTTACATTCACTGCTAATGTGCTTTTGCAGACTATATGCACAGGGAGACAGTCTATATTATTACTTTTACTTACTGTTACTGCTACTAACAATAATAAACATATCAATGAATTAGGCTAGTTTGTGTAGTTTATCTTCTTAGCAGCCACCCTAGTCCAATTTGCCTTCTGTGGAATATATGCTACATCATGAGCGTTTGTGTAGCAGTACTCAATTGTACAGATAAAGTATAAATAAATAAAGATAAAGTGGCTCATGGGAACAACCCGCAGTGCCACACAAAGGAATCGAACCCGCAACCTTTCGGTCTCTAGCCCTTAACTACCGTGCCACAGTGGCAGGTCAGAGGGATGTGACATTTCAGCTGTAAACATGCAGCAAGTGGTTTGCGGGGAAAGAATGTGATGTAAAAAGTGGGCTGGGACATTAACCGGGTTTCCTGCGTTCACTGATAACACCAAATTGAACAAGGTGCTCGTGAGACAGACAGCACAACCAGCTCTGTCACTGCTGTACGGACACAGAGGCATGAAGCCAGAAGGAGAATTAAACACCAGCCTTCCACTGAAGACACTCACTGCGCTAATGACACGCAATAGTAATAGCAACAGTAATAACACTTAGAGCAGCCCTTGACCTTGTTTGTTTGCTTGTGTGTGCCGAGTCTCCGACAGGAGGCTGCTTATCTTGCTACCCTCATGCACACTGCAGCAGCAGAGGCCCCACCCGGTTCCTCTGTGGGAGATTCTGAATATGGCAGCAGTTTCACATGCACCGCGGACTGAATACCAACATAACAGGAGGGAGGGGAAAAAAAAAATTACCAGGAGCAGAATCTGACAAATATTCAATAGCAGCGGGGTTGTGAAGGAGGCGGAGGAACAGTGCACTGTCATCAGAAGTGCCAGGACGCGGAGCGGAGAACGTGGTGACACCACACACGTTCCCCGCGTCCCCACCACCCCAGCCCACGGCTCCGGCAGACAGGACGGAGATGGAGATGAGACAGAGATGAGAAACAAATGAGACAGGCTGAGCCCCACTTTGCTGACGTTTTCATGAGGAGTGGCTATGCGTTCGGGAGCAGCTCTGACACTGATCTTTAGACGCAGTCGGTGAAAGGGGTGAAGTGACGTCACCGAGCACTGCAGCTCGTACCTTGTAGCCAGGCTGCCGGCACCACGTTACATTACAGGAATTTAGCTGACGCTCTTATCCAGAGCGACTTACATAAATTACTGTTTTTTTCAATTTTATCCATTTATACAGCTGGATATTTACTGAGGCAATTGTGGGTTAAGCACTTTGCCCAAGGGTACAGCAGCAGTGCCCCCGTTGGGAATCAAACCGGCAACCTTTCGGTTACGAGTCCTGCTCCTTAACCACTACGCTACACTACCGCCCCAACATGGTACTCCAAGCGTCACCCGAATGGCGAAACAGAGAAACAGGACACCATGTTACCTTCACTGCATTGCCACACAGGATAAGAGGTAAAGCATAAAATCCCCCACTGCAGTCACTCAGACAACAGCGTGTCGAATGTGACTGACTAACCAACAGGTGGGCAGACAGCGCTAATCTACGATCAGGACACCCTGCCTGTCAGAACCGATCCCCTCACGCGGCAGGGTCATTACTGCTCACTGTCTGCGGTGTCGTCAATGACACCAGCTCCTGAGCCACTCACAGGCGGACAGAGCCACGCCTGACTCTCTGAGGTAGCCTCAGTGTCCGCAGGCATGAGTGAAAGAGGAGAAACAGAGGACGTGACAGACATTAAGCACCTTTAACTGCTTTAAAAAAAAAAACCAAAGCAGCAAATTAATGTAACTGACAGCACCTTGGATACAAAACAGCTATTCAGCTCAGTCTAGCTTGAAGTCCCAATCTCTACCGCCTCAGTGTGGACCTGCCTCCTGAGGAAGCAGCAGGCCCGCGGGCCAGATCGCTGCCGTTTCAGCGGGACTGAAAAAAAAATGAGAGCTGATGTAATATTTATGGCCATCGCGGTCAGCATTAAAGCCTTCTCAGCTAATGAAGCAGCTTCTATCAATCATCTCTCTCATGAAAGCGTCTCTCGCATTGCTCTTGCGTTTTGCCCGTAGTGAGGGATTTTCAGCATGCGAAAGGGGTCTCTCACCACCCCCCCTCCCCCCTCAGCCTTTTTTAAGGCTGTGGAGCTGCATCAGCCTTCACCCTTTTGGCCTCTGTAGTTTAAAGTACGGTTTGCCAGGAGAAGCTTCTTACGAGAGGGAGATGTCAGGGTGGCAGGAGAGGGGCTGCTTTGGTGACATACTGGCCTTTCTCAGGACAGCCACTTGGTGTCCCGGTACCGGGTTTGAGCAGCGTGTTCACTGAGGCCGGGGCTGGCTCGTGGAGACAACGGTGATCTGAGGACGCGCACTCCCGCTAACCCCAGGATACAGGATGTACTGAAACAACTGATACCATGCTCAGAGGCACTGCAACAGCTGCTGCACTTCTGAATGCTAAAAACACTGTCCTGTCGTCTTTTTTTTTTTTTTATATAGCTTACTCAGAGTTCAGAAACAGCACATTGGTGTGTTACCTTACCACATTGGTGAGTTATGACTCTCAACTGTGAATTCCTGGCATCTCTATAGATACTTCTATTCCTGTGAGTTGTATATGATGTACTTCTTGACTTCAAGTTCCCGGCATCTTATTTGTGAGTTCCGGGTGTGTTTCCTTTGAGTCGTGACTTTCACCTGTGAGCTCCTGGTGTCTCACCTGTGAGCTCCGGGCTTCTTACCTGTGAGTTCTGGGTCTCTGGTTGAGGGAGGCGGTGCGGCCCGGACTATGCTGGCTGCCCAGGCGGGCGGGGCTGGTCATGTAGTCATTGGGAACCTGGGGGGGCTTGACGGGCTCCAGGGTTTTGTAAGGTGTGTTCCGTCTAACGAGAGGGGGAGAGCAAGAAAGCAACTTTCAATATTCACAAAATGCCAGCAGCCTGTGCCTATTCCACTCTTAGCCCCCTGTGCGTGTACCATTAGAATGCAGTTCCTACACAGACAGGTGCCTTCGTGTTCATGTATTTGCTCACGCTTACGTTGCAGGCGCTAATTACCCACAATCCTCCAGCTACTTATACAATGACTCACACACAGTCTGACATACAGTGCACCCTTACTGTAATTCTGAACACAGTTTACTGGTTCAGCACCAGTCTCAGCTGTAAGAGACACGTTGCTCAAAGCGCTGGAAACGCACTGTGGCCAGCAGGGGCCGGCTTACCCCAGAGTGCCACGCCCGGACATGGGCGGGCTGGGCGGCTTCTGCGTTGGCGGATTGGTCCTCGATAGTGTTCCTCCTCTGGCCGGCTGGTTGTTCCCATGCTGCAACGCAAGCGTCCCAGAGCACCCGTTAATATTCAGCATGCTGCCCGGCTCCACCCACAAACAACGACATGGTGTTACGTCTGATGGAGAACTCGGGCTGACTGGCGTTTCCCAGATAGCAAACGGCCTTTCGGTAAACAGAGCCCTTTCGCAAACAGCAGTCCAGGCTCTCCCACACTTATAAATTCAAATGCGGATCCGTTCATGCCGCTCTCTTTTCTGTTTGTTCATTCCTGCCCATTCCGCATTCGGGAGGCCGCCTGAAGCCTGAAGTGATCTTTACCATAAGTCATAAAGCCTGATTAACATACTATGCTTTTCATAATATTTCATACATGAATATTTCATACATTTCATAACAGTTTGAGACCGAGTTACATCACGCATACAAATGCAAACAAATGTAATACCGAATTGGGGGGGAAAAAATGCTTTGGTAAACATCTGAATTTTTAATAACTTCCTCCTTTCCATATCATAGTATACATTATGAATATTAAAAGCAGAATGTGGAAGTTATTTTTTTAACCCTTTCAATCTGGGAAACGCACACCTCAAGGAGTCAATTCCTGAAATGAAGGATTGTGTGGACAGTTACACAGATAAAAAAAAAAAAGGGAATTCACACATGGTGACGCACAGATGTTATGAGTGAAACACTGCAGCCTACTCCACATACAAGGCAGTGACGTGTTTAAAATGGAGGGCTCTGGAGAACCTATCAATAATAGACTAGAGCATTATGGGTCATGTGAGAAAAAGCTCTTACCTTTGCTTTCAGCCACTTAATGTGGGCGGGAAAGGAAAGAGAGAGAGAGAAAGAGAGATCGCGTCACAAACAGCACATCTGAGCGGTTAAGTGGCCCGGAGCTCGTTAAAGGAGTCGCTCCCCGCAGCCCTAATTAAGTTTGGCTTAACCTCTTGTCCAATAACTTGTCTCAGAAGCCGTCATTGAATTTTGCCAGGCAAATCCACCCAGGCCGTTCCTGTGTTTCTGCCTAAGTCGCAGCACTGGGAAAAGGGTGTGTTCTTGTTTTTATTTATTTCTTTGTTTTATTTTAATGACATCGGCACAGTGCTATTGTGCTTATCCGTGCAATCACCATTTTTTTGTCTACATATAAAAAATACATTTAAAGATATATACATTTGACAAACCCCCATCATTAGTGGTATGTACTGTCCTAGCTGTAGGCGGTACCATTCTTTATATGTACTGAAGTATGGTTGCATCACCACCTCATGTACTTGGGAGTCTCACCAGGGGGAATACTGTTAGAAACAGCAGGTACAGGGGCTGCCATGACACAAGACTCACTGAATGTCAAGCACCAAATTAATTATTCACGGTGTCATGGGGGCCACTCCAGTGGCAAGAGAAAATAGGCCGCTGTAATTAACGGAAAAATGAAGGGATTTGATCACCTCGTGGTGTACAGAGGAATTTTTAAAAAGGGGATTTTCTGTTTGGAAACCGGTGGCAGAAGCGTGCCATGTCCGTGAGATGGCGTGCAAATAAATTCTAAAGGAAAAGAAGAAAACAAGCCAATGAGGTGGCAATATAGCTGTTTTCTAACTGTTTTACATGTTGGTTGGCTTCCAAATGCACCTTGGCTAACAAAAGAACAGGTATCTGTACACAGTAAGCACCACACCCCGGTTACGAGAACCAGATTCCCATCATGAAGAACAAGAACAAAAACATACTGAATGGTTGTCTTTGTGTGCGTGCAAACCTGTGTGTGTGTGTGTGTGTGCGTGTGCGTGTGCGTGTGCGTGTGCGTGTGCGTGTGCGTGTGCGTGTGTGGGTGAGTGCAAACACAAGCAGGTAAATGTGCATGTGGTTCAAATTCACCACTTTCTGCTGCTGCTTCTTCTTCTTACTAGGCCTGCTATTACTGAACAGCTCAGTCGGAGTGGATGCCCACAGTTTCTCCGTGCCACAGGGGATATCTCGGGGGCAGAATGCGGCCCCATTTATGGGCTTGTCAGCACGCTTCATACTAGCCTGTCAAAACTGGCCACGGTGAGTTTTCGACCGGCGCACGTGAGCTGGCTGAGTGGGAGGGGACTCCCTTTTCCGGGTCAGGAGAGAAAGGGCTTCACGTGCCTGACTGCGGCGTAACACCCAGCCCAAAACTCCCTGACGGGGACTGTGTGAACAGATGGGGAAGTGGAGGAGGGGCAGGAGAGGACCTGAGCAGGCAGGGGCAGCCACAGTCACCCAGTGCCCCCACCCTTAGGCTGGCTTCCCTGATTCAGTCACGCCTCAGAGGGAGATAGCCTGTGCGCACCTTCAGCCTAGCAAGGCTCTCTGGAGCCCTTTCGTCTACAGAAAACAGCCTGTGTGCAGGTTAACTTACGCTTTATAGCCAGGGCTCACATCAGAACAAACAGCCCTCCTCTCGTGACTTCCAGAGGAAATGAATTTACCTGTTAGGGCTGGGTAAACAATGCGATGCAGCGGACATGGTGAATAACCATTTAATTTCTCCTTTTTCTCCCAGAGACCCTACATGGCTATGAGCGTTCTCACCAGAAGGACGGTGCTCTCTCTCTCTCTATCAGGGCGGATATCTCACTGACCTCCCAGGAGGGCAACGCCGGCGCAAAAGAATCAAGGGATAGTGGAGGCGGAGGGAGGAAAGGAAGAAAGTAAAAAAAAAAAAAAATCAAACGAAAGAGTTCGCAAAACATCAAAAACAACATCTGACATGTCCCCCCGCATTCCTGGGCCGCTGACTAGATTAAAACGTTAAAGGATCAGCTGACTCTCGGAACAGATCTCATCTTTTGGGAATGATACAGGAAAGCGCTGTTCCTGCGCTCCGTTCGGACCCCGGAGTCAGATGACTCAGTTTACGCGGGAGAGCGGGTTTACTATCAGTGGAATGTCAACATGTTACGAGAGAATCTGAACTGCAGCTGCGTGTGGGAAGCATCTGTCTCTCATTCCTCCGGGTTCACAGCGATGGTCTGCCGTGTATTGCTGCCAGGATGCTAAAGGAGCTGCTGCGGTCCCGAGCTATGCATTACACGTGTGTGTGTGTGAGTGCGTGCGTGTGTGTGTGTGTGTGTGTGAGTGCGTGTGTGTGTGTGTGTGTGAGTGCGTGTGAGTGTGTGTGTGTGTGTGTGTGTGTGTGTGTGTGTGTGACAGACATAGCATGCATGCACACTCGCATATGTGTGTGTGTGCGCGTGCGTCTGTTCATCTTAAAGCACTCAGATGTACATTTCCTTCCGATATCTTTCTTTAACTAAGCATTCAAAGCAAAAGCTGGAGGAGGGCACAGTTCTTTATGGAGACTCAGGAATGGCCTTCACTCTGTAAGTGGTTATGGCCAAAAAGCAAACATCGCCTCTTTGCAATGTGACAACATGAGGGATAGCAATCCCCCTCCTTCAGCGCGTTCCAGGTTTAGGAGCGATGGACTGTCAGCGTGTGTGAGGGAATGCGAATTGCATTGTGGGAAATATCTGCCTCTTTCCTCTGCCCGAGATGACAGGTAATGCCAAAAGTATGTTTGGACACAGCTGGTGCAGTGCAGAGGGGTGCATTAAGCTTGTCTGGCTATTTGTCTTAAAGCAACTTGATGCCTATATCCAGCTGATCTAACTAAACAGGTGGAGGCACAGGTGGACGCCTACACATTTATTTGGGGAGGCTCAGCTACAACTTCCATCAATGTCACCTCTTTGTAATATTACAGATCGACAGCTAACCTTCTTCACCCTACCAGATGTAAGCGGCATATGGACAGACGTGAGGCCAAATACTGATTTCCTTTCATATACATGCTCATATCCATGTGACAAATGGATCTGAGAGAGGAAATGAATATGCAAAATCCCTGACAGGTTTTTCACTCTAAATCACACGCGGAGAGACAGCTTGAACAGCATTACCCTCGTCCTCTGAGTAATCCTTCACTTAAACGAACGAGACAGACAAAACGGCTTTTCCTGTCAACACCCTTCCCCTGTGGGATCACGGTCGCTACTTTTCCTGAAGGAAAAACATGAAATACGAGGTGAAGCTTAACTTTGGTGGCAGCATGTTGAATTTTACAGTTTTTCCAGTTCATGCAGATGAAGCTGCTTTAGAAGACCTGCTGTTATAGTAGGAAAGCAAGTGGACTGAATTTTACCACGGTAAAGCTCAGGCTGAGGACATATCACCAGATCGCTGTTCTCCTATGGTAACTCCATTTTGAAGAAAAAAAAATGGATAGTTCAGTCATCAAAAATATTCAGATGTTAGCTGGAGCTAACGGAGTGTTCAAGAAGCACCGTTCTGTCGCTGTTCCGAGTCCATGCCATGTTATCACGTGTTAATGACACATCTTCAAATATATAAACATGTTCTGACAATGATGGAGCATGTGTTCGTGTGTTTGTCGGCTGTCAGCATTTACATCTGCCCGATGTGAAACGAGGTAACTGGTGATTTGCGTTTGAACATATAGAGCATGACGTGGTGGGTGGGCGCTTTTAGCCAGCATTATCATCACCCATCATTCACCAAAATGACAACGGCGAGCAATATACTGCGGCTTAATTCAATCTGCCTGACGGGGCGAATTGATCCTGTGATTAATGGCGGAACGGAGGCGGCGCCTGGATCACGGTGAACCCCCGGCCACCCGGGCCCTGATGCTGTTAGAGCTGTCCGTCGGCCTCCTGAATAAAATCTCCAAGCCGAGGGCCTGTGTGGTGGGTAGCTCAGCGTGTGTGGACCACACAGTACAATTTTTGAAAAAAGCAAAATGAGAAGGGGGGGAAGAAGCCTTAAAACAACTTCAGATTTCACAGCCGAATTACCTGAGCTCTGCACCTTGAAGCAGAAAATTATTTTTTTTTAAATGTGAAATGCAAGTGGTCTACTAAGGAGATTCCGTCCACGCTAAGGTGCTTTTTAAAAGTTGTGTGCAGTCATCTAACACTGGTGCTCCATCTGTCAATGCCGTGGTGATGACTTCCTATGGCCAGTGCCTCTTCTTAGCAGGGCCGTTAAGGGACACAATGGTTTTGGTGGCTTTACTACAATACCCACAATCCTCAGCGTGCCTGCATGCGTTAATGGCGCAATCTGCAGTTTGGACCCTTACCTTGACCCCGTGGCCCACGTCATCCAGCACGGTGTAGTCTATGGGCTTCCGGATATACCTCACCGGCCTCTCCATGTTGGCGGGGGCGATGATTTTGTGGGTCCTCGACGTGTTCTTGTTCGTCGTCAAAATACCTATCTCTCGCCTGGCGACCTTCTCCTTGTGGATATCCACAGTCTGGGAGAGAAACACAGGAGGGAGGGGGGGAAAAAAAAAAGGAAAAAAAGAACATGAGTATGATATAGAAAAAGCTGGGGGCGCTTTAATTCAATTACACGCTCGTCAATGTAATTAAACTGCGGCGTTGCCATTTACATAGCCGAGCTCTTAATCCAGTTACACAGATAACACACAACCAACAAAGTCAATTACTGGCGTAATGCTGGACAAATTGCATGATGATCCCTTCATGGAAACATAATTCACGCCGCGTCTGCAGTCGTTCCGGTAATGGGTATTGACAGACAGACTACGAGGAAGATGGAGAGAACAGACGGACGATTAGGCTTCTGTCAGTACGCATCCTCAGATGGAATCCCATCGCCCCTCAGGATTTGGGGATTCGACTCTGTACACAGTCAGTCAGAGGGAGTCCTGCTGAATCCATATCCACCAAAGCCATCAAATGTACACTTTGCATTGTGATCATGAGCATCGGGGGTATAGCTCAGTGGTAGAGCATTTGACTGCAGATCAAGAGGTCCCCGGTTCAAATCCGGGTGCCCCTTGGTGTTTTGATGGGCGGCAGTGTAGCATAGTGTTATTGAGCAGGGCTTGTAACAAAAAGGTTGCTGGTTCGATTCCCCGCTGGAGCACTGCTGTTGTACCCTTGGGCAAGGTACTTAACCCAGAAGTGCCTCAGTAAATATCCAGCTGTATAAATGGATAACATGTAAAAATTATAACCTACATGAGTCGCTCTGGATAAGAGCATCTGCTAAATGACAATAATGTAATATGTAATGTAATGTGATTGAGCAGAGCTGCAGAGAGAGACACAGGAGTCAGGGTCTATGAAATGCTTAGCTAAACATCCAGCTGGAGCTAACTAAAGATCCTCCTGGAGCCCTCTTCTGCATGCTTTGCCTATTACACATGCTGCTCCTCAGTGCTCATTTGGACAGAAGAGGATCATAAAATCACTTAGCCCAGAGGGCAAGAGAAGATAAATGCAGGAAATTTCACCCGCAGAAAGGGTGAGAAATTGCACTTCTGTTTGATGAATGTTTCGCTGTTCTCTCAGTTAACTAATTACAGCCCTGTCTTTTAACACACCCGTTCCCAGCAAAACATCCTCTGCGGGTGTGTGTGTGTGTGTGTGTGCGTGTGTGTATGACTGAGTCAGTGGCAGCTGGTGAACTCCAAATGGGGGAGGCAGAAATTACCTTTATTGGATAATTACCCTGATATCCCCAGACATGTTTTCCATTGTTTTGGGTGATTAACGCGGGTGCCAGGTTAAATGAGAATCCCCCATCAGCAGCTGATTTCTTTTCACTTGACTGCATTTTAACGTGGCAGCTCCACCACCCACAGCCCCACTAAAGGGAACCAGAGTGTCAGAAAAAAGGCTGTAACCTTAACTCAACTCATCCTTACTCATACACCTACACTGGAGTTTCTCCATTTGTCTGGACAGCGATTCTCCCTTCCTGTGTCTATGTACAGTACGCTTCCTCAGGTGCAGTGAATGATACCTCGATCCCCCTATAGCCACACAGGACAAAACTGACTGCGAGACACGACTGGGTGAGAAACCCGACAATCAAGGGCCACAGTCCAATGGCAGAGCTGAGGGGGGCGGTCTCTGTGAGATATCACAAACAACCGTCACGGCATTGTGACATCGTAACAAAAGAATGCAGCACCACGCCCACGCGCTGAGAACCGGTTGCACAAGAACCTGTCTTTGAGGTGAGAACACACTCAGCTGGGACGGCCTGCACTAGAGTCAGAGCTGATCCCGATTTCTGTAGCGCCTATTGGCTTGGCGTTCAAGCAGACGCGCTGGGCAGGATGCCAGTCTATCACAGGGCCATTACCCACAATGCATCTCTTTTAATGCTCGAGGCCAAGACGAGACACAGTGGCCACCATTTTTAGAGTCTTTGGCGTGACTGGCGGGTGTGGGGACTGAACTTTGTGACCCTCTGTGGTCAGGAAAGACACTCCAGTCACAAGGTCACTGTGGCGGTTCTGTAGTTGCTGCTGTGTCACATGGCTTGTCAACCTCTGCAAAAACAAAACAGGTCTGAGCAGTGAGGGCCAGTGTTATGCCGGTCGCCCTGGAGTACCGCCACTGCCGCCGTATTCTACCGCTGTGCCGCCGCCGCGCACAGACGGGACATTCAGGGCCCTCTCAGCCCGAGAGAGGACGTTCCTGGCGTAGATGAAAGGCGACTTGTGTTTACTGTGAAAGCCCAATAAAACGAGCGTTTTCAGAGGACGGAATAACCCAACAGAGGATTCCTTTCACCTTCCTGCAGGCTAGAGTAAGAAGAGTCTCTCTTTTTTCTTTTTCACTTCAGGCGGGCAGATTCCGTGCCTCGCCAATGGAGACATTTGACTGTGTCCAGCTACAGATGTTTCACAACAAATTTGCCCCTTCAGTAACTCCAGCATCACGTGAAACAGTGAGTATAAAGCCAACTGCTAAGCACGGCAGTGTACTCTTCATTTATGGGTCAAAGAGGTTTCTGAGGGAGGCCCGCCTCTGCTTCAAAAGTATGCAAAAATTAAGACATGCCTTTCACAACACATTTGGATCACTTTAAAGAGAGGACAGTAAGTACGGAATCTCCCTCTGTGATGCGTTTTCCTGTGGAATACTCAATGCTGAGCATTCTGTGGCTCTTTCACTGCTCCATCACTTCCTTCAGCACCTGCTCCATCATCTCACTGGGAGACAGGCGCTGACGGTCTTTAAAGCTGATCAGGGATCAGCAGCCTGCTTGATTACTGAAGCAAGCATGATTAACCCCCAGCAGGAACAGAGGCTCCCTGAGAAAAGTGTTAATGGCGTGTTAATGAGAATGTGTGTGCGTGCATGTGTGCGTGCGAGAACGAGAGAGAGCACATACGCATGTGCGTGATGGTTTATGTCGTTTACAAGTATGCCTTTTGCGAATACATGCGTTTGCCTTTGGGCATGCCAGAACATGTGTGTGTTGGTGAGAGACTCGGGTTATGTGTCAGCCTGTGTGTGTGTGTGTGTGTGTGTGTGAGAGAGAGGAGAGAGAGAGAGAGAGAGAGAGAGAGAGAGAGAGAGAGAGAGAGAGAGAGAGAGAGAGAGAGAGAGAATGTCTGTGTGTTTATGTTGTATATAATTATACGTTCTGTATATCTATATGCGTTTGCCTCTGGGCACGCCGGAACATGCGTGTTAGTGAGAGACTAAGGTTATATGTCTGTGTGCGTGTGCATGTGGGGGCCTCCGTCTCCAACAGACACTGCTAGTACTCTACATTCATCGGGTTCACTGAGAATCACATAATCATTGTGTATTGATATAAGATGACACGGAACAAGAACATTTCTGAAACACCAGCTCTAACCCTTCAGATCCTTACAGGAATTACACGAGCATGAGATCTTGGCAATCGATCACTTGGGCTCTGTTGATAAAGATGGAGAGGTTCTCATTATGCTGGAATGCGACAATAATCTTCTGCAAACTTTGCTGAACAAACAGCAGTGCAGCTGGCATGAAAAAGGAAGTGAAAAGGCTATGGGGGGGGTGATTTCACCTCCTTCCTGAGCCGAATAAAGGCCTTTCCTCACAGAACTCGGAGGCACTGCGATGAGATCACAACAGTACCCTTCCTGCTAACCTGCGAGGCCTGTGTTTGAGTCCAACCTGTCCTCACCTCGACCCTCCACAAGTCTTTCATGAGTGAATGCAACACCCTGGGGCACATCGTGAGGTGATTCGCCACGCACTCATTCACCGCCATCCAACGAGCTGCCTGGAGGCCTGTCATTACCCACAATGCTCTGCAGGCTTGGCTCCAGCAGATGAGAGTGATGGGCAGGTCCCTGCGCACATCTCTATGGTACACTGGCTCGAAATTTCGACAGCCTCCCTGCTTCTCAGTTATCTGCCTCTCTGTACTTACACCTCCAGTCTGTCTCTGTGCTAATTCCTCTTACCCCTGCCCTGTTCCAGCTTACATCCCGTTTCTGTTTTCTTCCTCCCTGCACTGCAGGAGGGGGATGGAGGGACAGGGGGCGCTGGGGGAGGCTGTGGGTGTTTGAGTCATTAAATTACATCACATTATATGAGTCCTTATACCTTACTTTATTTAGCAGACACTCTTATCCAGAGCAACTTGCATACAGTGGGTTAAGCACCTCGGCCAAGGGTACAACAGCAGAGACGTAGCGCGGAATCGAACCAGCAAAGTTTCGGTTATAAGCCCTGCTCCTTCCCGCTATGTCACACTGCCATCCCGGTCACAGAGTCTTAGTGATGTTTAATCAAAGGGGGCCGTGTGTATCGGGGAGGGCGGCCAGACTCCCCCAGGTCCTCCCGAGCAGGAGAGCAGGCCTCGGGCTAAGCTAGGCTGAGTGCATTTCAGCGCCAACTGTGATTCACCGGCTCCAGGGTCCGACAGCCACAAACTCTTCTCCAAATCATGCTTCTTTGTAGCGCAATCTTCTAAAACAGCGTTTCTCAAACCTCTCCTGGAGTACCACTTGTCCTGCATGTTTTAGATCTCTCCCTGCTCCAACACAGCTGATTCAAATGATCAGTTTGTTGTTAAGCAGCTTCAGGAGTTCATGACAAGTTGATCATTTGATTCAGCTGTGTTGGAGCAGGGAGAGATCTAAAACATGCAGGACAAGTGGTACTCCAGGAGAGGTTTGAGAAACGCTGTTCTAAAACATCTCACCCAGCCCTTCCACAGAACTCTCATCCCCTGGGGCCGTGTTGATTATTAGGGCCTCTTTGGAGGCCTTCTTTGTTACTGTGATCTAGTGACTGTGTGATAAATGTTACCGTATGTACTTGACTTCCTTTAGTTCAGAATGAAATAATGTTTCTCCTATACCACAGTGTACATAAATTAAAAAAAGAGAATAAGGACACACTGTACACACAAGGAATGTACTGTAAATTGTCTTCTAGGCTGTCTAGTTTCAGGTTTGCTTAAGTTAAGTTGTGGTAGTGCTTGAGTGGTGTTGTGCTCACACTCACTGGCCTGGGATTGTTGTTAGCCTGGTCTGACACTGTGGCTCATTTAACTTCGACGGATACAACTCTGCTCTCTTGTGCTGGAGATCACTATGGATAAGAGCGTCTGCTAAATGAATGCAATGTAATGTAAATGAGGTGTCGTGGTGTTATCAATACAGGGGATGTCATCTCACCCACGACAACACACATGGGGAGGTGACTAACATTTGGTGCACGCCTTAACTAATTTTACCTTCAATGACTTAAACGTTGACTGGTTTAGCATCATCACTGTTTCCACAGACGAAAAGGGAAAGTTATACATTTGCACAGGGCCATTCCCAATGACGCGCACGCAGATAAACGCACTGCAGTGCGTAAATCACCTGACGGGGTGGAATTTCTGGGCCTCGCGCGACATTCGACATCTGTCCTCACGCGCTCCTCGCCAGGAGAGTAAAACTTCAAACGCCGTTACCGTGGCAAGGAAAAAAAAAAAGCCCGCCTGATAGATGTAAAAAGACGTTTCAGCAGTTTCGCCCAGAGACCGAAAACGGCACCCTCAGAGACGCATCTGCGCTGCTGATCGGGCAAAACCGAGTATCTCCGAAAAAGCTTGGCTTTAAAATAACTTCGGTTTGTGTATCACCCCTCCAAAAACACTCCCTCTGTGCCATGGTTCGGTTTGCCCACGGCACAAACGCGCCCGCGGTTAAGAATAGCATGTTCTGCACATGATTATTTTTAGCCAAAAAAAAAAAAAAGAGAAAGAAAAAGGACGACGCCTAGAAGTTTCAGCAGCCAGTGGAACAGCGCAAATGTCACCAGCTTCCTGCCAGATAGTGCACTCAGAGAGGATGCACCCCCACCCTCTAGCCTCACCCAGGAGGCCCACAGAGGCCTGTGAGCAAGAGTGTGTGTGTGTGTGTGTGTGTGCGTGCGCGTGAGTGTGTGTGTGAGTGTGTGTGAGAGTATGTGTGTATATGCTGGCGAGAGACGGTTTGAGCTGGTCACAGCTGTGTGTGAGGGTGTGTGAGGATGTGTGCGGGTGTGTGTGAGTGTGTTGGTGTATGTGTGTGTGTTAGTGTATGTGCACATGCTGGAGAGAGAGAGGGCTTGGGCTGGTAATGACTGTGTGAGTGTGTGTGTGTGTGTGTGTGTGTGTGTGTGTGTGTGTGTGTGTGTGTGTGTGTGTGTGTGTGTTGGACAGAAGGCACAGTCTGACTATGGCCATGTATGAGCATACACGAGAGGGCGAGAGGGTGAGAGAGAGCAGAAGAGAGTGCATAAAAGAAGAAAGTGTGTGATAGTGTGCGAGGAAGAGTGCGAGAGAGAGACAGTGCGAAAGAGAGGACTCTGGCTGGTCACAGCTAGTTTGTGAGCCTGTGGAGGCCTGTAGCGAAACTCAGCTGAGGAGCTGTGATGACAGAGGGCCTTCCCAGCTTTAACGCCATTTCCCCTCCTCCTACCCCTCTCTCCTCCCCTCCCACACAGCCGTTCTCAGGTCAGTGTCAGACAGAACACCACAGCCCGTCCCACTGTAGCAGGAACCCAGAAGAGTGCCAGGCTATCCTCTCCGGGGTGTGTTTCTGGCTCTCTGAGGCTTTCCGTAAAGAACAAACTTCTTCACATAAATTTAACACCAGCTCGCTAAAACACATTTCTAAACCCTCATGAGAGAGGGGGAAAAAGGCCAAACAATGATGAGCAAAACATTGTAATTGGTTGTTTTTTTATGCTTGTGTATAAAGTAAGCAGACAAATTAACACAAAGGCCCAGGTCAAACATTTGCTTTATATGAACCTTTGAAGGAAAAAAAAAACACTCCATCAATACCATCAAAAGGCCACTGTATTTGCCTGGAATAATCTTGCTGGAACTGAAACCACTTCTATAGTAACCAACAAATAAAGGCTAGTAAACACTCAATGCTTAATAAGTGCTTTAAACAACAGGAGCAAAGCCAAATGATGGAGGTTTCGATGGCCTGGGAAAACGACCATGACATTAACGCAAGCAGGACCCTCCACCCACTTCCTGGATCTGTTTGTGTGAGAAACTACCATACAGAGATGGAGAAGGAGATGGAGATGGAGAGGGAGGGAGAGAGAGAGGGGGGGAGAGACAGAGAGAAAAAGGGATGAGGAGAGGGAGGGGGAACAGAGAAAAAGATGCCAACATGCAAAGATGCAATGCCAATCGCTGAGTTGACAGGAGTCCCTTTAACCAGCTTATCCTGCAGCTCTACACTGACCCCTACTAACACCAAGCACAGTCAGACCAGTAACAAAGTAACAGCATTCAGCCTCACACTCACACCTGTAACACCATGTAGCCTTACTGAGTGTCAGACAGGTAACACCGATCAGCCTCAAAGACAAACAGACCAGTAACACTGAGCAGCCTCACAATCAGACCAGTAACACTGAGCAGCCTCACAGACAATCAGACCAGTAACACTGAGCAGCCTCACAGACAATCAGACCAGTAACACCACAAAGCCTCACAGTCAGATCCGTAACACCCTGTGCCCTCACAGACAATCAGCCCAGTAACCCTGAGCAGCCTCACAATCAATCAGACCAGTAATACTGAGTGAGCACCATGCCAACACAGCCAACCAAATTACAACACCCACTGGCATATGTACACAAAATCACAAAGCAAACGTGATCACTCCTGGACCCTACAAAGATAATGCACTGGGGCCTCTAGCCAGACAATCGGTCCGCGGTGAAAGATGGTAAGTTAGGTAAACATTCTGACAAACTATTGAGTCAGGTGCCAGAGCCTGGCAAACTGCAGCTATCACAGGCACACCTGGTTCCCCGGACCGGACCGGCTGCTCTCACACTGCATTCTGTCAGGTGACAGCAGAGTCCCGCTTCATCACAAAATCTGAAAAGCGAAGGAAGTCAGAGACACCACCTTCCAAAAATAACACAATCCGATCTGCAACTCCCCATCCTGCAGGACAGAGACAAATTACCCAGCCTCCTTGGAGAGGACCTGAGGTGTTCTACACTGGACGCCCGATGTGTTCCAGGCCACAATAACCGAGAATACACAGGGGCAGGTCTCTAACACAGCCCTGTCTTTTCAGACTGATCATTCCATGGTTTAACGTTCGATTTCTCTTTATTGTACTGCAGTTGTGAAATGACTGTGTTACAACTGATCTTGTAGCACAATGAACAGCGGCAGTGATCACTGCCACTGCATTGTTATTGCCCCTCCTGTTCGCTGTGTGCGCGCTCAGGCAACACTAACACGCTGTAAAGGCATCAGACTGAAACTGGAAAATTGAAAACTGAGAGAGGAAGAGAGAGGAGGGAGGGATGGGAGAGAGGGAGAGGCAGACAGACAAAAAGAGAGAAATGGAGACAAAGAAAGAGAAGGAGAGAGAGTGAGTGAGAGAGGGATCGCTGTGTCATCCATCATTAGCCAGACTGATGGCACCGCGCTCAATCAATCAATAGCAGACAGCGCTATTGAACGCAGAGAGTGTTTCTAATCGTTCGGCTACAACAGTGGCATAGCAGATTACACATCCATCCTCCTCAAGTGAGCTCTGAGGCAGGTCCAGAGAGAGCCAATAGAATCACAGGAAAATACTCCATCCAATCGCCTCCAGTGAGCTCAGAGGCAGGTCCAGAGAGAGCCAATAGCAGCACAGCAGGTTACTCCAGCCAATCGCCTTCAGCAAGCTCAGAGGCAAGCTCAGAGGCAGTTCCTGAGCGAGCCAATAGCAGCATCGCAAGATTATTCCATCCAATCACCTCCAGTGAGCTCAGAGGCAGGTCCAGAGCGAGCCAATAGCAGCACAGCAGATTACTCCATACAATCACCTCCAGTGAGGTCAGGGGGAGAGCACAGGGCAGCATTGGCCTGATATTAATATCCGGCATGTGTTGACATATACAGACACGAAAGACTTAACCGCTCCAAACACTACTTCTAGAGTTCTACACACCTCTTGGTGGGCACAGACAAACGGAGCAAGGATAAGGGCATTTAATCACTCTGGATGTAATCTAAATACACGAGATTACTTTGTCATTTAGAAGATACTCTTATCCAGAGCAACATACAGTCTACAGTTTTATCCATTTATACAGCTGGATATTTAGTGAGGCAATTGTGGGTTAAGTGCCTTTCCCAATGGTACAACAGCAGTGTCCCCGCAGGGAATCGAACCAGCAACCTTTTGGTTGCGAGCCCTGCTCCTTACCACTATGCTACACTGCCAGCCGGGATGTTTTGTTGGTCACAGCAACATCTGTCTCTCATTTAAAGCCGGTCGGCCCAGGGAGCAGATGGGACCGTATCGGTGCAACGAGCAGAGATTCAGCTCTTCAGGGCCGTGACACGGTAACACACCGCAAGCCTGCCTGAAGGGCTGCAGCCAGAGAAAGCAAGTTTTTTATCCCTGTCTTTCAACAAATAATTTCACTCCTTCACTCATGGATGCATCTCAACAGAGAGAATGGGGGGCGGAGGGAATTTTTTCGGTCGATCAAGAGGGAGCATTCTGCGGAAGAACGCTTCAGAGGCCCACCCCTACCGATTGGCAAATGGGACACGGACAAGTTGACGATGCGCTCTATTTAAACTCTCGTGTGTGTGTGTGTGTGTGTGTGTGAGGGAGAGAGTGAGAGAGAGAGAGGGAGACCGACAGACAGGGAACAGTTTAGGGCGGCCGGTGATTCACAGGAGAGTCGGTGTCATGCAGTGACACACTCAAACCGAGCCCAGGGTTTCGCACAACGGCCCACGCTGCTGCTAAACCAACAAACACGGCGAGGGTCAGGAAAAAAAAACGCCAAGGTCGAGCGCCGAAGGAAAACTGCACATCTCCGTTTGTTGTTTGGGGGAAACCCTCCTCTCCCTCACACACATGCTGCACAGGGCTGGCCGTGATGCTGCCAGACACGCAGGTACCGCTCTGTTTCCTGAGGGAAAACCTCATCAGAAAACCTCTGCAATGGTTTTGTTTTATTTTAGTTTTAGTTTATTATTTATTACATTCAATACTGGCTGTGCATTTAACCGTTCCTCACATCCGGCAGGACGACTCAGTTTATAAAGCAATTCGCTGTATATACGGAGAGGTCAGCCGTGGTAACTCCCAGAGAAAGGAGAGAGGGAGATTACTGTGTGAGAGTGTGAGAGAGAGAGAGAGAGAGGAAGGGAGAGTGAGAGATCTTAATCAATGGGAGAGCCAGAAAAACGGACGCGAGAACGCAGGGTTTACTTTGCAGAATCCGCTGCGCTGATAGGTGGAGCGGAAGAAGGCCCTTATAGAGGGCAGCCTTCTCTGAGACGGAACATGCCATTATTGCCATTTAGCAGATGCCCCCATCCAGAGTGAATTATTCGCCCTCATCCGCAAAACCGTCGCGCATCAGAAGCTCGGAGCCTAGCCTCGTCATTGTGCTTTCTGGGGATTAACAACTGCTGCGGCATTGTCATTACCACCACGTGTCTCTCACTATTTCTCTCTGTGTTCCTTTCTCCCTCTTTCTCTCTGTATTCCTCGTATTCCTCTCTCTATTTATCTCTATATTCCTCTCTCCCTACTTCTCTCTGTGTTCCTCTCTCCCTACTTCTCTGTGTTCCTCTCTCTCTTCCCTTCTCTCCCATACTCTCTATTCCTATCTGTATCTCTCTCTGTATTCCTCTCTCAACTCCTCTCTCCCTCTTTGTCTCTGTATTCCTCTCTCTATTTCTGTCTATATTCTTCTCTCCCTCTTTCGCTCTGTGTTCCTCTCTCCCTACTTCTCTCTGTGTTCCTCTCTCTCCATTCCCTTCTCTCCCATACTCCCTATTCCTATCTGTATCTCTCTCTGTATTTCTCTCTCTCTCTCTCTCTCTCTCTCATTACCCCCCTCGTCCCCGCTCGCCCCGTCTGCCTCTCTCACCCTGCAGCCATCCCCCGGGCGTCAGCTCTCAGTGCGGTGTGTCCCAGCACTGAGGCCCAAATTAATCACTTTCACACAGCCTAATAAACCACACAGGAGCGCCCCGCCAAAGGACTCCCTTACGCTCATTAACACGTATGTACATGGACTATATTCATATATTTGTTTTGCCATCGTTGCCATTTCTTCGCTCAGCAGATGCTCTTAGGCTGGGAAGGAAACAGCACACAGCTTCAATTTCGCGTGTGGTCGTTCATACAGTTCGTCATTTCATGGAGCCACGCTCCATCGCACAAGGGGAGGGACGCCACGCAGGGAATCAAACCCACAACCTCCGGGTCACAAGCCCGCTTCCTTTAACCACAGGTCACACCGGAGCTCTGTTTATGGGGCTTCTGTTTGTGTTGCTCTTCGCACTATGTACACAAAGGGGTTTCAGAAAGGCGACAGTGAAAACAGTGCGCGAGAATGATTTCACAGCTAGCTCAGTCCTGCATTTGATTAGCTTGCTTTCTGGCACATCAGAGCGTATATATGCCAGAGGAATGGAACAAAACATGATTTAGTGTGAATGACTTTGGCAGGGGGATGTGGATCAGGGAGAGGTGGGGGTGGGGACAGGGATGGAGGGGGAAGGTTCAGATTCTCACATCATTTTCACACGCGCTGTCGCACAGTGTCGAAATCTCTTTCCGCTGAGCTGGTGATCGAGCAGGAGAGAGGAAGAAAGCCTTCATCTGCGATCACAGAGGCTGCTTTTCTGATACCATCTCCCAGCTGTTAAAAAAGGCTTCTGGGATTGGTCTGTGACAAAATAAAACAAAAACCCAGGGAAAGTGTTTGGTTGGACTACCATGCCTTGTGCCATTTACTCAGTTGTGTGTTGCTGGTGGGTCGGCAAGCGGCCATTACATTACATTATTATTATTATTATCCAGAGCGACTTACATCTGTTACAGTTTTCTTTTGAAACAATGTTATCGTTTTATATAGCTGGATGTTTACAGAGGCAATTGTGGGGTAAGAACCTTGCCAAAGGGTACGGCAGCAGTGCCCAAGTGGGGATTCGAACCGGCAACCTTTCGGTTACAAGTCCTGCTTCGTAACCACCACACTACACTGCTGCCCCTTAAGCGGCCAATAGTATTTCAGAGAACGGCCCTCGGTGACCTCTAAGGCAGGGGTCAGCGCAGGCCAGCAGTGCTTTGTGAAGTCTGATGGGGTGGCTTCTCTCAGCCAGGGAACCACGGAGCATCGCTGGGCTGGCAGACCCGCGTCCTCCGGCAGGGAGAACAAAGCCCTCCCTGTGCAGCCTCTCTGCAGACAGTTCATGCGCTGCAGCAGGTAGAGAGTCCTCATTTAGCTCCTTAGATACAGCGAAGGAGGAAAAAAAAAAACACCACACAGAGTCTGCCTCAGTGCTACACCCATAGAATTTCAATGGCATGGAGCAGCTTTTCTGTTAACGCACACACAGACACACGCTCGTACACACACATGCACATAGACAGTTATACAAACACACAGACACACATACACAAAGACAGCCACAGACAAAGACACATACTATACACACACACAGACACATACACATATACAGATACAAAAGATCACATAGACAGTTATACAAATATGAACACACTTGAACAGACACTCACACACACCCACCCACCCACCCACCCACACACACACACACACACACACACACACACACACACACACACACACACACACACACACACACACACACACACACACACACACACACACAGATATTCCTGTGCTTGCCCGGGATCATGGAGAAGGCTCCAGCGCAGGAAGCTACAGCCGCCTCAGCAGTGTGTTCCATAATGGAGTCATGACACAGCAGCAGCTCCGCACCACGGGCACACCTGTGGTCAGGAGGGCAAGAGAGCGCCCCGCCCGACGGGATCAGCCCGCCCCCCCCCCGCCCCTGCGGCCTGGGTGTGCCTGCCTACGCTCAGACACACAGGAAAACACACATCTGCCCTGTAACACCAGCTCCTACCACCCAACTCCACAGGGATCTCTAGCCATGAATCACCCGCTAAAGAACTCCCACTACAACCAACCTACTCTACAGGGTTTCTATCCATAAATCACCAGCTACAGAACTCCTACTATAACCACCCTACTCTACAGAGATATCTGCCCTTAAATCACCATTTAAAGAATTCCTACTACAACCACTCTACTTGACAAGGTATTTACCCATAAATCACCTGCAAAGGAACTTCTACTATAAGCACCCTACTCTAAAGAGATACCTGCCATTAAATGACCACTTAAAGATCTATTATAACCACCCTGTTTTACAGAGATACCTGTCATTAAATCACCAGATAAAGAACCACTACAAACATCTTACTGTCCAGAGCCACCTCCTATTAAACAACAAGCTAAAGATCTACTACAACCATCCTACCATAGAGCTATCTGCTATTAAATCACAAGCTTTTCTACCTCAACCATTCTACAATAGAGATATCTGTCATTAATCACTAACAGAGGAACTCACACTCCAAACTTCCTGCTAAAGAACTCCATCTCTACCACTGCATCTCACAGGCTGAACACACCTCACTCACTCTCTTTGCAAGAATCAAGTCTGACCAGCTTGTGATTCTCATCAGAACGTCAATGTTTGCAAGCCAAGCATTTTCATCGTTAGCAAGTTACTATTAGGCAGCTCATTCTTTTCTGGCAGTCATTCTTGAGAAGCTGGTGTTGCACATATTCCCACATGTCCTGACTGTGTTCTTCAGGGCAAGCCATGGGGAGGTATGAGATTGGCATTCTCTCTATCTCACAGAGCCTATCAGGGCACCCTGAGGTGACAGCTAAAGATGGATCGCGATTGGTCTGGCCTTGTTCGCACCCATAAACATGCCTCCCTGTATTCCTCTATAAGAAGCTAGCTAGTGAAAAATATCGATTACATCAAGAGACTGGCATATATACTCAGAGACACACAAATGCCCAGACACACACATACGCACACAGAAACTGAGACACACCTTAATCTTTGCAGCCATGCAAACATCCTGTGAGGTCACATTAAAATGTGTGCTTTGCTCTTTACACAAATCAAGCCCGTCTTCCCTCTCAGAAGATGAAGGACAAAAAGCCAATTAATGACCAGCACCAGCCTGGGGCAGAGCTACTTGTGTTCCCTCTAATCTAAGGGCAAGAACACCAGGCAGAGACTGGGATTCAGGTCTCAAGGAGAGGATGCTGACATACAATTCTTAATAAGATCAGGTTCAGGACACTGGGATACAGGTCTCAATAAGCCCAGGCAGAGAATGCTGGGATACAGGTCTCAATAAGCCCAGGCAGAAGAAACTGGGATACAGGACTCAATAAGACAAAGCAGAGGATGCTGGGATAGAGGCCTGCACTAACTGCCTGCCTGCCTGCCGCCTGTGACCCCTCATTCCTGAAGCTATCTTTAGGAGGGATTGTCATGGATACTGACCACACACTCACATAGACGTCTGGGAACTGAACGCAAGAAAAGCCCCTCGCTGTGTCAGTAAGGTATTGCGAGAGCTCTGTGCCACAAGGCCACTTCTGAGCTCCATGTGTGGTAGCGAATTCATATTTACTTTCATTTAACAGACACTCCAGAGCGGCTTCCAAAGCAAACGTACAGGGAGGACAATGGAGAAAAGCTGTTTATTTTATATTTATGTATTTTCTCACTCAGAAAACCTTATTCAGGGTGCAACACACATGGATTTATATGACATATCATCTGTTCATGAAGCTGAGTAGGTACCTTGCTCAAGGTAGTAGCGATCCATCTCAAACCTGCACCTTACAAGCGGCAAGCCCAGTTTTTAACTGCTGCCCACACTGCCGTAGCTATTAACTGCCAACCAATTCTACCACCCCCAATTACAGCTTTAACGGATGGAGATTAGAGCTACGTTGTGCTTCCCCTGGAAACTGCCGATCTGCAGGGGTGTTCAGGCGCCGAGCAGCCCCTGAAAATGTGCTTTGCTCAAAATGCCTTCGCAAAATGCTTTTTTCATGATTATCTGGAATACTCGTGACCGTTTCCTAGGAGACTGTGAAAAGGGCACCAGTGCAGACAGCTTACCTGCTCCAGTGCCGACAAAGACCCAGACGAGAAGCAAAGTCTGTCTTTGTGTGTGTGTGTGTGTGTGTGTGTGTGTGTGTGTGTGTGTGTGTGTGTGTGTGTGTGTGTGTGTGTGTGTGTGTGTGTGTGTGTGTGTAGTCACAAAATTGCTGGCATTTCAGAAACATTTAAAAAACATGTACTGTCCTTCACATAGTTACATTTCCAAATGGGGTATGAATCATTCTGGTTAGCGCAATGGCTAATTTGCACTTCCTCTTGGCACAACAGCTGGTTGAGATGACGGTGAATGGAACATGTTGCTTGATTGAACTCACTAAGCATTCTGTAATCTGTTTTGGCTCAATACGACTCTCAGGGATATGTTTCGATCCAGCTGAGAGGCCACCAGCGTTCTCCGGTTCACACTCTACATGGGACTGAATCCATTCTTGAGGAAAACGCTCACAAACACAACAAATGCAGTGACCCAGAAAGCAACAATCAAAGAGAGAAAACTGAACCAAGTCAGCTCAGCTGTCAACACGGTTAGCAACGGCATCACAGATGTAACCCACGAACGCAATCTTGCAAAGAATGTTTTCTGCGTTGCCAGGCGATGAGGAAGTAAACAAACACTGGCACAACCGATGGAGGAAGTACTCACTTACATGGGCTATATTCCCATAATGCATTGTGAGAGTCTGCTCGCAGGCCATGAGGGGTGACCCTTTCCAGCCGTCCCGAGAGGAGTTGGACCTGCAGATGGGCCAGATATCTGTTTCTCTCGCTTTCACACCTATGCCCGGTTATCCGTCTCAAAGTATTAATCACTCAACTGGTGAATGTGAATGGTACAATCACCCTCTGGCTGATTAGAGGAGAGGAAGGAGCTCCCAGAAGCACAGGCTGTTCTGAGATCCTGAGTGTTCTTATGAGCCAGTCTCACCTCTCTGCTGCGTATTGTTCCGCTTCAGAAGCAAAGCTTTCACTGTGGGTTCTATCTGAGATGAGGAGATGTTAGAGATTTTATCTGAGCTCCCAATGATATTCTGACCTTTAGTTTATCTAGAAGACATTTTAAAAGATATTTTTTTCTGTAGTCCCTTTTAAAAGGCTTTTCAAACAGCATGGAAAAACACTCCTTTCTGACTTTCTGACCTTTTGACCTTGTGGCACATACTGATCATACCATTACAATACATGATATAAAGCCAACTTCAAGCTACAGTCAACAGGATGTGAACACTTATAAAGCAGGTATAGCATTGCAGAGTAATTCCATTAATGTCCTTATACATCCTTCCACTTAGAACAGGTTCAAAGGATAACCAACAGCAGGCTCTGACTGGACATGTGGATTTATGTGGACACTGGACAGATCTCACTGACAGGGGGAATGAGATTAAGGAGGCACAGCCTACAGTAACTGCTGTGTTAGATTATTCCTGGCACCCGAGTTCCTTACAGTGGTGAATAATGGAAAAAAAATGAGTCAGAGGACTGGCACAGTTGGGGGTTGGGGTTGGGGGGCAGTCAGTGTGTTGGAACTCAGCCCAAGGGATGGGGGAGTGGGGGGACACTTGCTGTCAAGTGGGGGCCACAGAATGCAGCCAGGTTCATCAGTGGTGCGGGAGCAGAGCAGTCAGTGAGTCGGGACTCAGTCCAAAGGGGGGGCTGTCAGTTGGGTAAGCTTGCTGTCGGGGGTGGGGGTGGGTGGAGCTTTGGGAGGGCCGCGGAGCGCAGTCTGGTTCCTCAGCGGCGGGGAGGATCGGGCGTGTCCCAGCGGGCTCACCTGGGAGATGTGGTTGATGGAGGACTCCATCCTGCGCAGCTGGGACGCCTGGATGTCCAGCAGCTGCAGCACGTTGTTGGCTAAGGCATTGATCTGGTAGGCCACGCTCGCCAGGGACTGGGTGGTGTAGGCTTTGGTCTCCTCCAGGGCTTTCCGCTTGTCCTGGGCCTGCAGACAGAGGGGGAGAGGGATGGCACAGGGGGGTCAGGATGAGGCCAGTCAGACGCCCACACCAGAAGAACAGCAGAGCCTCTGTGTTTGAGTCCATTTGCATTTACAAGCGGTATTAGCAGTGTAGCATCGTGGTAAGTATCAGGGCTCGTAACCAAAAGGTTGCCAGTTTGATCCCCCACTGGGGCACTGCTGCTGTACCCTTGGGCAAGGTACTTAACCCAGAATTGCCTGAGTAAATATCCAGCTGTATAAATGGGTAACATGTAAAAATTGTAACCTCTGCCGTCGCTCTGGATGAGCGCACCTGCTAAACAATAATAATGTAATGTAATGTACAAGGGCTTGGGATAGCGGGATATCAGGATAGCAGGATAGCAGAATAGCGCCCCTTCCCCCACAGTTTCCCACCCCCAGACTATCCTCATAACCTGACCTCAGAAGAACGATGCTTCCTGGAATCCGCCTGTTGTAGTACTTTGCCAAATTCTGAGAAGACACCAAGCTCAAGGACTCCCTGGCGTCAGGCCAAAACATACAAAAAACAGAGGGGACCCCCAACCCCCCCCTTTTCAAATATAGCGTGGCCCTGAGCCGCTGAGACACGCTCTCTCGCTGGACAGAGCCGTCCGACAACCGCTTCAAAGACGGGCGACACGGGGGCGGGGCAGAGGGGGCTTCCCTCCACACTTACAATTAGCGAGAGGAATCACAGGAATGAGAGGGCCAGGGCTTGAGTTAGCATCGCGGACCAGCCATTACCTGCTCCTTCACAGAGGCCACGGGATTCCTCTCTTTGTGACCGAGCACTGCAGACAGGGGTCTAAACCTGCACTCTAACTTGAAACGGTCATTGATCGTCTGTGCTACCAGCAACTTTAATAAACAAGAATGTGCACTTAGACACCAGTGAAAAAGGACTAAAAAACCTGGGTCAGCTAAAACATGCAGCCGATGAGTTTAATCTAAGACTGAATCACTGACTTCTCCTGAATGCTTCATACCAATCAAAGAGAAACTTTTTTCTGTTTTACATACATACATTCTGCCCCGATGTAAATCCATATTTCTTCCCGCAGTAAGCCTCAGTTCATCTCAGACTGTCATCATTTGAAAAATACAGCATGCAAGTTTAATCCAATTGACAAACTGTAGATCTTAGAGTATAACTACACCCTTTCGACTGGGGAAAATGGGGGGAAAAAAGCACAAACATTTTATGTTCCTCTCCTCAAAGGAATGAAGTAACAGATGAGAAGAATGCTAGCAGCCTGGGGGGATGAGAGGAGATTCCTCAGGAGAGTCTTCACTCTGAGGAAGCCATCTGTCTAATGGCATGCATGCACACTCACAAGCACACACAAGCGCACACACACACACACACACACACACACAGACAGACAAAATGTGCACAAACACAGACGTGCACACCAATGTGGATGCACTCACACACTCACAAACACACAGACACAATTGCACGCATGCACGCACGCACACACGCACGCACACTTGCAAGCACACACACTTGCAAGCACAGAAACTCATAAACGCACACACTCACATTTGACAGACACTCGTCTACTGAATCCCCCTCCTGTATACACACGGTTCACACTCCTGGACACACATAAGCAGTGGCGCCACAGTGGTTAAATCACCAGGCTTGTAACCAGAAGGATGCGAGTTCCATTCCCAGGCGGTTCACAACTGTCAAGCAAGCTAACCTCAACCGCCTCAGTCAACATGAAGATGCAGATACGGATGAAACGCTATGTACAATACTCTGGATATTATTATCAATACTCATAACACTGTGCGAAATGGACAAACAGCTTTTGCGCATTAAACCTGACCACAGAAGGGAACAGTATTCCAAAGACCTGACACTGCCAGAGTGACTCAGAAACAAAATCCCCCCTGTGTTATTTTTAGAGTTCACTCAGACGGCGCTGGGAAACATCGGGGCCTATATATTATTCATTTCCTAAAGTTTAACAATTCCCAGGGAAGGCGATTCAGTCTGCTCTACGTGAGATGATCCCCTCCGAGGCTTTACACAGACGATTTCACTCCTCGATCGTCAGGCGCTCTCTCCACATCCAAAATCTGGAGCGAAGACGGCCGTGCCGCAGTTGACGCGGTCCCAGAAAAGCCATAAATCCGACGTTTTCGATAAACGTCACACACACCGTACAAGCAACATTAATCTCGAGAAGAGGAAAATAAAGAGAGCTTTTTTGTATACCCTTACACTACAACTAATGCTAAAAATGCTTTGTTTCAATGCATCATTTCAACGAGGAGAATATCATTCATTTACAGTCTTTGGATCGTTTTATGGAATTTAACTGGACAAAAAGGATGTATGCACATATATTTATCTAAATTCAGACTGGACCTGTAACGTAACTGGAATGTAACGGTGGTAATGTAGCATAGTAGTAAGGATCAGGGCTTGTAACTGAAAGGTTGCTGGTTCGATTCCCCGCTGGGGCACTGCTGCTGTATCCTTGGGCAAAGTACCTAACCCAGCAACTGCCTAAGTAAATATCCAGCTGTACAAGTGGATAACATGTAAAAATTGCAACATACGTAAACTGCTCTGGATAAGAGTGTCTGCTAAATGACAATAATGTAATGTAATGTAAACTACCATTTACCTGTAGTTTCTACGGCTCAGAGTCATTACCCATAGACACACCTGTAAGAACAGGATGCCTCATACAGAACAGGGCTGTATTTAAACCGAGTTACCTCAGTGTTACAAACTGCTGGTCCGAACAGATGATGATCACTGATCCCGTTGGTGGTCTGAGTTCATGGCTGGACTTGTTGTGGGTGTAATAACACAGAAATGCGATGTTCGCTTGCAGAAGGACGGGTATCATCCTGCACACAGTGATGTTTTTTTTAAAGGGGAGACTCATTTGTTCTCTGTTGCCATTCACAGAATTATCACATGACTGCCACGGCTCCAAGCAAAAACAAAAATCACATGAAAAACACCAAATTATTGAAAGCTGCAGGGAAAACAAAACAAAAATTGGTAATCCCTCCTTTGGGCTTCTAATCTAAATATCTTCGATGCATTAACCCAGAATAAGGTCACAGTAAATCAAGACAAGGTACACAACAAGTATTACTGCTGTCCAGCATGGTGAAATATCTAACCCATTATCAGTCTAATTACACCACAGCACAACAGCAAATAAAGGCAAAACGTGGGCTGCTTACGAGACTGGTTTTTTGTGTGTGCGAGACAAAATACTGAGAGCTGCCAAGGATTTGGCTCGGCTGAGATAAGCTTAAAGAAATTAGGTTTTACGGGTGAAATACCAATCTCTGCGAGGAAACAAACAGCCAGAGATAAGCTTTTAGGGGAACTGGTGACACGAGAAGACGCGGCATGTGACCACCCTGTGTGTCGTCATGGTTTCCCAGCCGTTTGCTCACACTCCACTTTTACATTACATTACATTACTACCATTAAGCACATACTCTTATCCAGAAAGACTTACATGGGTAACAAATTTTTACACGTTACTGTTTACACAGCTGGATATTTACTGAGGCAATTCTGGGTAAAGTAGCTTGCCCAAGGGTACAGCAGCAGTGCCCCAGCGAGGAATCGAACCAGCAACCTTTGGGTTACAAGTCCTGCTCCTTACCATATTTTACACAGGCACTGGGAATGTCCTTCCACCACCTCCAAAAAACCACTATGGCCACCCTCCCAAGATCTAGGTTCTGCACCACTGACTAAAAAAATAATGCTTAACAAGGTCAAACTGCCTTCCTGAAATCTGCAACACTACACCGCTTATCCGAAGGACGTTCTCAGAATCAAAAAGGTGTTTATTTTATCGACTCAAGGGTAAGCAGCAAGGCAGCGGAGAGAACTCGCGTATTATGAACGAACGGGAAGGACACTGAGGTAAATTCCCATGATGCCTTTCCAGGACAGCCTAGCCTTTTATCGCTACAAAGTACAAAACTACTACCTACTGCGTAGATAAGGGGGTGTGTGTTTGGAGGACGGCTAGGACCGCAGTGGTTCTAACATCTGACCTGAAGGGAGACTGCACTCTGCGCTCTGTAAATACGCAACTCAGTACCAGTTTGTTTTGATACAATTTACAGTATAACGGAAAACGGTTCCGCCATCCGGCCTCCTCTGTCAGCACAAACATCAACAGCAGTTTATGAGAGTGATCAATATTTTCACAGGCTCCTCACAAGTACACCTTTTAAAGTGCAAATCAAGATGTCTTCTATGCCCGAACGGAGGCCTACTTCTACAGTGCTCACATAACAATGCGCCTAACCGATAACACTTCAACGTAACCTGTGGTATAAAAGACAGATAAGAAAAGCAAACTGCCTTGAATGATTAACCCTCAAAGGTGCGCTTTATCAGGAACGAGGTGTATGTTTTCTGGTTCCACGGTGGTTGGCCCAGTGAGAGGAGATGGGTGAGGGGTAAAGAGGGGAAGGGGGGGAAGGTGATCCGTGGGCAGCGATGCCCACAGCTCCAGGCCACAGCAGGAAGGAAAGACCCCAGACTTCCTCCCTGGGGAACAGTCCCAAGGTCGGCAGAGGAGCTCTCCCCAGCCAGCTGGGCTCAGAGCACAACCTGGGCCTATCACAGTCCAGCACTGGCTGGGGTACTAGGAGATCCTCTCTATATCACTGGGTACAGGGTTACAGGGACAAGCCTCTATCCAGCACTGGCCACAGGGGGAACTGGGACAACCTCTACCCAGTAATGGCTACATGTTAAGTGGGACATTCTCTACACAGCAAAGGGTACAGGAGAACTGGTATATCCTCTACACAGCACTGAGTACAGGGCTACAGGGACAATCCTCTGTCTAGCACTGGCCACAGGTTAAGTGGGATATCCCTCCACAAAGCACTGGCTACAGGTTAAGTGGGATATCCCTCCACAAAGCACTGGCTACAGGAGAACCGGTATATCCTCTATACTGCACTGGCTACAAGGGAACTGGGGCATACTCTCATCTAGCACTGGATACAGGGGAACATCCTCTATTCAGCAGTGATGTCCTTGTGCTCCATGATCCCTGAAAGGGCTACAGGCCCTCCAATCACCCCACTGGAACCAGCGGAATATACAAATGAACTAAAATAACTATACTCATGATTATTTATTTCCTTGGCAGACGCTCTTATCCAGGGTGACACATTTACTCAGATTTAATGAAGCAACTCAAGGTTAAGTGCCTTGCTTAAACATGCCCCTCTGAAGGAACCGATCTTGCAAGCTTCCTGGCAAAACCCAGTAACTTAATAACTGCGGCCTATTACTGCAACGTACAACAGACAGCAATCAGGGTGTCACCCGATTCCTTTCCACGCTGCCTTTTCAGCGAATGCTTTGTTAAAGTATTACTCACCCACTTTGCGATTGCACCACTGAGGGGTGGTTCTGCCTGGTATGGTTTGCCTCTCTGCAACACCACGGTCATGCATCTCCAAAACAATTGACGATTTAACCCAAATCCCTCAAGAATCCTCTCAAAGTGAGAATCCCTGCCTCTGATCATTTTTTTTGTCCTTTCTGCTTTATCCTCTTCTTTTGGGCACAATATAAAAAAACAGTATCTGGAATAGATAAAGGCAGCTAATGTTCCCTGCTCCACGCGGTGCGGCGACGTGGGGGAGCTGAGAGTGCTGGCTGCCGTTCCTGCAACAGGGACGTGCTGGAACTCTCCCTCCAAAATAATGCGGTGTGGAGGAACGGAGGACCCTGGTCGCCATGTAGCCTAAAGCAGCATTTCTCAAACCTCTCCTCTTACAGCTGAATTGCTTCAGTAACTGGCCAGCAGCATAAACGGATGACATGTCACCAATGGAACACTCTTAGGATAGGTGTATGTTAAAAGCAGCGTTTCCCAAACCACTCCTGGAGGACCCCTTCTCCTGCATGTTTTAGATCTCTCCCTGCTCCAACACAGCTGATTCAAATGATCAGTTTGTTGTTAAGCAGCTTCAGGAGTTCATAACGAGTTGATCATTTGAATCAGCTGTGTTGGAGCAGGGAGAGATCTAAAACATGCAGGATAAGTGGTACTCCAGGAGAGGTTTGAGAAACGCTGGCCTAAAGCACTGGAGGGAGGCTCAGTCTGAACACACAGGAAAAGACAGTAAAAAAAGCAACCTCACAGGAATGCACACGGCATAGACCCACCCCTTCAACTGCCACCGCCAATGATAATGTGACAGGGCCATTACACAAAATACCCAGAGTGCTTTGCGCCATTATTCATCTATTATTATTTATCAGCATTGTAGCGGGCAGCCTAATCGAGGATGGTTTTTATATCCATTTAGACAAACTGAGATATTTACTGTAGAAACTGAAGTTAAGCCGTTAAAGTTGCTGAATCGTACAATGGTGTTGCCTAATCCGCAGATGGAGCGTGCAAAAATATGGCAACAAGTCCAAGCTCCTTAACCACTACATTACAGGATAATGAGCTGCAGGCATATGACCATGGGCGCACACATAGAGGAGTGCACAGGGACACTGGTCAGATCTCACTGACAGAGGGAATTAGATTAAGCGTATAGAGGGATCCTGCAGTAATAACTGTTAGCTCATTCCAACCATCAGCAGAGAGATGCAATAACAGGTCACAGGCAAGCCACCCAATTCAAGGAGCCAATAGGAGCTGAGCAGGCAGAACCCCGCCCACTACAGGGCTGAGTGAATGTCCTCTGATTGGAGAAACCCTTCACAGTGCAATAACCTGTCAGAAGAAATTACACAGCATGGCAAATGCAATGATCTGAATCCTGCTAAGGAACAAACCCCCATGTCACATCCTCAGGACCCTGGAGGGCTTCAGATGGGTTCCCATAATGCACCACTACACAAATCTTCA
>CM032876.1:9802279-10024779 GCA_019176425.1 Megalops atlanticus
TTGCTTCTGGTGTCGGCACGCTCGGCCAGGTCATGTGACCGCCAGAGGTGCCCCGAGCTCACACGCAGCCAATAAACAGGAAGCTCGCACCTTAAACTGGCGGCAATCCCAGATACGGAGAACTAAGCCCGATCCAAGCCCCCCCCCCAACCGAACAATAACGTGCAAAAAGAGGAAACCGATCCAGAACCACAGGTTGGGGATGCAATGTGTTACATCCGCAGGCAAGGACAGACAGCTCACTTATGAAGATGACAGGAGGGAGGCAACGTGGGATCCAAATGACAAGTCATCCAAATCGCCACACCTGCACCCAACGCCTCCGTTCTGCTGTCAGATAGCCCCTGCCTCTTTTTTTTTTTTTTTTTTTTTTTTTTTTTGAAAGGTGTCGCTTTGAGAACAAACTGACCCTGCCCGCCAGGTCAAAAACACTTCTGCTTCTCGTTCTTGAAAAGTTACGCTTCGCGGCCAAAAATGCAAATGGTCTTTTCACGCATCTGACACCGCGCTGCCGGGTTATGCAAATTTTGCCACTTCAGTAAATTTCCGGCTGAAATGATTTGTAAAGGTATTCTACGGCGGGCCAGTGCAATGGACTCCCGAACGAAGCGCAATGGTCTATGTACGCCATTTCTTCCTCACAATCAAATATCAAATCACTGCGCTGTCATTGCCAAAGCATTAGTATTGCACATGAAGAAATTATACAGAATTGCATAATATGCAGAATTCCATATTATTTTGGAATAAAAGAAACAATGGGCCAATCATTTTGCCAAACGCTGAAAAAACGCATGTATGGGTTGTTCACTGAAATAGCCACTTTGGGTCATTTTAGAAGAGAATGCACAGTTAAATCGTGCAGGATTCTGAAAAGCGTCAGGCACTCGACCCTAAGCAGAGGCAGGAGAGAGAGCCATCGACCAGGCTACGTTCCCTAATCCTCGGCTCTGCACGCTTACTGTCAGTGAAATGCGAAATCCCTCTTTCTCTCTCTCTCTCTCTCTCACTGGAGGAGACAGGATATTCCTTCAGAGATAGTCAGTCTGCTTGCTGAGGAATGAAAAAAACCCTCATTTAGACAGCGGCGGAGCGGCTGAGCGAAGCGTCGTCGGTGACCCGCCGCGGGAGGACACAAGCGGAAAAGCTCGACTGGTTTAAAGCGGGACAGTCGCTGTCCTCGTTACGGCAACAGCGCTCGCAACCATCTGTTGCCGCCCGTCCGTGTCGGGCCGCCGCTGCCGCCGCGGGGCCGGGCCATTTGTCGGAGATTCCACAACTGCGGAGACGAGGCGGGGGTTGGGGAAGAAACCGCAACGGCAGCGCGCGAGCGAGCGAGCCGAGACCTGTCTCGGGCCGGTCGGGGCAAAGCCTTCCCATCGGCCTCTGGGGGCCTTGTGAAACAGCAGTGTGTGTCAACGAGGTTAACACGCAAAAAAAACCCCTTAAAACACCGGACATGATGTGAAAAGTAGCCACACCAGTCACATCATAAAATGTCAATTTATGCAACTTTACGCAAATACGGTAGAATATAGCTACAAGCTAGTTCATTTTACATCATCTGTACAAAGCAAGAACAAACTTACATATGAATAATAAGTATTCATGATAAACGATAAACATATTTCCATATATTTGACAAAAATATACCCCCGTTCCCTCAGAGAGGGACATTTTTATTCCATCCCTTAAGACATTGTATACCGTGTTTAAAATTCCTCTGAAATGTTTCATGTCACAACCAATAATATCATGATTTTGGATAACAGCTCCGGAACTAACAATATCGCAATCAGTGCAACTGATTGCCTTTTTTTTTTACTTGTACCCAGCATGAAGATAATTTATTTGCTTATTGTGCTGTTGTTTTGGGCCGTAATGAACAGTACTTTGAATTGGCAGGGCATGAATGGCTTATTATGATTATTGTATAATTATATTCTAGTGGTCGTAGCATTAGTTTGAACTGTGCAAGAATCACAGAGCGAAGCACGAGCCTCGGAAGAGACCGCCGCACGCACACGAGCGGGGCCACACCTTGTCCCTGTCGTGTAAGCCCAAGAACACGCTTCTCTGCGGCATGCTGGTATCCGCCAAAGACATTAGTCATGCACGAAACACATTTGTCACTAAACCCAGGGTTGACTTGAAATCAAAAACCCACAGCACGGCAAGAAGCAGTTCCTTCAGATCGCGCTAAACCAAAATACAAAACACCAGATGGGGGCCGCGCCTCATAACGGGTAATCACGTTTTTTAGTTTCGTTCAAGTTACGCTGCCAACATTCAGACCTGCGCTTTCGCGCACAGGACTCACGCGGCGGGTACAGGAAGCAGCCCAGGATATTTAGAAAGAATTGTTTCTTTCTCAACTCGAAATAAACTGACTTTTTCACCTTTTAACTCTGACTGACGGGGTGTGTTGTAGCTGTTATGCAATTTTTGAAAGGTTCACCACCGTAACAAACCGAAAGAAGGCAAATGGTATGGAAGTAGGTGGTAGTGTAAGTGCCAGTGAAAGCCTTTTTTTCGCGTTTCCCTGTACAGCACACGAAGGAAATTAATTACTTTGACAACTTTGACAGGTCAGGTCTCACATCCGTGCAGACATTTTTGCATTCCACACAATCAAAGCTCTGGATTGTTTCCGAATTATTTAAAGCACGCAACGTAAAAATATTCTTGTTTGCTTCAGTTCCATCCACGCCCTTCTGTCCCTTCACAGAGACGCATAGCTCTATGTCACCGAACAGGTGTACCTCATAAACACAGCAAAGATCTAACACACTAAGAATAATTCAGATTTGCTCGTTTTGTATACATTTCCGATTCTAAAACGTATACATGTCACGTGGTTGCAAGAACCGCAAACCTTAAGGCATGCTCTTCGTAATTAGTTTGGCACAGTGTAATTTTGGAAACGAGAACCAATAACCGTCTTGAAAGAATTCCTATGAAACAAGACTTATTTATTCCTGACTTATTCCTCAATAAACAGCGGATTTTAATCACTGGTACTCAAAGCACACATTCTTTAAAAAAGTCAAAACAGTCAAATGCAAATCATTATTACATTCATCTAAAGCTTTACTAGAATATTACTAATATAGATTCATTTACTCTCAACTAAAATTACAAAGCTGCTCCAGGGGAAATAAAAATCACTGTTTGCGGAGTTGAAAGCGCTCGTGCCTATCATCATCCAGGTTAGCAAAATTTCATTAATTCAAAACGCAGCTAGGCAATCACTCAAGGTAGAAAAACCAGTCTGACGGCAGAAGGCAAACCGTACAAAGTAGGATACACTCTATGAAACGCTTGCAAGGAAGTTTCCAGGAATCCATTTTCTCAAAAGGGGATTTATCAACCCAAAAAATTAATTTAGGGACGTCCAAAGTCCTCTGTGGTGTTATTTGCCTCAGTGACTTAATGTAACGTTACCCCAGCGTAACGGCAAAACTGCTGCCGAATATTCGCTATGTGGACTATGTTGGAATGATTGACTGAATAAACGTAATGTTACAACCTCGAGAGACAAAAATAAGAAAGAGAGCTGTAATAAACCTGAGAGCCTAATGACCTGTCGCATAGATTTAACACAGGCAACTGTACTCCCTACACCTAGCCTGAATAACACCCCACGTTCCAGTTAACGTTACGCACACCTAATTAATGTTTGCTATAATAACAGCTCATGTAGATCAATTGAAAAGACCGATGGTCTCTTCGTAAAGGCTTGTGTTCACAATATAGGCTACTATACAAATCAGCTGGGTAGCTATCTAGCGACATGCCTATGGGAAAATATCCCATGTTCAATTAGCAAGCTATACAGTCTAACAGTTCGACGCACCAAATACAGCTAACCAGTCCAGCAGACTATTTCGTGCAACTGGGTCATGCAGCTATCTAACTTAGCCAATGATTACCTAACGTTAGCTAGTAAAGTGTTTGGTAATACATGTAGCAAAACTGGAAGCAGTATGGAATATCGTTTTGCCCCTAGCTAGATTCAATAACTGGCTAACTAGCTATAGTAGTTGTTATGTGGCTAACTACCCAGACTATCAATCAAGTATGTGGTGTCATCAATGAAAATCTCGCGAATTTATACCAAACTAGAAAGTAATAATAACCAATTTATCAATATGGACAACGAATAATCTATTTAATTTGTCGTGCTTGTTTATTGCAATACGACGGATTGGTACATTTGTTGCTTTTACCGCTGTGAAATCAGTCGAATTCTGACAAGATTTGATAATAGACACACCCTCTGGATACACTGACCAAACTGGTCGGCGAGACCGTCACTGCAATGAATGGACACATCAAACCCGATGTACCTTTCACGACGAGAATACACACCCGTTTGTAGATAGGTAACTAACCGTGTCATGTTCTGTTAAGAACGATGATTTAAATTTGCGAAATTATAGCTCCTCACAATTTCCCAATCACCAGGAGCTGCCTGGCGAGATGGCTATAGCTACAACGCTCCACATTTCCTGCCTCCCGTTTTCACCACACTACCGCGACAAAAATCCCGTGAAATCAGCGCTCTGTCATTCACATTAACAATTTTTTCTCCGACTTACCTGAACATAATTGCTTTCGCAATAGTCCGCTACCCTGGTGAGGTTCTGGTAGCTCTCCACCAGGGCTCGTTTGCCGGCTGGAATTTCTTCCTCTAACAACATTTGTAACTCTGCCATCTTACATGTCTCTGCATCGCTTCTTCTCCCTTCCCTTTGATTAAAACCACAAGCTCAGCCCCCGAAAGGAGCTCCTTCGCCTGGTATTGTGGGATTCCTGGCCTCGATTTCACCACACTGACCTTTCACCAGTCAGACACAAAAAAGGAAAAAAAAAATACGTAACGAAAACATTGCAACCTGTAAAAATGCATGCTGGGACTCGTAGTGTTTCAGCAATGTCGTTTACCGTTGAACAATATCCGGCTTGTGTTCTTTCTACGGTTTTGATACAACTTAAACACATCTTTGTCAACCATTGAACTTTTCAAGGCATTTCATAAATGTAACAATCATTTAAGGTGGAATATTCTATTTAGAAATTGTCAGAAGAAAGTGTTTATTGCTTTCAATTACGCGCTTTAGAAAGTGTGATTCGAGGTCATTACAATGCAGAATTAAATCCAGTTTTCTGGTACTACGTCTCCCACAAATAACTGTGAGCGCTGGTGCATTGTGGGCGTTGTAGGATTCGTTACTCGAATTGTACCTAACCAAGCAAACGTTGTGGCGTCAAAATAGAACTACAATTCCCTGGGTCTACTAAGCACATCAGGGTCGAATGGCGTGTGTTTGGGACGCACTGACGAGGTCGCAGTTTTTACAGCAGGTAGATTATTAATGTTGGGGTACAACTAAACTCCTTGCGAGTGCACGAAATCGCATAGAAACCATTCTGCAAAATCAGTTTGATTCTGCATACGCGCTTGGATGCAAAACAGTAATTTTATTCGTTTTTTTTTTCTCGGAATTCTAGTTGCGTTACTGAACGAGAAAGATCTTTCGTTACTAGCATACTGTTTATGTCCGACTGTCATGGTTAATGAACAACATTTAAAGCTTTAGGAAAGCTTTGGATAACTTCGGCTGTTTTATCTATGGTACAGCAGTAAGCCTACCTAAAGACCAGGTTATGAATGACGTCTGACCTATGATTCAGATCGTTTCAAGGATCGAAGGCGGTTACATTAGGTGTTTTATGCATATTTATAATCCGTAGGTCTAAGGAGTTGCTGCTGACACACTCTGAATTTTGTGTCACCATGGCCGATGACAACAAACCGATCCATGAGAAGAGGTTTGACGCCGCCGTGAGAGTGATTCATAGCTTACCCTCAAACGGTAAGTACTACACTTTTATCAGTGTGTTGAACTAAGATCATATTTCACTGAATATACATAACCTTGCACTGGTTGTCTAAAAACTTACAGGAGGTACATTCTTCACACTACTAGTAATGAACTGCCAACATTATAAAGTTTCGCCGGATAAAAAATTTATACACGGTAGTATACTGTAGCTCAAATGTGTTCGTCTAGTGAACACAGGTGATTAGCCTACATATTGCATTAGTGCTTAGCCGCACTCTGAATCGTTAGGTCAGTGTGTCTTCTCAGTTAAAAATACCTTGTAACTCTCGCGAAGGATTTGTTTGTCTTCCGCACTCTGGATCAATATACACAGTGAAAGCCACCTGATCATACTTTACTGACCAAGAAAATATAATGTGTAGGAGGGCTTCTTTACCAGTGTTTGAGTCGATATTCAATTTGATAATCTTTAAAAATTACGATATACCGGGTTTCGACCTTTGCTGAAACCTAGAATCCACTAAGAATCCACTTCGCTGCTTTTTAGTACACAAACGCTTATCAAATGTTTGTGAGCAAGAAATGGGTATCAGTTTTAACTCATCAGTCGGCAGACGGAGACATCAGATGTAATGCTGTCAGTTCCGTTTAGGTGGACGTGAGACACTTTCACGCTCTCGCTCCATTAAGCTTGGTCATCTCCTTTGTCTTCCGTCACAGGTTCTTTTCAGCCTTCCAATGACATGATGCTGAAGTTCTACAGTTACTATAAGCAAGCGACCCAAGGACCCTGCGACATCCCCAGGCCTGGTTTCTGGGATCCTGTGGGCAAAGTCAAATGGTGAGCCACCTAGGCCACAGTGAAAGTGTGGTTTTTCACTGCGTTTTGCACTCGAGAAATAACGTCCTCGCACTCCCAAGACCGTTTTATTTTGGGAACAGGTCTGGGGTTTCCCTAGGGCAGGGAGGTGTGCATCGTGCCAGTTTTGGTCTTGTTTTCCGACACTCAGACAGCACACAATTAGGTTTGTCCAGCTATTTCCCTTTACAGCCCTTTCTAATAGTTCTGCTTTGAGCAAAGGGAACCTAGTTTGTAACAATTTTTCACACTTTTTTATTGAGCCCAGATAAGCACATAGGACATCCATTTCCTTTAAACAAGGTTATACCATCCTGCATTGAATTTATCTTCATTTCACTCTACTCAATAAGGGCGTAGTCACACTAGGCCCGGTTGCCTTGTACCGTGCCCGAGCACGATTGTCCCCCCTCCCCACTCCGCCGCTGGCCTGCGCTCACACTGCTCAAGCGGGCCCGAGCACGCTTACGTCACCACGATGCGATTTTTTTTTTGTGTTGAGGAAAAGCGCTCTCGCACAGCACAATAGAGTTCATGAATGTACTTACTTTGTGGCATATTTGGAGTCGTTTTGGGCTCGGTGACACACGGCCCTCTCATATGCCCGATAGATTTATTGATTATGCAACGCAGCGATTTTCAGTTAACCGTGTTGCACGTATAAGAAGATCTTTACGGAGGCAGTTGACGTTTCAGTCATTATGCTAGACAGACCAATATTTTGTGTCAGATCACAGTAGCCTAATCACAATAATGTTAGCTAATGTTAACCAGTTAGGGCTACTACTTGTGTGTGCGCTACTGCCATCATTACAACAACAAACATCTTATATTACTACTTAGATAGTACACTTTTCAATTCATTTGAGAATATTTGGGTTAATAACGGGTCTGGTTCTCACCTTATTGATGAAGGTGAATTGTAGTCGGAGAGTAAAGCTCCAAATTCCTCTCCTAACGTCAGCTGCCTCCGTAAAAATCCTCTTATTAACTGAAAATCGCTGCGTTGCATAATCGATGCTAACTGGCTGGGAAGCTAACGCTATCTAGCGATAGATTTGACAAACATAGCTAGTTAGCTAACAGGCTACCTATCTGAACGATTGTTGAAGACTAGCTGTTTAAACAGTTTGGCTGCTTCATTTGTGATACTCTGACTAAGCCCCTGACAACAGCAATGCTTACATCGCCACGTAAATTATGGTTAGTTTTATTTTGCTTGCTAGTAATCAAGCTGATGTGGGGGTCCACTGAGTTATTTTTAGGTATAGATCTGCAGAACTAACCAATCAAACATCATTTTGGAGGTAGCCAGTTTGTTATATCTAAGGAAGTCAGCTAGCTAGTCAAATGATGGTTTAAAGGATTTATTATGACTGGGCATGTAACTAACAGATATCCAGCTAACTCTTGCTATAACGGATATATTTGTCAAATGGGACAGTCGCATCACTGACACTGATCACACTGATGCGTACCGTGCCCGAGTCCAAGTGAACCGTGCCCGAGCCCACCTCTTCAAGCGGGCCCGGGCACGGTTAAGCGTACGTGCTCGGGCACGGTACGGATTGCCTAGAGTGAGTACACCCTAAGAAAGGGTCTATTGATCGATTGAACCTATAGTAACCTGCTTTTTTCTCCACTGTGTTGTGGTGACAGGTGACAGATGACTCCAGTTAAACATTAGCTGCAAAGCTGGCCATATAACAGAAAAGTGTATTTTACCTGGATGAATGGGATTTTTGTTCTGGTGGTTATGAGAACTCCCCCTGGTTGAAAATGCTCCTGATTTAATCAGTTTCTGCAGAGCTGAAGATCACACCTTGTCTGCAGCATCTACCCAGAGGCCCTGCTTGGCTGTATTGTGCCTGCCGGGGCAATTGATCCCTCCGCCTTTGTGATAAAACAAACTTTGCTGCAGACACAATGAAACTAGGCGAGACAGCAAGTCTTTGCTGGTGTCCCTGTAGATGGAGCCTGCATGGAAATTGGTTGAATCAAAGGAGCAAGGGTCTCAGAGTGCACTTGCTTTACAATACTGCAGGTTTGTAGTAGCTCATTGAGTGGAATTGGACAGTAATTATGGTCATTTTGCAGCTAGATGGGATTGCAATTCTCAATAACAGCTGATGGAGAGAGTTATGGGAATGACTTCGACCAAGAAGTGAATGGTTGAAATCCAGTTCTAAAATGCAGTTTTCACATAGAAAAATGGGGTTGTCTTGTTTGAGTCGTGTAAGAATACAAAGGACAAAGAAATTTAATGAAAAATCCTGTATGTATGTGGTTCAATTGATACGGACTATAAGCAAACTCATAAGCTTTAGGACCTCGTGTCTTTTTTAACAATGTAATTTGTTTGCAGTTATTCTGTGAGTGGTTTATAACATTGTCTGCAGTACAGCATTACCTTGGATGAAAAGGACATTTCTTTCACAGTATAGTTAAATATGCATATATTACGTGACAGAAGTGACCTGACTTGACCCCGGGTAATGCCTTACGAAGTAGTGTATCTCCAAATGATCTGAGCTGAGTTCACCGACTTCATCTGAGTTGATGAGTTTCTTTGTATGTGGTCATGTTTGCTTTTTTTGCATCATTTATTGCTTTAGTTAATATTTTATTGCGAGGTGATACATAGATTATTGTTCCTAGGATGTTCATATATCTGTCTGTTTTCTGCCAGTCACCCCACTGACACACAGCTTCAGTGAATGAGCATAATGTTGCTGTTGGCTTTTGGCCCAATGCCGAGCTGACTTTTGTATCCTCCAAGTGCTGCCTTTTCCTGAATGCTCATTGCAGAATAGTCCCTGCCTATGAGAGCAATCCCATGCCTTGTTAATGTTTGGAAGGTAACGCGATATGGCCAGTGTAACTTTCACCTTTGAGTCTAACTGCAGGTGCCAACTGTTACACAAGTCACAGAGAAACCGGGAGAGAATATCAGAGAGGCTGCGGGGCGCTGTGGCCAGACTCAAGGTTACACAGAGTCTCGTTGTTTTGCAGCTTAAATTCCACAGAGTTAATGCCTGTCCAAGCGCTATTACAGATAACTGTCAATGATAACCTTTTTTCCACTGGGGAAGAAATTTGTCTGTTTTATCTGCTATTTAATGTGTAAAATCACATTCAATGACAGATATTCTAAAGTTAACAGATAATATAACATAGATAATATTGTACAGGTAATATAGGTTGAATATAGCTGTCCTGTGTAGGCTGCATTGCTGGCGTGTGGAAGTTATTGGTACCAGTCTATTACTGCGGCTACCAATTACTCCTTTCTTAGCACTTGGTTGGGGTTTTCGCTGTTGTGGCCTTGACAGAAATGGACAACTCTCTATGCAAGTTCCGCGACAGATAACAAGAAAGCATGAATAAATATGTCAATCGTACATTGGGTGCCTCATATTGGGTGTCTTTGTTCTCCTCTGTGTATAGGGACGCATGGAAGTCTCTTGGGGATATGCCAAAGGAGGAAGCAATGATTGCGTATGTTGACGAAATGAAGCTGGTAAATTACATCCCCTTTTTTTGTAATAACATAATCAAAACTGGTTTGTTTCTGTGGTTTTGTGCTCAGGAGTAGGCTGTGTTGTCCAGTTGTTATCAGTTCTGCTCCTAGGTGGGGCACTTGCAGTTACATTACATGCATTTGTACTTAGCCAGAGTTGCATCAATACACATGCGGCTGTACAGGTGGACGATGCGGTAAAACAAATGATGTAATGTAATGTACTCCTTGTGAGGTGGATCCAAACCCGTATCTGATGTCATAATTGCGCAGATTCTGGAGAGCATGCCGATAACGGGCGAGGTGGAGGAGCTGCTGCAGGTCCTGGGACCATTCTATGAGATGGTGGAGGATAAGACGAAGATCACCCAGGTGTCTGACCTGTCCACAGGTAGGTCATGAAGCACCCGTGCTGAGTGCTGTTGGCATTGCAAGCCTCTGTGCACCATGTGGTCATTTGTGATGTCATAACTGTAATGATGTGAAATGTGCGATGTGAAAGTTCATTCTGCGGTCAAACGGTATGTTTGAGGTAAATTTCAGTTAAGGTGTCCAATTCAGATTTGCTTGGACTCCCAAGATTAAATATAAGAATAATCTAACCAAGCAAATTCAAGTTCCTTCTGTGTAAATAATGGCTCACTGCAGAGAGATCTGCTTTGACTGACAGTTGCAGGCAGGAGAATTATTAATGACAATGCCTGTTTTTCCTTATGCAGGTCTCATGGGCTCTCTTGCGTGAATATTGATGAAACAAAGTCAAACCCAGCATTTGTAATTTCTACTTTGTGCTTGGTTAATCAGCAAGTATTAGAATGCACATCCAAGTAATCAATCAGTGATATCATGGTCAAATTTGGATGTTATGTTTATGTCATGCAAAAAACCCTGTTTGCAGCTTATTCATATTTTTTTGAATTTCATTCCTTTCTGTTGTAGAAAGACATGGGAAAAGGTATTTGAAAACATATATTAAAAAATAAAAGTCCACACAGTTTGCTGTCAAAACCAATTTATTCTAGCAATGCATGGCAGACATTTGGTTATTTCATATACTTCTTTCTCTGTGCTCCTGAGAAAATGCAGTGTATGCACATTTTCATTGTATTTTAAATGATGTATTTGTCATTCTAGGATCTTGGTATATTGGTATATTGGTACTTGGTACATTTTCCACCAAAGGGAAAAAACATACACACATATGCATTTTAACAATGGTTCTAATGAATTTAATCATGGTTTTGCTTGTTTTTTCTGCTCAGCCCGATTGGAAAGGTTTGCTAGGTCACTGGAAGGCAAGTGTGTGGCTATGTAGTGCTCCTAGTGATGCTGGTGGCTTAGTGAAACTATATAGAGTGCTGCTTTTAGCATCTCTGTAGCTCTCTGCTTTGTGTGCTGCTGATTAGAAAATCTACTGTAGATTCATACATAGAAGCTCTGTAGAAGCCAGTGAAGTTAGTCTCAGGATTTCACTGTGGTTAACTTTAGACATTGGAGCTATACATTATGAAGGCATACATACATACAACATAGTAATGGCAACAAGATTCTTTTCACCCCAGCTGCGCTCATCAGTATGCCCGTGTTAAAAATAATAGCAGTGCATTTTACTGGTGATGTTTACAGTACCGTGAATTAAAAATAATCAAGACAGTAACAACAACAATTATAGCAACAGTAAATAAATACAATGAAAGTAAATATTAAAAAGCAAATAAAACACTGAACAGCTGGATTTCAGAAACTCGGTGAAGGTAAGGGATGCATATCAGGATAGCGAATATGAACATACTCACATTCTCATAGACAGGAATGGGATGAGATCAGGTAGATGTTGATTGTTTGATTTTTGTGGCTGCCCTTAGGTTTTGGGAACATGCTGAAGCCCCCTTCCAGAAACGTGACTAAAAACATCATTAGGAGTATGACTGAGAATGGCACGTTAGAGGGCAGTAACAGGAGAGCTGAGCACGGGAATAACAACATCAAGAAGGTGGAGGAAGAGGAGGAAGATGAGGAGGACGAGGAGGGTGAAGAAGAAGAGGAGGAGGAGGAGGAGGAGGCAGAGAAAGGTAACCCTAAAAACACTACCGACTGCTGATCAGGTTTTATCTCGGTCTTTATCATAATCAACAAGGACACACTGGGGGGAAAATGCCGAAAAACGAGAAGAGCGTGACATTTTGTGTGTACTTTTCCTAGGACAGCGGTGCTCCGGTCAGGTCAGAGTTTTTTGGATATGCTGTTGTCAGCTTAGAGTTTTAACTTAGTCCCCCCTCCTCACAACCCCTCCCACCCACACGCTCTTTCCAGAAAAGGAAGTTTCGACCTTGAAGCTGAAGGTCGATGGGTCAGCAGGAAAGCCAGACGTCCCTCTGACCAATGGCACTGTGGAACACAGGGTGCCGCCCCTGACCACGCATGGCTCCAAGTCGGCCCTGAACGGTGAAGAGTCCCTGGGGGAGCCAGAGAGCGCCACCAAATCCCCCGAAGCCACAGAACTCAACGGCCATCTTAGTGGTACATAAATTTATCTCTGCTGTTCGCTGGCACTGTTGGCGCAGACGTTGCTGGTGTAATATGGTTGAATGATTTGGTTTAGGGATTATTCAGATGTATCACATTTCAATAACGTTTCTTCCTTAATCTGACTAACTACAAAACTTGAGTGGGTGTTCAGAGTAGGTAAAAGATAAAGAGTAGGTAAAAGATAAAACATGTTTTCATGCTCTGTGTGAAAAGGTGTTAACATATCTCTGTAGTAAATTAATGTTATGTGTATGTAGATATAGTTCCAATAAATAAAATAATGCAATGGAAGCATATTTTTTAAAGAAAGCTGGCAAATAACTAATAACTACATTACATAACTTTTAACACTAATTCATAATAATACTATTACCTTCAAGGAGGGAGCCTTGCACAGTAGGAATGAAATGTTGAAAATGTTGAAATGTCTTAAGTTGAAATGTTGTCAGCATAAAATATTTTGCAACTTCATGAAGGAAAATATTGATTGAATAATGAGTGGTTAAACCAACCTGTGACAACACCGAGGCCACAGTCAGCCCTCTTAATAGTCATGATGTCATACAGTAGCCATACTGGAAGTAAGAAGCTATAGATATCTGTTGTGATGACTTTGATCATTGTCACCACATAAATCAAATAAGATGTTTTGTGAACTAGAGATTTTTTCCCTCTTATATACATTGAGTTAAATGTACACATTTGAATATGTGCATATGTCAGGTATTCAGGTCCTTGTATGAATAGGAAATTTGCATGATCAGTTTCCCTTTTTCTCAGACATGTGACCAGATAAACAGTTCATGAGTACATGACTGGGAAATTTCAATTCAGCTGTTCAGCATTCACCCTGTGGAATCACTTATTGTGATTTTAGCAGGATTTTATGTCTTTGTGTCATGTCTTAAACGGTCCAGGTTGCAACACATCCTGTAAGTAGGCTGGTTCCCACGTGCTGAGTCACTGGCCTCATCTTGTGCGTCACACTGTATTGTTTCCCCAGACCACAACGAGGACGTGTCCAGTCCGCATCACCTGGCCAGTGATTCTGACAGTGAGGTGTACTGCGACTCTGTGGACCAGTTTGGCCAGGAGGAGGTGCGCCACACACATGCACACATACACTGGCTCCACATAACCACAGCACCTCACTGTGTCTGCTGTGAGGAACAGTGGAGCGGTGTCAGCTGGTCACATTGCCCACAACAGGCAAAGCTACAGAAACTGTCTCCTGCTGAGATTTATATCAGGCGTCTGCCAATCAGATCTTACGATGGGGCATCTGTGCTGTGGGTGTACGAAGGCAGCAGTGTAGCATAGTGGTAAGGAGCAGGACCCATGCCCAAAAGGTTGCCGGTTCGATTCCCCGCTGGGCCACTGCTGCCGTACCCTTGGTACCCTTGCCCTACTTTCCACGTACTTAAGGCACTTAACCTAGAATTACTTCAGTAAATATCCGTATGTATAAATGGATAACATGTAAAAATTATAACCTATGGAAGTCGCTCTGAATAAGAGTGTCTGCTAAAATGCCAATAATGTAATATAATAATGTAATGTATGATCCACCCTAGTAACCCACAACTCCCACAGAGCAGGCGGTGAAGCCAGCTGCCACACCTTGATCACTGCCTTTGACTTCATCTTTCATTGTTTGTTTTCGGTTTTGTTTCATTATCTTTTTTGCTTCTTCGTTCCCAGGGCTCTGAGGTGCTCAACAGCTTGTCCCTGGAGGCCCAGGAGGGGTGCCAGGGGTCCCCTCCACCCTGTGCAGAGCCCGGGGCGCTGGGAGGGGCTTGCGTGGAGGACGATCTGCGGGGCACGCCCGAGGGTGTCCAGCACGGCGGCGAGGATGGCAAGGCCAGCAGGAGCAGCCCTCAGAGCGACAGGCTGAGCACAGACAGACCTGACAGCTCCTTGTCCAGGAGAGGAAGGAGTAAGACTCCCCCCCTGCTTTACCCTCTCCTGCCACCTCACCTACTAACATTACATATTACATTATTGCCATTTTGTAGACGCTCTTATCCAGAGTGACTTAGGTTAGATAGGTTACAGTTTTTTACATGTTATCCATATATACAGATGGATATTTACTGAGGCAGTTCTGGGTTAAGTACCTTGCCCAAGGGAAAACAGCAGTGCCCCAGCAGGGAATTGAACCAGCAACCTTTCAGTTGCAAGTCCTGCTGCTTACCACTACATGGCACTACTTTCACCTCCTTAAAATGTTTACTCCTCATGGAACATAGACCACAGGCAACCCCCTCCCAATATGTCTCGTCCCAGGCTGCGTTTTCCAGCCCTCTCTGTGGGTGTCTGTCCTTTTGGTGTCCGACTCTAGAGCTCACACACCAGGCATAGTTTGGCTTTCTGCTCTTGCTGTTACCTCAGCGGTCCCAGCTCACAGTTTGAGGGTATGGCCCAGTTCCATTTCCCTCCCCGGATATTTTAATGTCAAATCTTGTGGTTGTACATTCGGTCTGCCTTTTGCACATGGTGGAGTGGAGCGCAAGGGAACGTTGTTTTTGTGGAGCTGTTGTCAGAGAGCCCACTTCTCCAGGGAATTCTTTAGCAAACAAAGGCCCCAAGAGTCCAGACTGAGCCAATTCAGTACAAAGGCCAAGCCAGAACTCTTTCTTCATTTAGCCCCAATAAAGGAACAAATTTTAGGATGACCCTGAATGTTAACCATTTTGGGTGGAAGGGTGGGGGGTGTAGGTGGCTGGTTAGTTGCGCTCACCTCTCGCTCCTCTGGTTCCAGCCTCCAGGTCGGCCAGCCGTGCCACGGGGGCCCAGGGGCCCTTGGTGGGCAGTGGGGGAGACGGGGAGCGCTGGGGATCAGAGGGCGGGGCCCGGGGGAATCTGAACGAGCAGATCGTCACAGCGCTGGCGCGGCTGCAGGAGGACATGCAGAGCGTGCTGCAGAGGCTGCACACGCTGGAGGCCCTGACCGCCTCGCAGGTGAGCTCCTCCACAGGTGAGCGCCTCCACAGGTGAGCGCCTCCACAGGTGAACTCCTCTGCAGGGGCCGTGTCCTTCCTGCAGGTGACCAGTTCATCAGCTCCGAATGCAGTCGCCCAGAAACACTGGTGTCACAGTGTTCCGTGTCACATGAAGCAGTTTGCACCGTCCTTATATCAACTGCAACCACATCCATCCAACATTGCCTCATGAAAAACCCTGTGTAATCTATGCACCTCTGTATCAACTCGTCACACAGTGTGGGCCTTAGTCCTGTTCCATGCAGCATCCAATCAGTGTGCAAGTATGTGTCATGTGATTCACTTCAGTCTAGCTCCTTGGAGAGGGCTGAAGGAACTAGAGCAGTTAATGGTGTACTTTTTTGTGAATCAGCAAACTTAGTTATATATGATAAGTAGTTATCACAATATTATCAGTCTGCTAAACATGAAATGAGGTCAGAGTTGTACATGTGTTATATGGACTGAAAAGGTACTGTAATGTGATTGGATATTGCTTTTGTTCTTTGAGGTTTAAATCACATTTATCTAGACTAATATATATTTCAAGTTAGGGGAAAATTGCCCGTAATTTTTATAAGCATTGTAGATTGTGTCTTCTAACATTGGCTTTATGCTCAAGAAATACATAAAGATAAAGATTGCAAACATCGCATTGCACAGCCAGTACCTCAGTTTCTGTAATATTCATTTATCAAAATATTTTTCAACCTCATTTGGTGAAAGAGGTAAAACAGTTGTGTTACTATTGTGTGCTTGTTTCCTTTTTAATACTTTTTTGCCCTCCAGGCTAGATCGTTAACTCTACAACCAAATTACCCATCACTCCCTGCAAACAAGGGAAATAAGGTATGGTCTCTCCGAAGGAAAACATCTGAAAGTGTTTCTAACCCACAGTTTTTGATTCAATTCAGTTCAGTGCAGTTTCAGCTCAGACAGAAAATGCCCTTTGTATCTGTCAACATATACAGATAACAGATACTAGTGATGTCTGCATGTTTTGTATTTATCCAGTTTTTTCATCAGGTACGGTGTACGGTTACAAATATTAGCGATAGAGGTACAAAGCATAATGAGTAACGACACGTGATAAACATGGTCTGTTAATGATGGCTGTGTAACCACCTCCTTACAGCTGAATTAGCTGAGGTGTAGGTAGCTGTTGTGAACACCCCAGACAACCAGCAACATTGAGTTGACTTTCAGCTGACCAGTAGCACAAAGGTGTTCTCTGTAAAAGAGGCCATATTGTTTCCTTTCCTTGTTTTTCCTTTTTCTCTTCCTTGATTTTTACCAGGTTTGATATTACATAAATTAAATCAGCTCATTGGCTGCACCCAGTCACCTCACTAAGGAGGCAGCATGCTGCTTATTCATCAATAAAAGTACTTGGGTCGTGTTGCTGACACATATTACCAATACATCAAACTGATCCCAAAAATACATTTAATCAATATCCAAAGTACTGTTTGGCAGCTTTGTTGTGGGAAAGAAATGTGAGGGCACTCCATGAGAAGACAAATTATTTGAGCACATAATGCTAGTAGCTAATTATTTGTGCAAATAAAAGCTAAGAGCTTTGTTTTATGGTGGCTGGATCACAGCAGACAGATGTATTGCCTTACCATTACATTACATTACACTCATTTAGCAGAAGATCTTATCCAGAGCGACGTCCAGCAGACCAGGCTAACAACACTTCCAGACCGGTACCAGTACCAGTATATTAAGTGCTGTTCTCGCTTAGGCTTTCAGTGGCTGACTGCATAACTACTGAGGTTTTGCTCAGTACTTCAGGAGGAGCTAAGTGCTTGTGTGGTTCTTCCAGAAGCCATCCTGGTGGCCTTTCGACGTCTCCCCTGGCACAGTGGCCTTTGCCGTGGTGTGGCCCTTCGTGGCACAGTGGCTGGTACGCCTATACCTCCAGCGGAGGAAAAGGTAACCTCATCCAAATTTTACCAGTCAAGTGTGGGCGTGTCTTAATAAAATGGAACACAGGGGGAATATGTGACTGTATGTTGGAAAAAAAACTTGTCTCCAACCCAACCACCAGGGGGCAGAATTGCTCCTGTGGTCTGATGTAATGACAGTGTGTTTTTAGCATGTATGGCTGTGGGCATAATTTAACCCGTGTTTGTGTGTCGGTGCCACATTGACAGCTTAATATTATCTTGTCTCCCTGTGCATATGTGTATTTTGGCAAATTCATGAATCACAACGTATAAACCGAAGATCTGGCAAGCCAAAACTCTGATACCTCTTTTTTTGTTGTTGTTTCAGAAAAATAAAGTGAAGACCAGATGTCGCTCTCATGTGAAAAGCCCAGTACTCTGGTGTGGGTGTTTGATGTCTTCTGTTCCTTCACTCACATAGCTTCATGTTCGCGTTCTTTCACGTGTATAACTTGCTTTTGCACTATGGTAACGGCACTGCTAGTAATATGTAGCAATCTTTCTGGAAGCTACTGATACTAGAAATGGGCTCAGTTGTTCAGACAAACAAATGTGAATGTACGGAACTGCAACTTTTAATAATGCTTTTTTTATATTTAGAAACTGTTTGTGTTGACACTTGATGGGTAGCGTTACCTTATGAAGGAAAGTAGTAATTGTAAATGCAGATGGATGAACATTGTGTTTTCCATGGTTAAATTGTTGCATTTTTGTTTTCGATCTCCAGCTTTTATTTAATGTTGAAATCTAATCTACTGTAAAATCATGCAGGTAACAGTTGTCAGGCCATAAGGTTAAAAGGGCATTACAATTATACTTGTAGCAAGCCAACGGCACTCTTTAGTGTCCTAACATACAGTCACAGAAACCATAGAACATCTTCTCTACCGGTTATGCTGATGTAGCTGTTGTGGTATCATAGTAAACCTGCCGTTAGGTTGCAGAGTGTAATTACATTTTCATTAATGGTTTGTTTATTTGATATTTATACCTGTTTATCATCAAAGGCATAAGGTAGTTATATGGGCCACTTGGTCCCCTGACAGGGTGTAATTAAATTATTAATATTTTGTAATACAGGCTTTGGGGCTTTCCCAGTGGCTGCTTATTCCATTGTGTCATCTGTATGTCAACTTTAATATCGATATATTATCACATCACTGCAAGCCTAGTGAAGATTCCTTATTCAGACTCCCAGAGTTTGTGCAGATTCATTAAAATCCTGTCTGTCCACAATTTGCATCTTCCTTTGACATCTTGCCTCTCTGATGGATAAGATAAGCAGGGACTAGCTGAAGTCGTCACTGCAATGAACAGTGACCGTTATGTTCCAGAAACCTCTGGAAAGGGATGTAAATATGGGGGGTGGAAATTACTGTACCCTTATGCCAAAAGTGCAACCCAAAATCAGGGCTGAAGAGATTTAAATAAGGAGACAATCAAAGCCTTTACTGTAGGTAAAACATTAAGTCAAAAAGTATAAAAGTTAATAGTCTAAGTGGGGACTGTGACATCAGTGGAGGTCTGTGTAGATGGTGTTTGGTTTCCTCTAGTTTCTGTTTCCGTCTCCAAAGCTCAGAATCCAGTTCTGTCTTTCAAAAATAAAAAAATCATATAAAAGCTTTATTTGAAAAGAAAAGCATTGCTGCAAATACATTTCAAGCATTTTAGAAGTGGAACTTCTAAATTTATACAGTAAGGCAAGTGTCCAAAGGAATGCAAATTGTGGTGGACCAAAGATAATGATGATGTACTGATTTACTTTTTGTTTTTAACACTACCGTTTCAACGGTTTAGCATTTACTGCTGCAGATAAAGAAAGCCTGTTTCTCTTTTAGTATACCTTGTTTAATAATGTTAATAGCTGTACAGTCAAGATTTAGAAAATATTCAAATAAATGTGCAATATTTTAATTGCATTCTACTGTTGATAATGCTGAAGATAGAAATATATATATTCCACTAATCTGTAATATAAAGTTTGCAATAGAACCAATTGTACAGGTCTCGGGACATTTTCTTAATGCAGATACTGCCTTTGTATTAAAATGGATCTTTGAGACTTTCTCACTTTTTCTGCCTCCAGTAGGCAGTTGTTGGCATAGCAGTAGTACTGTCTGAAGCATGAATAAAGTTTTCATAAAGCTTTTGGAGCCTTTTTTCCTTGATGTTTTGCAAATATGTAAATGCTTGTTGGAAAGTATAGGTCGTTGATGTTTTGGACAGTGTTTTTTTAACATTGATATTGTTCCCAATGAGTTAATTTGTTCTCCACCAACACATCTGACTTGTGGTTTTGTTGTTCTGACCAGTTTTTTAAAATCGTAAGTGCGTTTGGTTTTTTTTCCTTTTGTGCAGAAAGGTTAGGGTTAAACAGGCATGGTTGCCAGATTCCATGTGGCAAGTAAAAATGTGTTGGGCGAGTTGCTGGCCAGTTTTACTTGCCTTTACATCAGGCAACTGACGATTCAGCTAAAATTTTGCATTTCAGTTCACAAAATCCAGTTTTTCTGAGCCCGCCTCCAGGCAAACACATCAGCAGTTGTGCGTTTTTGTGTGTAATACAAGATTGGTCACATGAGTTAGTGACTGACCAATAATAAGTAAGTACCTTGCCCAATGTTACAACAGCAATGTCCCAGTGGGGAATTGAATAAGCAATCTTTTGGTAACGAGCGCTGCTGCTTACCACTATACCACATTGTTGCCATATATGTAACGTGACAGCGAAAGCGGACTAAATTGACCACCTAGTGTCAGAGTTCTGTAAGGAGTAGTTATTTTTCTGCCCTGCTGCCTCTCATAACAGCTTCAGTTCCAGTTTGGAACCAGACATCCCATTGCTCACATCTCCTGCAAGAGGATGGGGTGAGTGCAGAGACAATTTTGTCATTGAAAGTCATGGGAAATAATTCTGATCTGTGCAAACACCCTGCAGATTAAAAAAGAGTTTAAAGTACACTACTCAGTTACAAAAAAAAGAGAACTAGCACATCTTAATTTGTCTAAAAAGGTTTTTAATGAATCGGGGAGGTGGTCCTCACCAGTTTCGTTTCTTACAAAGGCTTTGTTCATGTTGCATAACAAGGTGAGAGCAAGAACTGGGGAACGATACATTTTACAAAGCAATGGCATTACAGGATGGCCTTGAAAGGATTGTCAAGGTACACAATTTGCTGCTTTTTTCTGTGTCAAAAGAGATTCAAAAATGTGTTAAAGTAAAGAAATTAATTTCAAAGTGAAAGTGCACTACTACGTAAAGGAAATCATCTTTTGCTTACAGAAAATCACAAGCAAAATTTTCTATGGAAGTTACAGCTTTCCATCATCCTAATGACATGCTTACAGAATATATTTTAGAACATAATGTAACACAACTCTGATCATCATCTTAAAATTGACTGGCAGTACACCTGCAAAGGTTACTAAACAGAAAACAAGACTTAATACACATAACGTGTACCAACATAGGCAGTATGAGTAACTAGGAGGCATGTTCAACTGAAATGATCAAAATTCGCTGTAAGAACACACACTCCCTGAAAGCAATATAATGAATCGGGAGACATGAGGGTCAGAGCTGACGTTTCTCAAGATTACACAAACAATGAACCCTGATGCTGGAAGCACTGGGAAGGGGTGCTGCATATGCCATGTGATTTTGCCACTTAGTGCTCTTCAGTGGCGTTGTGCTTTCAGTAAACACACAGGAAATGCACCAGGACTCAACTGGTTTTGCCACACAATGGAAACCATGTTTGCCTCAGGCTGTGGTCAGTGCAGTTGGCATAGATGTTCGCACAGCATATGAGGAAATAAAACGGAGACAGGCTAAAGGCTAAACATGCAATGACATCAGCAACACCTGCTCTCTCTGTAAATATCAACACTGGCATCTGACTGCCACAGTGGACTTGACAGAGAAAATGTACTCATTGTTATGATTCAAATGGTAGGAAATGTTCCCACCTCCTGGTTTTTGCAAAAATGATAAAATTAAAATTTTATTTTCAATTATGTAGACTTTATTGCTTTTTGATGCAGGTGCATTATTTTTCTTATATAAATGCACGCATATATAACTTAAATCCTATGATGATTTGCCAGTTTGTTATTTTTTCCTCACCCTCAGTCATTTGCAACATGGTATTTGGATCAAAGACATTCTCAAGAATATTGATATTTATTAAAACAGATGTACTAAACACATGAAAAATATTATTCACCTCTTTTTTCTTAAAATTAAGGAAAGAATTAGGAAAGGATAAGATCCTACACGCCACAATCCATTTTATTTGCAATTTCACCATTTTTCATGAAAGTATTAAATTTTAGGAAAGCATTAGTATTTTTATAATATTAAAAACCCGCCTTAGAATTGAATGTTTACCAGATCAAACCAGATGTGCATGCATTTGGGCTGGAATTTAATCAGATACGTAATCATCCCCTAATCGCTAATTATAAGCCTGATACTATTAGGGGCTGATTTAAATGCAAGGTGGAGAAAAAAAAAAGCCAGCAAAACATGCTATCTGCCAACTACATTTGGTTTCTCACTTATTTGTCACTAATTAACAAATGAGTTCAGCTCTTTAACTGGTTGTAAGATCATACCCATTAAAATGTCTTTTTTCTTTAATTCCTCAACACTTGTTTCAAACAAAAACAAATGATTCATAAAGATGAGTCGGTTCAGCACTGAAAACGAGATAAAATAATTGCACTAATCACAAACGTTTAACAACAGCTATTTGGTGAAACTTGCCTCTAAACCAAGACACCAAAAACCATGAAAAAAAAACCATGAGACTTCAATAATACTGCCTTGCATATTTTAAAACACATTACACAGGCATTACACAGAACATGTATAAATACAGACAAAACTGCTCTGATATTTTACACCTAAAACACTCAAAAACTACCTGCGCTTTCATACAAGATTCAAAATCTCAATTAAAGTGTTTGAGTTTATTTTTAAGATCACTTCACACTCAGCATATATTAAAGAGTTAGTTTAGTGTTCGTTATTAAGCTGTTTGAGGGGGTTCCTCTTTGTAATAAACGCATTTAAATATGTCTCCACCGTAATAAATACAATCTCTCCTGCATATACTGTTGTATGCCACACAGTGAGAGCTGGGTTCAGGGAGAGAGCGGCAGAGGAACTCTTTTCCATTACCCCAGGTCTCTCTCACAGTGGCCATCCCAGGGGGCAGTGCACAGTGGGCATTTTAGCTGGGAGGGAGAAACATCTGTCCATTTTCACCTCCCTTGTAGAGCTTACCTCAATTTTTAAAGTTAATTTTGGCTTGAGAGGAAAGTGAATATGGCAGTGGGAAGGGGGTGCCTCCCCCGCCCCTCTACAGACTGAGGCCTGAGACGGCCAGGTGCTGGGCGCTGTTCCTGGCCTCGAAGTAGGAGGTGTCCGTCTCATCGACCGGCTGGGGAATGAACGGCATGGGCTGGTTCTGCAGGTTGTCCCAGTCCAGGCCTTCGAAGAGCGGGTGGCCTTTCAGCTCTGAAACACATTCACGGGAGACCCGTGTAAGCACACCCTGACTGGAGCTGTCCTGGTGGCTGTGTGGTGTACCGGCTCAGGAGGCTGGCCTCGTGACCCAGAGGTTGTAGGTTTGATTCTCACGTAGGGCACAGCTGTTGTAGCCTTTATCAAAGGGCCTAACCCGAATTACCTCAGTAAAATATCCAGGCATATAAAAGGATATGCCAAAAATGTAAGGCATGTAAATTTTCCTAGATTGGGAATAAATGTTTCTCATGGGACACAGCATATTCCTAAGAAATTTGGCTCTTCCTGAAGGCATGAACGAGACTCCCTTAAAGAATAATGCTGAGTGGCGCAGGTAGGAAGTGTGTGCTCACCTTTGAGGCCTGCCCTTTTTGTCATGTCCATGGTGAGGAGGATTTCAATGGCGTTCCTGGAATTAGGAGACAGCTCCTCTTCCCCATCCGGCCAGGGAATATCTGATATACACAACGAAAAAAGCATTTACAGGTGTAATTCAACATGCCCTCCGCTAATATCTGGAATACATGCAATTGCACATTTTGGACGGGGAACTCTCTAAGGACATTTGTGGCAATACGTAGTTGCAAATGCTAAGTATTAAAGGTAATTTTCATAGCAGATAGCAGAAACACCACAAGGGATTCACAAGAGACTGCGTTATACAACTGCATTAATATCAGTCACAAACTTCAGTTTCAAACAGCATCTTGCTCCGCACAAACAGCAATACGTTTCCCCATCCACCCTTAAGGCGACCCGCACCATCGGCGACATTGGTGACAAACCCCACCTCTGTTGAGAATGTTCTGGAAGACGAGCTGCGGAGTCTCGTCGTTGAAGGGAGGCACCCCAGTCAGGAACTCGAACAGGCACACCCCCAGCGCCCACCAGTCCACCATGAAATCTGAGGGGAAACGGGGAGCCGTGACGCAACACAGCCCCTGTACAGCCACGCCACATACACTACGCCACACGCAACTGTTAAGACTGTGCGTTTCCTCTGCAGCGGTGACAGCAGTAGCGGTGTTTCCCCACAGAGTTAGGCGCAATGAGAGGCTGAAGCTTAAGTGAGAGGATCCATACAACCCAAATCCATTACGGTCTTTAATAAACGTGACTGCATCAATTAGTGGTGAAAGCAGTTAAAATAGTTCTGCTCAATACAAAACTATTTCTGCTGCCTTTGATTGAGGATAAATAGATGAATTAATGAATAAAATGTTAATGACCCTTTTGTGTTACACTGCAACTTAACTTCTTTTGATTTAACACAAAAGGGCCTTATAAAAGTCACTCAAAGTGTAAGACATTCATCTAGCTGAAATGGTTTGTAGTTTTATGCGCTAATGTGAGCAGGATGACAACATTTCAAAGCTAAATTCAATTTTTGCTTTTCAATTTTCAATTATTATCAGCCAAGGAAAAAAAAATGCGTAATTTTTGACTTCATACATACATAAAATATTATGATATTCCCCTGTCCCCGTACTGACAGACACAAACAGTCCCATTTAAAACAGAACACAGAGCACAAAAATAACCTCATTTTTAAAAAAGCAGTTTAAAATTTTTAACCCCTGAAAGACAAAACCAGTCAAAACCCCCACAGGACAAAGGGCAGAATAGCCAAAGCCGACTGGAGGGGAAGTACAGGTCAGACAAATCAAGAGCGCTGTAGCCCACAGACCCACTCATTTTGAATCCTGCAACCATTTCCTTCCAGAGCCTGACTGAATGCCAAACACATTCACAGAGAAGCGAAAGGAAACAAAGCTGCTGGCACATGCGCCAAACGTCCACGGTTTAACTGCTCGTGGCGACAAATCTGGATTTCTGACACACTTACCGGAGTGAACAGACCCTGAAACTTAAAGAGATGGATTGTTAAACAGCTTAACAGTGCATGCCACAAACACAACATGGCCACATGTGATTAGAACATACATTAACACGTTGGGGCCAGAGGTCAATTTTCAAACGTCATACTGAAAGGCGTGAATTATTGTTCAATATTGTTAAAAAAAAAAAAAAAAGGACCAGAGGATACTCCACAACAGAGCAGGAAACACTGCATTCCCAGGAAAGCCTCCATATAATGCAGAATCAGAGTAAAACAAGCAGCTCTCTCCTGTGTAAATCATCAGGTTTGAGTCTAGACCATTACATTCACTCTCCGGGACGAATGAAGTACACACAGATTTTTGTCTCTGAGACGCCCCTCTCCCCAGGAGACACGGAGTGGCCTCGCTTACCGTGAGGCTTCCCCAGGAGCAGTTCTGGAGCCAGGTAGTCAGGGGTCCCCAAGAGGGGCCCCCCTTCGACGGGTGCGGGCCCCCTGCGGACGCTCTTCGGGGTCCTGAAAGGGGTGTGAGAGGTAGTCTGCTGCGGCGTCTGAAAGAGGAGGAAAAATCACCAACAAGCTCATTTCACAGAGAAGAGAAGAGAGAAAGGTTTTATATGCAGGTTTTATAATGCAGAAGACTGGTGACTTTTTGAAACTGTAAAAATAACACCGTAAGTGCTCTTGATGTTTTTTTCAAATTCACCAATTTGTCATGAAGCAAAGCAGGCTCTAAAATTCAAACGGCTACGGTGGGACGATTTCTCAAGAACATTCTTCGAACGTGTAATGCATGCAGGTTCTCCCCAAAAGGAATTTTTTCATGTCTCAAAACTGTTTCCTACTAAACTGTAAAAAAAGTCTAATCTAATCTAATGGTTTAACGCACTCATTATTTCGACCAGCTTGTACCTTGTATGGCCAACCATTGAAACCTGGTCATGCTGCACTTCTAATATTGTTGACTCCGTATGGTTTTTTGCTCGGGTTGTACTCTACCTCAGTGTTTTTCAATCCTACTCCTGGAGGCCCACTGTCCTGCAAAGGTCTTCTGTCTATCCTTGCTCCAAACACACCTGATTAGTGTGATTAACATACTCTTGATTAAATCAGGTGTGCTCAGCTAATCAAAAGTGCCACTGATGAGTTCAGTCAGGCAGGTAGAGCAGGGAAAGATGGAAAATGTGCAGGACAGCGGGCCTACAGGAGTAGGATTGAGAAACACTGCTCTACCTCACTTGTAAGTCACATTGGGTAAAAGCGTCTGCCAAATGAATAAATGTAAATGTAAATAAATGTTCTCCCTCCGCTCTACCTGGTAGAGGGAGCTGCAGGAGCTGGGGCCCCTCCTCCTCTGCACCGGGGTCATGGCGGCGGAGGAGCTGTGGTAGGAGGCGGAGGTGGAGGTCTCCATGGCGTCCACGGAGGCCACGCTGAGGCGGGAGCACCCGGACATGGTGGACCTGTTGATGGAGCTGCAGTAGCTCCTGAAGGCCACCACGTTCCTGGGCTTCAGGAGGCCGGGGGAGCTGGCAGCCCCGCCCGGCGGCGCCGAGGAGGGGCCCCCTCCGCCCGCCCCGCGGGGGACCCCAGCAGGGCCCTCGCCCTCGTCCGCGTCCTCGAGCAACGACGATGGCGACGACAGCGACCCGCCCCGGGGGGCGCCACCGGGCCCCGGGGGCTCGCGGAGGGGGGTGGCAGAGACGATGGACATGTCCTGCAGGGAGCTGTCCGAGTCCAGGCTCAGGTTCCGCCTCAGGTCGCCGTCGGACGTCAGGCTAGAGTCGGACTCTGTCCCCGAGGAGGCGGCGGCGTCCTCAGACGGCTCCTCCAGCTCGCACAGCAGGTTCTTCGCCACGGGGCGGGGCTGGACCTCTTCGCCGCCTGCTGCTTGGGAGCCTCGCGCCCCGACGGCTCCCCGCCGAAACTGTCGAGCCGCACCGTGGCGAACACCCCCGTAAGGCCGGTGCTCTTCTCCGGGACCTGGCAGCTGCGCTTGTACTCTGTGTCCTTCTTCTTCGCCTGGACCTCGCTGTAGTCTGGACTTTTCTCGACCTGCTCGAACCCTCGTTTTACAGACAGCGTCAGCTCGGATGTTGGCCGGGCTGCCTTTGGCTGGGTGACCGCGGAGGAAGACTGCTCACCTGCAGCAGACACAGCTCCCCCTGCTGGAGTGTTGAGCGGGGCGGCTTTTCTCTGCCCAAAACTTTCCGGATCGTTGAACTGCAGCTTGCTGCCTTGAGCAGCATCATGCTTCGTTTTTCTGGAAAATTCCTCAGAGGTGAAATCCAGCTGCCCCCTCTGAGTACGGGTGCTCAGGTCCAGGTTGTCCAGTGTGGCCAGGGCGGAGTCATGGCCCGGTTTTCTAAAATCGTGGGCTGCCTTGTCTCCGGGCAGCTTTGAGGCATTAAAGGATCCACCCATTCTGCCAATCACATCTCTCCCATTCGGGTGAGGGAAGTTCTCAACCTCTTCCATTTCCTAGAAAATCAACATCATAATTACAACTGCCAACTTAATACATCTGCACAAATAGCATTGCTCAAAGAATGTGACATTTTGCATTCTGTTCAGACGCTAACTATTACTCACACTCTAGGCTTTTTGAGTCCTGTGTTTATATTATTATAACAATAACTGCCTTCAAAAAGATTTTTTCCACATGACAAGCAACATAAAATACTATTTAACATGTGCAATTAAATAAAGAATGTTATGCATTTGCTGACAATTACCAAAAACAACTACAGCTGTGAATGAAACAGATTTTCTAATACTGCCACCAAATCATCATTTTGCATGAAAGGGCGATGACACACGTATTCTGAAATTACCTACAATACTACAGCTTTCAGGTATCACACCTAGCATCTACTTATTAAGGGATTATTGTTGAATTATATATATTCATTAATATAAGGTATTATTGTTGAAAGGCATTGCTTCAGTCTGCTGGGCGTGGCTGCACAGGTAGCTCACCTGGGCGTTCTCCCACAGGGGGCTCACACAGCTCTCCGAGTCGGAGGTGGAGTAGAAGAAGCAGGATTGGCTGCTGCTGCTGCTCACTGTCTCAAACCTCCCCCTGGACTTGAGCAGCCTGGGAGTCAGGCTCTTGGCCAGAAGGCTGGGACTGAACACTCTGTTACTGGGGCCTGCGAGGAACACAGATAAAGAAAATGAATTAAGAAATATTTATACAGGGGGAGGCAGGGTAGCATTGTGGTAAGCAGCAGGGCTCGTAACTGAAAGGTTGCCGGTTCGATTCCATGCTGGGGCACTGCTGCTGTACCGTTGGGTAAAGGTGCTTAACCCAGAAGCGCCTCAGTAAAAATACCCAGCTGTGTAAATGGGTAACATGTAAAAATTGTAACCGATGTAAGCCACTCTGGGTAGAGCATCTTTTAAATACAAGTAATGTAATGTAATATTTTTCTACTGGTTCAGTACCAAAAGAGACCATTTACTGTCCAATGTCTTTGTGGTGAAGTTTAGGCAAAGGCATAGAGTCAAAAAACTAAGGCAGAGCACCACTGTTTTTGTGATGCAAATTCTTGCCAACACCTCTTTTCCGTTTACCAGTGCACAACACAGGGTTTCAAAGGGAGCCATTTTCAAGGGGTACACACTGAAGCACCACCAATCACTTTCAATCATCAACTCCCAATTTCTGCGGCCTACAAACCGGTTCTCTCTAGGGGGGGGAAGAAGAGTGTGCTCAGAGATCAAACAGAGCTGCCCCCCCCAGTTGCCATGGAAACCGTTCGGAAACCAATGGTTTTATTTTTCTTCCGACGACACCACTCACCGGAACCGTGCAGCACCCGCTCGGAGGAGAGCGGGGAGAACAGGTACTCCTTCCTCTTCCTGAGCACGGGCGAGCAGTAGGACCGCCTCCGCTGCTCCGCCCTCCCGCAGGGCGCGGGGCTCGACACGGCCGAGGCGCTGCTGTGCCGCTTGCCCTCCACCGCCGGGGTGTTCTTTCAAAAAAAATAAATAAACAGCAGGTAATCTTTACAGGTGAGACAGCACAAAGGTAAAGGAAGTGGAATTTCCCCAAAATACCAGCGCAAACTACAGTAGAGGTAATGCAGTTTATTCACAATATAGTCTCCTTGGGCAAGGTATTTAACCCACAATTGCCTCAATACATATCCAGCTGTTATGAATGGATAAAACTGCAACTGCTCAGGATAAGAGTGTCTGCTAAAAGACTGTATTGTAATGTAATGTAATATGGTTGTCACAAGAAGTCAAATTGCCAGTAAATACATGTTCAGAAAAGGCACACTAACTGTTCATTCGCTGATGTCAAAAATGATCATTTATGGTTTTACTAAAACACTGGAATGATGCTGTGTGCTGCTCACTTGACATGTTGGAAAGCAATCGTTGTACTCACGAATCCAAGGGAGCTTATTAAAGACAAGATCTGGCCTGGGGTGCGGAAATAATCCTGCTTCGGCTTCACTAAGGAAGGTGTCATCAGGATATCCATAAGATTCAGCTCTGAAAGAAACGGGACAAACATTACCGTTCATAAACCGCTTCAACGTTGGAGCTACATGAGCAGTCTGCTTGGAAGATTGACCACTATAACCCCTTTCAATGACAGGGTTGATAATTGCTTTAATTTATCTTGAACACTGCCAATGTGCCTGACATGAGATTTCCAGAAAATGAATTCAATTTTAAATACAATTAGTTAGTGTTGCCACAAAGATCAGACATTTTCCATGATTTTCAATAACATCTTAAGAATAACTCTGCAATCTGAGTAACACATACGTATTTGCTCCTGTGAAACTAGGCTACCTCAAAGATGAAACTGTAGACATAAATAATTGCATTTCAATTTTGTGATTTGGCACACTCTTTTCCCGAGAAACTTAAAAAGCAAGGCTACAGACCTGCATCTGAACACATGTTCTGTCGTTCCTTGTATGCACTGTTGTTCAGGACAAATGTACTTTCTGAGGCACATAACTTATGAAATACATATAATGCAATATGCAAAACATCTACCACAACATAGGATGTGATAAACAAGGTCACTTCAATTGCTCTCCACTCATACTTCCCATAATTAGACATGCTGGATCTTTGCATATAGCAGGAGACTTTATACATCGGGGGTGGCTTACGAACCTGGAACTAAAGCCAACAGGCTTTGCAAAGTTGAATATCCGAGTAAGAGCACCCAGCTGCAATAATCAGCATTTATCCAATTCATGAACCCAGGTGCTTATGACTGCACACAGCCCCATTACTTCCATACCTACCTCGATCAAGCTTGACTTTAGAGAGGCCGAAGTCTGTAAGCTTGATGTGACCTTCATTAGAGACGAGCATGTTGTCCGGTTTCAGGTCTCTGAATACAATCATGGGGACAGACAATAGGGTTTGAGAGACAATCAATCCAGCAGTCGTGATACAAAAATGAAAAATGTTAATGTCATTTGAGAGGGACAACAGATGAGGTCAGATTCACATACCTGTGGATGATTCCATGCCTGTGAAGATAGTCTAAAGCAAGTGCCACCTCAGAGATATACTTGACAGACATGTCCTCATCAAAATAGCCATAGATATGAAGAAGTGATTTGACATCTCCACCAATAAGGTATTCCATCACCTGGCAGGGGGAAAGGTTCAGAAATCTTACTGAAATAATAGTCTTCATTTACCAATCAGAACAAGAGAGCACAATGGTTTAAAACACTGATTTCCCAAGCTGAGGTGGGAATCCCTTAGGGGTCTCAGAGCAGCTGCAAAGGGATACTAAGTTACTCATAGCAATGCTTAACAAAAACAGACCAACTCTTTGCTTGCTTATCTCGAGCTCTAATCTGTTTATATTCAAAAAGGGAACCTTTCTTCCCCTCCCTCACAGGCCCCCCAGTGGTCAAATGAACTACCTGCAACCGTCAGACACTCACCATCCTCTGACTAAAACCTCACCTGTAAAGACTCCACCTTGACTCTCAGAATCTGGACACACCCTTGGTATGTGATCATTGCCCAAAGCACTACTGAAATCTGGCAGAGCTTTTAAAACAGCTCTCACCGACCACAGTAATGTCTGGTTTTAAAACGTCATTGTTAGACTCTATGTGCACGTCAGTACGATGTACATTTTTTGCTGTCAAAGATGATTGTTTGGCAACATGAGTATCCTAATACAATTTCATGTCGTATGCTCACATTTTATCAATTGACTGATAAATGTAGGTTTGATGGTCCTTTACTGCCTGTTATTGGCAGATCTGCACTTGTATTATTGTTGCGACTGAGATATGCACTTTAATGCATCCGTCAAAATTGTGTTGTAAGTTTCTCTGAACAAGACGGTCTGCCGAAGCAATAAGGATGCTTTACCGGCAGACCTGGCTTTGAGGTTAAGATACATGTCTGGAGGCTGAAATTACGTTTTCCATTGTAATTTACTCTGCTGCTAAAATGAGAAGTTTTGATTTAGAGCAATCTATTGACACAGAGACAGTGTCCCGAAAAGAACATACGATCACACAAGGAGACAGACTGATAGACAGATTCCCTGTATATCAGTCGCTGGAGTCTACTTACCAGATACACTTTCGTGGCTGTTTGAAGAGAATAGAACAGGTGCACGATAAAGGGACTTTTGCTGAGAGCCAAAGCATCTCTCTCGGCCTTCATCTGATCGGTCATATTTTTGTCGACCATGTCCGCCTTTTTCACCACCTGAGGAATGACAATTCGCTGTTTATCTGCAGACAATAACTACTGGTTGTCTCATAAACTGTTCGATCTAATCTAGCCAGCTAAAAACGAAGTAGCGAGTTATATTTGTTTGACAATTGCAAAATGCAACGTGTCAGAAGCCCATAATTACAAACAGGTGTTGACAGTGATAACTAATTCTCAGACTCTCTTGTGAGCTCGCAAGCTATCTTGCTAACCTGCTAACAGGGTAACCACGCACCTTTATCGCATATAGTCGGGAATTGCATTTTTTTCTTGCAAGAAAAACTTTTCCAAAGGCACCCCTGCTGATAGGCTTCAAGACGACGAAGTCATCGATTGAGGGAGGTTTGGGAGCCTCAGGTACTGCACTGATTCCGCAGTGAGTAAAGCCATCAGGTTTTTCGTCTCCCTCCATAGCTCACACGGGTTAGCCAGCTAGCTAGCGAGCTAGCTAACGTCAAAATACAAGCAGATAATCAAATCCGTTTCTGAGGCTTAACCGAAAGGGATTGCGACAGCTAGCTAGATAAATAAACTGAATATAAGAAGCTCGTGTATTACAGTTTCCTACAATTCGATGCCTTGCATTAATTTTTCAGCAAGGAAAAGCAATACTTTTTACTCCACCACAAAAACACCTGACTAGAGAGTGTTTTGAAAATTTGAAATCCGCTCCAACTGCGGGTCCTACGTGACGTATGTCTGCCAGAAGACTGCCTCTTAGTGCAAAAATAATTACTACCAACTAAAGATCGTGTAAAATGTAATTTTTAAAAATGAACGAATGCATAAATATCTATAAAAAATAAAGGTAAGGATACGAGTTGTAGGTCAGCTTTGGACGTTGAACAAATATGTTTGGCATCAGTTTGGTCACCTAGTCAGTGGTATCATGGGAGGTGCAGTCCGAACACTCTCTTGCGCCCTCTGTAATTGCAGGAATTGGAAGTTCTATTTTCCATCGGCCACTGCTGGAAACTATTCGTCATTTTATGATTCATGATATTGACATAACATAAATGTGAGATTGCACTACTACGTTTTAATTGACTTTATTTGATTTTTTTCACGAGCTCTTGTTGGTATCTCAATGTAGTAATTATTATTTTATTGTTAATTTATTGTATATATTACTGTATTTTATTCTAGTACAACGTCTTATACATTTAAAATACAAGGTACATAGAATGAACACATATAATATTAAGAATACAGTAGAAGTAATAGATATAATAAGTCAGATATGATGTCATGTATGTATACTAACATCTCTTTCTTTCTTCGCCATTCACTCTGTACATTTGTTCCATTCCATTGTTGTTACTAATAGAAGTAGTAATAGTAGCTGCTGTTGATGTTGATGTTGTTATTGTAGAGGAAGATTTTAATTGCGATTATTTTTATGAAAAATAATTTTCATATAAATGTTCGTATAATTTTATAATAGTTACTTTTAGTGTTATATTGTTGTTATCCTGTCATTTATCATAACTTTAAGTATATTAGACAAATATTGAAGTTACCAGCTGTCTTCCGTACAGTTCAGGCTGAACTACAGCCATCCCTAATACTTCAGAATTACAATGCAGGGGGGTTTAGCATATAGCAGACGTTTAAAGACGCGGCGTTTTGGGGTACCAAAGATTATATCGATTGACATAATGGAATATCTGCGGGACCGGTGTTTGACGTAATAATTCTTTAAACCGGTAGCAATCTCCCTAAAACATTTAGAAACACTTTGTAAAACAAGATTTTGTTCACTAATGTTTACAAGGAAGGTTGAAGTTGCCAGCATTTATTGAACGGTCTTCAGGAACCGGAACTTAATCAGTAATGTAACTGCCTCAGAAACAGGAACTTTTAATCTCAACAGGAATGCCTTCGTGTCTCTATATCTCGCTAGTAACAGATTATCTCTGCCTTGACCTCCTGACGAAGCCATTTTCGTAATTGTCAGGAACGGAGGAGGAGAGAAACAAGTGAGGAAAGGAGAAAGGACGAAATCGTCAGCGGAGAATATTAAGACACACGGACCAGAGTCCTTATAGTTGGGTAGCTAGCTAGTTTCATCGAGCTAAAAACGATGTTTTCCCTCTCGACTACCTTCCAGCCACAGGTAAGAAAACCCGTAAGGTACGAATATTTGGAGCAAACGCTTTGCTGCTGGCTAGCGGCAACTTGAGAACACACAACAGACAGCCACCGGTACATGCAACAATTAAGCTGTGTTTCCCAGTTTGTAGGCTGAGATTTGTTATATTAGCGAATAACATTAGCTAGTTAGCTAGACAGTGAACATCAGCCAGCTAGTGTGAACTGTATCAACTTTATATTTAACGTTACCTAATGTTGGCTATCTAAACTAGCTAACTAGCATAACTTAGCATTAGCTAATGTTAGCTACAACTTATGGCAGTGAGGACACAACGGAGAGGAGTGTGCGTAAAATGACTAGGTTACCTAGCTAGCTAGCGCTGGCATTGACCGGACAGTGTGTTCGTATGTAGAGTTAGGGTTAGAGTCTGTTCTGTCGCTAACTATATAATCAAACTAGACTTGCAGCTAGGTTACATAATATAGCTGGACGAGTTATTCCAGGTTCGCTAGCTAGTTACCCTGCTACTTGTCAGTGGCTGTTCGTTTACTTGTTATCAGGCTAATTAGTCTTTACGCAGCCAGCTAGTTAACACCGCATGTGTTCTCATCTAACTAACCACCTGGCTAGCTACCGTTAGCCAGTTGGCTATCTGAGTCGTTACATAAGGCCAGTTCCCTCGGTTACGCAAGGAACGCGTTACAGGACAGAGGCGGAAAGGACAGCGTCGGTGCCGTGAAATTATGGCAGGGAGAACGTGAGGAGAGGCACACAGACAGAGCTGGTATGCCTTCGCTGTGTCATACTGGGAAAGTAGCTATCCTCGTCTGCGATTCAGCTAGCATTACTTAACCCTGGTTCCTGACACCCGCATTGTCCATCCCAGAACCCACCGGCCAGCTGTCTTTTTTGATTTGGCTGTTGAATAACAGTGTGTACTTCACATCTGTTGACACGGTTGCCTTATCTAATCTACAGGTTGGTTTTCAATTTAGAATGACAATCGGCCGAGTTTGTATATAACTACACTCTTTATTTAGCGGGCGCCCTTTGTTGTTTAATTAGGAAACCCACAATGTTCCATAGGCAACTTTTTATGACAGTACTGCACCCTGAACCGACAGTTACCCACACCATGTCCTGCGAGCTAGGGCGCCGCCCAGCATTATTAATGTGTACAATGCGCACAACTGTTACAACATTTAAAATGAATAATATAACCATAAATAACAGGAAGATTCAAATCAGTCATGAGAGATATCTATTTGAGAGATAAGTGTAGCTGTGCAATTGTACTGCTTAAAAGGAAGCTAAACTGGAGCGGCCAAAGGTCTGTGACAGTGAACTAATAAAGCAGGGGCAGAGAGTCAGTAGGTCGGGAAGGCAGTCATGTGGTCATGCTTCTGTCCAGGTTTTGTACTCAGCTTCTTTCTGATGGCAGCGTGGCAATTTCAATTATGAATGTCAAATTCAGCATGGTCTCTCCACATTTAACATCTGTAGTTATGAAATAAACCTACCTGACACCTTTATCATGCCACACATTTCTGGACACTGTTTTGCGGATGTCAGAGTGGTACTAGGAAGTTAAAATATCTGGGGCTTGGCTACACACTTAAAGAGGGTCATGATCAGGTTTATGCTCTCTTGGTCTTAAAGGAGGTTCTGTTCTTGTATCAAAAATGAGTCGCCGTGAAAGTGAGTTGTCCCCACTTGCACATTGTCTTGCCTCAGTAATTTGCCTCAAGAGTCAACCAGCTCTTAAGTAAGTGGAATGATACACAAAGAATTCAGGTGTTTAGCTAAACTGTAACTTGTATGTAACAGTTGTGTTTTGTTTGAGTCTTCCATGTGCTTCCGTAAAAATTTCAATGGTGTGAGCAGGGTCACGGATATGATGTGCCACATGCACACACGCGCTCCCCATTTAATTGAATAAATTTCAGGACTCTCACTTTAAACTTTAGCAAATGACTACTAAATACTCTTTAATCTTAGAATGGTCTATTATACTGCAGTTAATTTCATGTACAGGCAGTACTATTATCCTCACCAGATGATGCAGGCCAGCAGTGATTGAACAAAGTGAAAGGTTTCAGACAGGATGGTCAGATGGTCAATATGAGGCTGTTGACATTGAAGTTGCAACAGTCCAATGCAAGGAATCCTAGGCCTTGACCTAGAAAGTACTGAAATTTATTATACCCCTGGCCCATTTTTTTTCTTTTTTTGTTTCTCTGCTGTGACTAACCTTTGGTCTGTTGTGTGTATGTGTTCTGTGTGTAACGCCCGTGTTCATTGTTTATGGTTGTGTCTGTCTGTGTGCCTCAGGTGACCGTCCCGCTGAGCCACCTCCTGAATGCCCTCCATTCACTGAAGAGTTCGGCCAGCTCGGTGGCGAGTTCCTCCATACAGAGTCTGCAGAGAGACAGGAGTCCGGAGCTGGACCTGCCGCCCTGTGAGGTGAAGCACCGCCAGCCTGCACTCAGCACTTGTCTTACTTCACTGTGTCAGTCCGGTTGTGTAAGGACCGTGTTCAGGGAAGTTTTTACTTTAATTCAAACTGACAAGTTACCTCATTTAATTAAAACGTGATTGTACTTGATATGCTGAAGTGGCAGAACTCACTATGAACTGGAGCCTGGTTTGGACAGGGATGTCACGATGCGTTGCCACGGCAATAGCCTGATTTGACTTGAGTGTCAAGGACCGGGGTCTTTCATGCTGTGTGGCAGTGGTATCTTTCCAGGAACCAGGTTGTTAAGTTGTAAAGTTTGTGAGCTCGCTCCATGTTGTGACTATAGGTTATATACAGATTTCAGTTAAGGTAGCCTGATCAACAAAGCAAGGAAACCTTGGTTTGGTTTGATGTCTGTCTAAGAAAGGTGAATGTAAAATGTCCCTACCTGATGCTCATCGCCTGGTATGGTGACTCATCCGAGCATTTTTAGACCTTCTGAAAATGAGGTGGTCTCATTTTCTGTTCCTTACGTGCTTGAAGGTTTCATTAAAATGGTAATTCTGTTGCTTTTAGCTCCCTGTCTCCTGTCGTACCTCTGTGAGCAGTAGACATGCCTGTTTGTTTTTGTGTCTGCAGCCCACATGGAGCCTAAAGGACCTGGGTCTGGTAGACCTCAGAGCGAGCCAGCTGGACGAGTTGGTGAACAGACTTCTGCCCAAACCCAGCCCAGAGGAGCAGCCCAGCTCTGTCCCAGCCCAACAGTGCTGGAAGACGTCCTACGTCTCCACAGACTCCTTCTTCAGGAACAAACACGGTACCCACTGCCCCCTCCTCCATCTCACCCCTGGCCTCAAACAGGGACTGGGCACACAAACTAAAACAAATAAAACCCTGCCTCCAGGGGTATCAGATTTTACATTTTCACTGGAAGCCCACCGAAAGACTTGTGTGAAAGTTCATTTTGGCTTCCTTGTATATTGTTTTAGCAGGCATTTGGCTGTTGGTCTTTATTAGTTGGTTTGGTAACTAAGTGTGTGTCTTAATCTCTTAGGGTTCTCCCATAGAGCCTTGGGTGTGTTTGGCTCTCCTGCCTTGTGCAGACAGAGTCCACTACAAACCATATGTTCAGATCTGCAGCACTGGTCAGGTGAGTAAGAGAATGTGATGTTATAAATGTTATTTATTTTTCCTCCAGTGGTAACCTCAAGTCTTGTAACCACTAATATGAAACCACCCTCCAGCCAAGAGAAATGTGCTTTCAGAGGCAAAAAAACTGGCATGTTGATGGTGAAAGCCAGTATTGTAATACTGTCAACATTTGTTACCTGAATACTACCAGTGGAAAGTACTGCTTAAATAAGCCGAGGTGTATCCCCTTTTGCTGTGCTCTAGGAATGAATCCTCAGCCTTTTTATTTCAAACTGAATTTTTTTTTTTGTCTTCCCCTTGTAGTGTGGGTCCCGAGTCGAGGCTTTAAAACGCTGAAATCCAAAACCAGACGTCTGCAGGCTGGCTACGAGGGTCTTGCTGAACCAGACGGCTACACTCCGACCTTCATGAAGGTGTGTGCCAGTGCTGGCACTTTGCCATTGCTGTGTCAAGATGCTTGTCACTGTAAAGATCTCTTTAAATCCTTTAAGTTCTCTTCCCTCGGGGCCTAATTTTGTCCTTTCATGTTGTTTTTTTTCCTCCTTAACTTTGAATCACAATTGCAGGGTCTGCTGTCATAGTTTCCAGGCCGTTGTTTTGTGGGTCATGGCATTTACATAAAACTGACAGACAGAAAAACTTTTTACATGAAATTGTTATTCACACAATTTTACATGAAATTGTTATTCACAGCTGCTTAACAGGAGGACAGAGTCAGGACCCCTTTCTCTCATGCCTCATTTTAACACAACCCCCAACCCCCCACTTGTTTTCTGTTCAGTGTAGCTCCCCAGCATTGTGTCAAAAGGATGATACACTTCTTAGCTGAAAACGGGTTCATGACAAGAGTGTAGTGTCACTGGACACCATGAACCGCACGTGAGCATGTGGAGTCTGACTTTAACAGTTAGGGAGCAGTACCTGTTCTTGGTCAGTTTGCCTCCTCATGCATCTCCCTCAATGCCTTGCAACTTCGGCTGAAAAGGCGATTCCCCTTTCAGACTCTGGGTTCCACACTCACTGCAGGCAGTAGTCATCCACAGTAGTATACACAGAACTCCCTGTGCACATTCAAATGGAACATTGGCTCGGTACACATGCTCTCGGACAGAACGAGCAGAGACTTCACTTCAGAGTCCGTTTAAAACCACAAATTTTCATTTTAGACTCTGTCCTTAAGGAGAAGGCCAAGTATTATCACATAGTAAATGAGTATTAAATATTAACTTATTTGTTGTTATTGGCAATGAGTCGACACTGGTGTTTGCAAAGGCTGTCCCATTCACTTATGATACCGTGACAACGGGAAAATTGTCAATAATATGGTAAGAAGCTTCTGGCAAGCAACAATTGATGTATTTAATGTAATGTTTGGGTTAAATAGTGTCCAGATGTCCTGTGTTAATTATTAATGTTAATTTGGCCAGTTATTCTTGTCCAAACATACTGTTGTCACTTGTGTAACTCCTGTGTGATAGAGAAGGTATGTTACTTTAATAGGAGAGAGTTTTGTCTTCAGGTCTTAAAAAGGTGTTTACACCTCCATGTGACTCCACAGTGTTGGTCTGTTGGATAAACATTATTACAACATGACATTACATGACATTGTTGTCATTTATTGTCTTCTGACAGGTAGACAGGTAGAGCTTAATTGAAATGTGTTGCACAGGGATTTGCACAATGTTATACATTGTTACGTCCAGCAGTGGACCTCTGTTGAGCTTGCCAACAAAGTCAGAGATTATAATTATAACATAATAGTAATTGAACATTTTAATCCATTTGATAATGTTTTTAATACGTCCGAGGAACATATGGGCTTGTGTATACATTTCTGTGGTTGGTGTTAATAGTGCTTATCATAAGTAGAAGTCTGGCTGGCTTTTATGACCTTCAAAAGCTTGTTCGTAATTAAAAAATTCTGCTTCCCCATCAGCGCTGGGCGTCTTATGACCGGACTCCAGCAGGTTCCTAATCTCGCTGTTTCTGGCCCGCTCTCTCACAGGGGCTCCTAGCGAGGGACAAGGCACCCGAGGCAGAGAGTTTAGAAAAGCTAATCAAGCTGAAAAACCTCCCTGAGACCCAGCAAGACGCATTCAAGACTGGATTTGCAGAGGGATTCTTGAAAGCCCAGGCGCTGACCCAGCGAACGCAAGGCATGTGGCATGGTCCCTTCTTTATTATTATTTTTTTAATTTTTTTTTTTTTTTTAATTTTATTAAGCTTTGTCTCTCAGTTTGCGTTGCCTCTCAGTGTCACTACTATAAAACTAGAATGCGCAGTGTGGTTGTTGCACAGGTGCATGCAGATTTATTTTGTAATGATGAGCAATACAGGGCCTGATTTAAAACTTTGACGCCACTGATAATGGCATGTTGCGAGTACAGACCAAATTTAAATTGGGCACATAGTCTTCTGACAAGTTAACCGTTTGCACCAAATTGCTAAATGTTGGCAGAACTGATTGTTGGATGTTATTTGTGACACCGAGGTCCACAATAGTGGTGTCATTAGGAGATTTTTATGACTGCCACTAGGTGGTGCTGCTGCACTGAACATCACTAGTTCAGTGTTGGACAGATGGGAGATGATTACTAATTTGTTCATGTGCTTTTTTTTCCGACAGACTCTTTGAGGAGGACACGGCTAATCTTGCTGGTCCTCCTCCTGCTGGGTTTATACGGGCTCTCAAGAACCCCCTTTTTATCGGGTAAAGGCTCCTTTTCTGATACTGGTTTGTTTCAGTTTTTTTATCATTATCATTACTTGCACTAATCACACTCTGTCTCGATCAGTTGAAGCAGAATCAGTTGCCCTTTGCCCTTGATTGATTAAAGTAGTATCTTTTCCACAATGCATTGATATCAAGTGAATAACAATGCCACTGCATTTTGTGTAAAGTACATAATGCATGGACATTTGGTAAAGACAGCCATGAGTTTCAGCTGTTTTACTGTCCTGAACTTTGACTGTCTAGGAATGTGGTTGCCATTCCATAGCAAGTTTTTCAAAGGCCTGCTATGACCATAGCATCCAATGATGTGTATAATAATTTGAAATCAGATGAGGTGTGGTGTGCATTAGTCTGGAAAAAGGACAGACCTAGAAGACACTACAGTGAATAATAGTTACCTCTCACCTGTTTCCTGGTTGACGTACATGGAGAGAAAGGAGGGTATCGTTAAAAAACCTCCCCTGTGCAAACAGCGAGTCCCCATAGTGTTCAAAGTGCTTCCTTCCTTTTCCCCTGTCAGTTAAGGTTAAGATTTGATTGTGAAAACGTGTGCTGTTCCCTGTGAATGTGGGCTCTCACGAGCCCCGTGAGTGTGAGCTCTGATGTTCTGACGTTTCGGGCAGTTCGATTCCGCACCACGTCCGGGCTGGACGCCGCTGTGGATCCCATCCAGATGAAGAACGTCACGTTCGAGCACGTCAAAGGGGTGGAGGAGGCCAAGAACGAGCTGCAGGAGGTGGTGGAGTTCCTCAGGAACCCCCAGAAGTTCACCGCACTTGGCGGGAAGCTGCCAAAAGGCAAGTGCAAAACTTTACCAAACATTTCTCATACCACTTAGCAGGTGCTCGCAAAAACAATGAGTGGGCCCCACCGCATGACTGTCATACAGTGCAAATGGGTGACAGAGTTTTGAGTGCAATAAGCTCCTGTAGTTTTCTGGCAAAAGTCAGTCATTTGAAGATGAAACACAGGATGTTTAGTTGGATGTTACCAGCATGCAGCAGGGCAGTGACCTTTACAAGGCAGATGTGTAAATGCATGGTTACATCCAACCAGACACTTTCCTTGGGTTCCTTAATTTTCAGGGTGCCCTGGTCAAATTCCCATTCTGCCTTCTCTAAAACCCACTTTAATTGGCTGGAGAAATCTTACCTTCACTACCTCTAACTGTCATGGTTTACTCTTGTAAGTTGCTTTGGAAAAAAGCGTCTGCCAAATGAATAAATGTAAATGTTCTCAAGTGCACACAACACTTTGGTGGCGGTTAAGAAATGAGTCATTCTTCTGTTACTGGGAAGGAGCAGGGCTTGTTACCAAAAGGTTGCTGGTTCGATTCCCTGCTAGGGCACTGCTGCTGTACCCCTAGGCAAGGTACTTAACCCAGAATTGCATATCCAGCTGTATAAATGGATAACATGTAAAAAGTGTAATCTATGTAAGCCTCTCTGGATAAAAGCGTCTGCTAAATGGCAATAACGCAATGCAATTATCACTATTAATTGTAGTATTATTTATCGTGATGGGGGAAAAATAAATACAAGAACAGCCCTTTGATGTCTTAAGAAGTGGAGAGGTGAACTGTGCTGCATGGCCCAGTGTGTTTGAGCAAGGGGGGGGTGGGGTGGATCCCAGCCTCAGGATGCCTCTGCACCTGCCTGTATGCAGGTCACTTTCCCTCACGCGCTCACATGCACGCCGTTCCCACCCCCCGTCGTTTCAGGCATCCTGTTGGTGGGGCCGCCGGGCACCGGGAAGACGCTGCTGGCGCGAGCCGTGGCCGGGGAGGCCGAGGTGCCCTTCTACTACGCCTCGGGGTCGGAGTTCGACGAGATGTTCGTGGGTGTCGGGGCCAGCCGCATCAGGAACCTCTTCAGTGAGTTGGTCTCTCGCGCGCCACGGGGCGTCTCGATGAGGGCGCCGGGATGTGGGAAAGCAATATAGACCCATCCGCGTGCCCCTCTAGTCTTTTTAATGCCTTATGGTTGTAGTGGTCAGGACTGCAAAGTCGCTGGCCATCTTTCAGTGCAGAGTAAACATTATATCTTGGTTCCCCCCACCCAATTATACACTTAAGTCTTGCCTTTTTCTTGAGAAGCACTGTTGAGTATTACTGCACTTTTACATTAGTTGTTAAAGTTTTGATTGCAGAACCACTGCGTTGGGTATGGCACTGGTTAGTATAGCACTTTGTGATTGATTGACATGTTAAGATGAGGCCTGTCAATTTCTGTTTGTACTAATGTTCATGTGACCTTATTATATTCACTCGTGTGCCTGTACCTTTGCTTTGCAAGCCACTCTGGACAAGAGCGTCAGCCAGATGATTTACTGTAGAGCAGCAGCAGGCTTCATCTGAAGCACCTTTCCTCTATCGGTAAAGGCTGTGTCATTTCTCTGTCCTCTGTATTTCAGGGGAGGCCAAAGTCAATGCACCATGTGTGATCTTCATCGATGAGCTGGACAGCGTGGGAGGGAAGAGGATCGAGTCTCCCATGCACCCCTACTCCAGACAGACCATTAACCAGCTTCTGGCTGAGATGGACGGGTAAGAGCTCTTCACAAGGCCCCTGGAAAGGATCCCTGGTGCCAGCAGCCCTAAAGCTAAACGTTAGATAAAAGCAGCAGGCTTCTTTAAATTACCATCTTGTTTCATGGCTTTTTTCCCTTGACGGAGTAGGACATACTAGCAATGCAAAGAGCATGTATGTACATAGCATTTTCTCAAAGCAATGGACAGGAATAAGTATGAAAGAGAGAACCAAGTGTCTGCTGTCTGCTCCCGAAAGCAGGTCCCGATGAAGCACTAGCTTGAATCAAAACATAATCCTGTGTACTTTGCCTAAGTAACATTCTGGATGTTTGGGGCAGACAATATTCAGGTATTTGGGAGTGTCTAGACTCTAGACTGCAACGACACCATCTTATAATGTGTCGGAGGATTTTAAATAAACTAAAGAGCATGCCTTGTCCATGACAGAACAGCGTGTTGCAGGGTTTTGAATTTGTGGTTCATGCTGCGTCTTTGTTTCTGCAGGTTTAAGCCAAACGAAGGGATCATCATCATCGGGGCCACCAACTTTCCTGAAGCTTTGGATAAGTAAGTTTGTGGCTGAAATTAAAGCGTTAATTATTTTTCTATAGGTTTTCCCACCTGCCTGGCTTATTTTCACAGGCTGAGACTTCAAAGGCCGATGCCAAGTCTTAAAGGTTCAGGGGGTCACGCTCACATTGTCAAGCTGATGCAGCTAAAGTCTTCTGAAATCACACGTTAAATATCAGTCACATGGGAAAACGGAACCTTTTTCACACCATCATGTTTGTGTCCCAGGCTTGCTTTAAAAAAAGTTTCTCTAAAGCCCCTTGTGTTTCTTGTTTGATGTCGCTGGGGTTTTTGATACAGAAAATAGGTGTGTCTGTACTTGACTTGCATGGGAAGTTTAAGGCTTCTTGGATATTTGTGTGCATATCTGTGTTGCTCCTCTGCTTTCCAGTGTCATAGGCTGTTGTGTTGACCCAGACCCTTCAATGTCTTTTCTCCCACACAGTGCTCTGGTGAGGCCAGGACGCTTTGACATGCAGGTCACGGTCCCGAGGCCCGATGTCAAAGGCCGTACGGAGATCCTCCAATGGTACCTGAAGAAGATCAAAGTAGATTCTGGTAGGTTTTATGGCTACCCCTTATCTTCAGTCCATCATCGAACCCCAAGCGACGACTAGGTTCAGGATGCCTGGGTGTCCCTCCCTTTAGTAGCTACATATTCCAGTCGCATGCAGTTTACTCTGTTCTGATGAGGTGAAATGAAGTCTTGAATATCTCACAGTCACACATATCTCACCTTCCCCTTACGTCTGTAGTATTGTATGGTGTGTTTATTGTATGGTGCACTCCAGCATATATGTGTGAGTCATCAGTAGTCGTGGTGGGCCCAGGTTCATATGGGGTCAGGTGCTTCCTGTATGTTCTGTTTTTTATGCAGCTTTATTAGATGCACTTTGTACTCGTTCATTGTTAGTCACCTAGGGGGAAAAAATGTATGTTAAATGACGTCAGTTAAATGATGAGGTGTGGTTTAAGTCTCATTAAAAATGGGGCCTTAAATGAGTGTGACAGAAAACGTTTCTATCTTTGATCACAGATTTCCTGTCTGATAACGATCTATAAAAACAGCATGGCCCTACATCGTACTAATGTCTAGCATGTCTAGCAATGATCAGTAAGAGATACATGTCCTCTCATTTAAGTGCTTATCTCTGGTCTTCTAACAGTAGCTCAGACTTTGTTTGGAAAGATGAGGCACAAGAAACTAAATAAATGACTAAAAACCCAAATTGCAAAACTCAGACCAAATGTTCTGAGACTGAATTGACTCTGAGGATAAGACCATGGCTGTGTGTGCTGATGACTCACTGTGCACCCCCCAGCTGTTGACGCGGAGATCATCGCCAGGGGAACGGTGGGATTTTCAGGGGCGGAGCTGGAGAACCTGGTGAACCAGGCGGCCCTGAAGGCGGCGGTGGACGGCAAGGACATGGTCACCATGAAGGAGCTGGAGTTCGCCAAGGACAAGATTCTCATGGGTGAGTGCTCATGTCAGCATGTGAGGGGGATTAAGGTTGGGGTTAAAAGGATTTTTCTTTCCTTTTTTTTTTCTTTTATTTTTTTCAACATTCTGCTACAGTAAATGCAAGCTTTTGATTGGCTGAAGTGCTGTGAAGATTGTGTTGGAGCTTTTACCACAATTTTTTAAGTGCATCACTGCTACTCTAAAAGGATAAAGGAATCTGACTGTGATCTTCTGCTGAAAAAGAATATTCGAATCAAATGGACTTTGCATGTCTTCATGTAGGTCTGCTGAGAGGACTTGTCATACATTTGAAATTTTACTGCCTTTTTGCTGACGGTGGTAGTAGCTTACCTCAAAGATATGAGGGCACAAGCTGAAGCACTGTGTGATCTTCTTTGCCAATAACGTTTGTTTTATCTAATACAATGCACCCGAGTGTTTCTGAGCAACAGTTTTTTTCTCAGTTCACACACCGTAGTGAGCCAGCAGCCAAACGCCAGATCTCTGCCGATATGAAAACTGTCCAGCTTGGAAGCCATACTCGGGATCCTCTTGCATTTGAATTTCTGGTTTTTCTCTCTCTCTCCTCTCACACGCATTTTTGCCCTTCCTCTCTTCTGCAGGCCCAGAGCGCAGGAGCGTGGAGATCGACAAGAAGAACAAAACCATCACCGCATACCACGAGTCCGGCCACGCCATAGTGGCGTATTACACCAAGGACGCCATGCCCATCAACAAAGCCACCATCATGCCGCGGGGCCCCACCCTGGGCCATGTGAGTGGGCTTCCTCTTACAGTGACATTTCTGAAATATTTACTGTGGAGCATTTCCCATCACATAGATCTTGCTCACAAAAGAGGTTCCTGAGCTCAAGACACTTCCTGGTTAAATAAAAGTTAATAATAATGCACGTTCAGGTATGTGTGTTTAAAACAGACTTATACCTGTGTTATATTTGGCAGACTTTCTTATTCAGAGCTTCCTATAAGGATAATGTGATCTGATATATTAAGTAAATACAATGTGAGCAAGCATTAAGGACATAAACAATAGGTACAGAATAGCCAGAGATACGGTAAACAAGCCTTGGGTTGAAACAGATTCCCATAATGCCTTGCAGTTATCCATTAGAGTAACACACATTACCTTCCGGACTCTTAAGTGTTAGCCCAGTTTAAGGTACATTTACATTTGGCAGATGCTTTTATCCAAAGTGACTTACAAGTGAGGTAGAGTACAAGACTTTGAGACTTTGTGTGAGTACAGGGGAAGGTTAAAGTTTGTGACCCCCCCAACCCTCCTCCCCACAGGTGTCCATGCTCCCAGAGAATGACCGCTGGAGTGAGACCCGCTCCCAGCTGCTGGCGCAGATGGACGTCAGCATGGGGGGCCGGGTGGCCGAGGAGCTCATATTCGGGAACGAGTACATCACCACAGGCAAGTGCCCCACACAGTCGGGGACCCCTGCAGAAATATCTGGGTGGAAATGCATGGATTCCTCGTAACCTTTCTTTCATCTCCAGGTGCTTCCAGTGACTTTGATGGGGCCACCAAAATAGCCAAGATGATGGTGACCAGGTTCGGAATGAGTGACAAGGTGAGAGAGCTCCCTTGCCCCCAAGCAGGGGTGCGTGTGTTTACATGTGTTGGTGTATTTGTGTCTGTGTGTGTGTGTGTGTGTGTGTGTGTGTGTGTGTGTGTGTGTGTGCGTGACCGGTCGAGAGTTAATCACACGCTGGAACACGTTGGGCCGCAGTGCAGAGGGCAGGCCTCTTCCAGAAAACTCCCAATGTGTCCCGGGACAAAGTTGCTTTTCTGCAGAAATGCTTGCGGAACGCTTTGCGCCAGGAGAGTGGCGTCACAACGAGCTCATGTGCACACGCATTCCAAACGCTAATCCTCCTTATCCTAATCCCCCACCCCCACCCATGTTCACCCTTCCTCTGAGTCCCTCAGTACTGCACATCCCACACACATAGCAGACCCCTGTGTGCCCCCAAACCACACATTTTACCTGTCCTGGTCACACAGTTAGATTCATCTGATATTAGATCAGTGTAATGTTGAGGATTAAAGCTTGATTCTAACCTGCGACCCGAGAGGCGAGCCGTGGCGATCCAAATCCACAGTCCAGTCGCAGCTTTCCAAATCCTCCGTCCAGTTGGGGGTGTTCTAAATCCACTTTTTCTTTCTTTTCGTTTTGTACCAGCTGGGGGTCATGACCTACACTGACCTGTCGAAACAGAGCCCTGAAACCCAAGCTGCTATCGAGCAGGAAGTGCGAGCGCTGTTGAAGGTGAGTGAGGCCCGCTCCAGGCTGTGTGCCGGAGGCTCATTTCTACAGGTGTTCACCTCGGGGGGTGAGGGAGCCCAGGTGTCCTCCAGGTACCAGAACCCCCCAGGAAAACCAACTTCCAGCTTTGAGCTGAATTCAGCACAAACGAGGCTGGACAATAGACCTTCTCATTTCTGGAGGTTGCATCATAGAGATTCTCACCCAAGGAAAAATCCATGAATTGCGTCCTGTAAAAATACTGATGCTTTATTTTCGTAGAAGTTTATGAACAAGAATATTTTAAATATAAAAAATACTATAATAATGCAATGATTAGGTGACTGTGCGTTACAAACAAGGGACTCGTTTGTGTCATAAATTTGTGATATTAGTAACAGTTATTAGTTATTAGTAATTTCACAGTTTGTGAGATTTGACAGTGGTTAGAAGTGAGAGGCAAGCATACGGAGCAGGACAGGCAGAGCAGCAGGAAGACAGAGACAGAGAGGTGTGTGACACAGCCAGCTGGCAGACGCCACAACCTGCTTTTTTTTTTTTTCAATATTCAGCTGCTCCGGGACTCAGTCTGAATGTCAGGCTTCAGAGAGGTGCCTCACATTATGTGGCCCATTTGAATTCATGGTTGGTTAGCGCATACGGTGCAGTCAGCGAGGTCTTTCTGCGTGTTTGTCAAATCTGAACGACCCCCCCCCCTCTCCGGCAGGACTCGTACGAGCGTGCCAAGAATATCCTGAAGACCTACAACAAGGAGCACAAGAACCTGGCGAACGCCCTGCTGACCTACGAGACGCTGGACGCCAAAGAGATTCAGATGGTGCTGGAGGGAAAAACGCTGGAGCCCAGATGATGTGTTCTGCACAGCGCAGCAGAGACAATGGAGAATCTCACTGTACATACATAACGCACCAGAGCAGCGGACGTGGTGCTTAAAGACGGGGAAAAAAAAGTTGTTTATTTTCATTGCAAACAGGACACTGTATACACGTTTTTATTTGCATCTCGGTTGATTTTAAAATCGTACAGCCTTTCCTTTCGTCTCCTTCCTCTCTGCAAGTCCGGTTTCAAAGGCTTCAAACCCTTCCTGGTTCACAGTATCTCTGTAAGGTGAAACTCAGCTGGGTCAGTTTCACCTCCACAATCTCCCGCAATCTGTTTTGTTCTTTTCACTCACATCAAACCTCCCACCCCCACCAAAATGTCTCTGTTGCAGGGTTTCTTATGTGGCCAGTGGAGGTATTTTCCCTTCTTTGGATGGATGTAAGTTCTTCAGACTTCAGAGACAAAGTGCAATAACTGAAATTTGCTAGTGGTGACGATCTGTTACCAGCTGTTCTGGCCCCTCTCTCTCTGTCACACAGCCCTTTGGTCACGGGTTTACCCAAAGTGCATTTGAGGGGCGTCTGTGCTCAGGGGGAGGGCGTTTCACTGATTGCCATGCATGATAGGGCTCTGACTGGAAAGTGGGTGATGTACTTGATATACCAGAGACTGAATTTCATGTAGTCACTAACAGGCTGTTATGTATGCTGTTTTAATTGAAAAGGTGGGATCAGAGCAGGGAGAGAAGAGCTTTACAGTGAAACTTCCTTCAACGCCTTTTATGAATTTATCAGAATATGACTTGACAATGGTAATATGTAATGTCATGACATATTGTCAAAATATATAAAATATAAGCAAGCTTCACTGTCAGCACCTAAATTCTCTCTCCAGAGTATTTCCTCCACATTGGCAGGTCAGGACTGTCTCTCATGTACATGAAGGATTTTGAAATGCCGTTTGAAAAGGGAGTTTCTCCAGTGAAGATGTGCTGTAATTATCCAGAGGTCTCTGGAAACCATGCATCCTGTTCATTTTCAGGATTTTTGCTGATTGGGAAGGTGTGGGGGGGTATTGAGGATTTTTGTAGGAGGAGGGCAGAGACACGTTGCATATGTACAAAGTGAACTTTTTTCAATACAGGACTTATGTATAAATCTCACAGTTTGAATACAAAGATACTGCCTTCCAATTTCAAGAATGTCAGTATTCAGCAGGCTTCTATTTAAGACGAGGGAATGATTAACAGGAACTATGAAACACTTCATTACAGGTCAGGGTGAATTGCTCTCTTAGCAAAAGAAATGAAGTCATTCTGTCCCTGTTGGGAATTTCAGATTGTGAACCGTAGTTTGGGTGTAATCATTCTTTTATCCAGTGTAACTTATTTATGTACTTTATAAAGTACTTTGGTTGTACGCTGAACTTCAAGTACTGGTTTGAAGCTGCCATTTGCTGTGTTCAGATCTGGGTGTGCATAAAAAATTAAAGGGGAACACTGTATATAAATGTATGTAAGGATTTCTGTGTGTGTGAACTGCATTGTTTCTTTTAAGTTGGAAGTGATCTGAGGGTGAAATAAAGCACATTCTTTACGATGTGTGTGTTGATAAATGTTTGATGTGGGAATCTTAAACTCACTAAAGCTCCCTGAAATCCTTAAGTTTATGCCGATGGACACAGTTGTACAGTTGCATTGTGGGTTTTTCACTCTTATTTTCTCCACACAAAGTATTTGAAAGCTCTTTTTACAACATTACCATGCGGTAAGCCAAAATGTGTCATGTCGGGTTTATGATTGGATCTCCAAGAGGTGGCGAACAAGGTTGTTCATATGGGTAGTTTCTTAATGTATTGAACTTCATTATGTCTTAATTCTGTTTATGCAGTGTTCTGATATGCAGATCGGCCTTTCAGTGTTATTCAGTGTACAATTAAGGTCTTTTTGACATTACTGTTGAAGATTAAAAAAAAAAAAAAAAATCCAGATTCTGGTAAACTGTTTTAAGACAGCACTTTTTGTCTTGCTGAGGTCTGAAGGTGTCGGCCCCAGCATTGAAGCTCTTTAGAGCTCTGACAGGTATCAGACCTCATATTTACACGTGCTCCACACAACGCACCGGTTTTGGGGTAGTTAGGCCATGCTGCCGAAAACCTTCCCAACCACCCATCTTGAAAGGGGAGCTTCACCACATGATTTATTTGACTATTTGAGAGGACTTGCTGCAGAACCATCCAATAACCTTTCATCTGGCTGCATCACTGAAATAACATACATCTGCACTTAGAATTGTGGATTGAGTGTACTACACTGTAGTAGGAATGTGGTGTTCCGGTAAGCACTTTGGCCTTTCCTCACCTCTGGTAAGCAGAAGCCAAAGCTCAGAGATTAGTTAGTGAGATAACTGCTCTGATTAGCTGCCTCTGTATGTTGGCTTCTCAATTTTCTCATGAACATTGTCTGTCCTCATGGTTGAGGTTGTAATGAACAGGTTTTCAGCACTAATTCACTGAGGACTTAAGTTGATTTTTCTTCTGAAATTTTAATTTTGACGCAATGGCTGTGTGCATCTTGCATCACGTTATACCTTAATATCTGGGGAATTTGATGGAAGGTCAGACAGTTGTCCCATGATTTTAACTAATTGGACTCCACTAAATGGAATTTGAGAAGGCAGATTTGATCATGAGTCAAAATTGTGGAATATCCACCTATGATTGTTCTTAACCTAAATCACAACAGGTTTTGTTAAATACCCTACAACTTTTCTTAAAGTTCAGGAATGTAGGCCTTCTCATTTCAGGAATTCTAGGCTATACTTAGAGTAATAATAGGTATTGCTCCAATGATCTACTGCAACAACAATGCCCTGTTGTTCAGAACTTGTGTTTTCAAGGAACAATTGGCAATTAAATGATACACATCTTGAAAAATGTTTACTTGAAAGACTGTAATTATCAGGTCAAGTTTCCCCAGCTGGTAATCCTTGCTTAATTTTGCAGAGGAGTAAAAAGAACAAATTGTTTCTCTTTCAAAGGTGAAGACAAAAATACTAGAAGAAGAGAGCTGAAAGAGTGGGTTAAAGCTGTATTTTTGAGACACAATCAAATATTATGTTATTCATCAAGCATACTGCTTTCTCAGACCTCAAAAAGTGATTAAGCAGGTCAATTAATATTCATAATTGCATTGCAATGAAGACAGCGGCCATAATCTCCACTAAGAATTACTTAAATTATAAAAAAAAATCTTAAGAAATCTTTTTTTTTTGCTATCAGCACATTGTATTGATTTCAACATTGGCTTGAGTTGTACTCCAAATATTCCATGCAATACAGATTAAAAACTGCATAAGAAAGAAAGCATTCCCTTATGAAATCATAGGGACATTTTTATAGTGTCAGATAAAAGTTCTCCAGTAAATTAAACAGACTTTTATTGAATGCTTGTAAAAGCAGGAGAATTAAATCTATGTAAGTAAGCATTACTGTGACCATTATACAACAGTAAAACAGCTTAAAATAAAAAAATGAGAGGCAATCTTTTTCGAAAAGGTCTAGGATATTAGTATACAGTAAAGACATATTATCAAGGACTGTTTGGACAGATTAAATGACAGATAAAAACCTATGAAAGTGAGCTGGATACTAGTGTCCACTTTGCCTTGTTTATGCTGTATCACTCAGGAGCAAAACTGCTGAGGGTTGACTTCACATCTGTATTCAGACCTGCAATTAGAAGCTTTTGTTACAGATTGCCAAATTAAAGGCTCTTTTAGGTTATGAGTAAGAGAACTCCTCTCAAACTCACATAGCCCTAAACAGGCAAGGGCATTATATTACAGATAGGAAATGATACAGGTTATCCCACCCCTGCAAATAAACCCTTCTATTGTTTTTTCCTTTTTGCTTTTTTGTTGGGGCACTTAACTAGAGGGATACATTTTCAGATGAAAGATGCTATATAAGGAGACGCAGAGAAACCGTGAATAGCCGAGACCAGAGAGGTAAGAAGACAGCACTACTGAGCTGTGGGAATGGGTTGAATGGTCAATTTTGTGAGAGTGTCATGTTTGCACTGTGAATGGCTGAGAGGGGAAATAGTTTATGAAGACGAAATTCCTCATTTGATGTGTTACTTATTTTCCTTGTGCCTTATCTATGCAAACACAGACTTGGAAATGCACACATACATTTACAATTGTATATTTTCTTTTATTGTGTGGCCCAGTAAAATTAAAATATTGCTAATTGAGAGGTTAAAGTCTTCAGTCAGGTAATCATGATGATAGTCATCAATGTTTATTTGTTTATTTATTTATCTATTTGTTTATTTATTTATTTATTTTTAGAATTGGTCTATAGTGATGAAGCACGAAAATGGAGGACTCAGAGGAAGACATTGCCATAGTTGGAATTGGGTGTCATTTCCCCGGAGGTAAGAGTCTGAATAAAATACAGTACCGGGTCATTTTGCTGTAAGATCTCATTAGTGCTGTTTTACAAGATCTTGTGACGCAGACCTTAATGTTCTTTGAAGGTGAAGGACTCGACAACTTCTGGAAGGTTCTCATGGAAGGAAGGAACTGTGCGGTGCAGATTCCAGAGGAGAGGTTTGATATCAGGTTCTGGTACGACCCAGATGACAGCAAGGCAGGAAAAGCACGAACCGCCAAAGCTGCACTTATCGAGGGGTGAGGCAATCCGTCATGTAACCTGTGGTCATGTTGCTGTGATCTACAGTGATCTGACCTGTGACTTCAGGCTTGGTCTGTGGATTATGGTCTAGGTGATTCAGTGGAAATCTTTGCGTATATATGAATAAGAACGGAATGATTTTTGACAGAAATTATTCTATAGCGAAGGATAAACGGTCAGCCAGTGTGGAAATCTGAGGGTTAAGGTGTTGATTAACACTGATATCCTTGTCCTGCATTTTATGAACTACTTGTCAATGCTGATTAACCTTAATCATCATTCAAGATTATCATACAATAATAACCTTGAATGATCATCAAGGAGGATCAATAATCAACAATAACTTATTGTATTATTGTACAATTATTGTATTGCACAATCATACAATAATGGCACTCCTCAAGAGTCACCACAACCTGGTTATCACTTGGTCATCATAATGTAAGCCCTTGTCCACAGGCTAATTAATCACATCAACTATGAAAAGTAAACATAGTAAACACATTTTTACTATGCCCCTTTTTCCAGGTTCAATGGATTTGACCACAAGTTCTTTGGCATCGCTGAGGCTGAGGTGGACTTCATGGACCCCCAGCAGAAGCTCCTGCTGGAGTGCAGCTACAGAGCACTGGAGGATGCTGGGATACCAATGGAGAAGGCCAGCGGAACCAGAACCGGGGTTTTCATTGGTAAAAATCAGTCATTTCTCAATAAGACAAAAAACAGCTCCTCATTCAGCAGCAACAATATGTTAGTAGAGCACTCCCTCCTCCTTTGGCTATGATTTGTCTGAAGGTGAAATTTTGGACCTCTTGTGAAGCAACCTATGCTGAAATGTGTTTCCAGCTTCTGATAAGCTACAAGCTCTAGTGCATCTGTGTGCAACATTTGGTTTACCTATGCACATAGTTATATCACTGAGCTGCTCATTTGACTCTCAATTTCATAAAATCCTACAGCATTTTACAGTCAATTTCTCAGATGTGTACTATTTTACAGGACTGATGAACCGAGACTATGAGACCCTTCTAAACAACAGCCCTAGTACTATAACCCATTACAACGGCACAGGGACAGCCATGAGCATAGCAGCCAATAGGATCTCCTACACCTTCAACTTCACTGGACCCTCATTGGCTATTGACAGCGCATGCTCCTCCTCCCTTGTAGCTCTGCACTATGCCACCCAGGCCATTAAACAAGGTAAAACCACTTTATATTATTACATTATTACCATTTTAGTAGACTTATAAGGGAGTGATTCACATTTTACATGTTACCCATTTAAACAGCTGGATATTTACTGATGCAATTCTGAGATAAGTACCTTGCTTTCTTTTTTTCTTTTAGGTGTGAGCAAGCTACAAACATCAAAATCAAACTTGTTTTGATTTTTTGATTTGATGTGACTGTAGTTCCAGAATATTAAAAAATCAAATTTCTTCTGGTTTGTGATGCAATGAGCTGAGATGTAAGAGCTGTGCTTCTTGCTCTTCCCAGGAGACTGTGAGATGGCACTCTGTGGGGGAGTCAGCTGCATCATTGAGCCACGAGTCTTCGTCGCTCTCAGCAAAGCCAAAATGATCTCCACTGAGGGCACCAGCAAACCTTTCTCCAGCAGGGCAGATGGCTATGGGAGAGGAGAAGGCTGTGGGATCGTCCTTCTTAAGCCACTTAAAAAAGTAAGTAAGAAAGTGATACTGTTTCTGAATCATTAATCTGCACTAGTGGTATAGCAACAGTTTCATGTTTGCAGATCTACTTAGTATGTTTGACATACATGTTTGTTGTATATTCGATACTTGTTTTGATTGTCTGCATTATGCAAACTGTTATTGTCTGCAAACTATTATTCTAAGTTCTCAATTCTCATAATCCCAGATTGATGGCAGTCTAGTCTTAATGTCTGATCAGATACATAGTGAATATCCTCATCCATACAAAAAAACTTCAGTACAAAGTATTTTAAAAATAAAAATACCTATAATACATATTGTGTTATATCTTTACAGGTTTTATATATATATATATATATATATATATATATATGTGTGTGTGTAATTTATGTTACTATTAATTAAAACAAATAACGTCCAACAGTATATAATTTGGATAATGTTCCTTGTAAACTTTTAAATGTCACAGCATTCTTTTGTGAATGAAGCAAATCATCAACTGTAAGTTAAGAAGACATTTATCCACTACAACTCTGTGACACACTTTTACTATTGGCTGGTAACTGTCTATCTATTTAGCTATGGTTTGGGTATTTGGCTAAAATGCTGTACACTGTATGCTAAATTCCATATCAACTGTACTCAGTGGAATAATGTATATTCCTCACAAATTAGTGACGAACTATGCACCTTTAACTGCGAATCGCTTGATGTCTTATTCACCTAATGATTATGATTCTGTTTGATTTGCAAATAAATGTCTTTAGAAATGAAGCAGTCTGCTCTTGGACCTTTATTTTAGATACAGAAATGCAGGGTGTAGTTGTTACCCACAAGGCTAATGCAGATGAAGATTGTATCAAAGCACCAGTGAGTGGGGCACCCTGGGATGGGAGAAGTACGGTGGGGAATGCGTGAGGGACACCTCTGCGCGTAAAGCGCATGGGCGCGCTTCCCAAAAGGGAGGGCAAGTGTGACGGAGTGCCGTCACTACGGTTGAGTATGCGCTCTGACTGCCATACCAATGTGCCTGGCTCTTTGGTGTTGCGGTCAAATCTGCAGTTTGGTACCCTGTAAACCCGGGTTCAATGCTGGGTGGGGTGACTGCTCTCTCCCTTTGCTACAAAGATAATGCTGTATCATTAACACAGTAAACACCAAAGAACCTCAAAAGTATGTGTTTCTAAAAGCAGTAGGGTGAACAGTTCATAAATAAAATGTCAAAATAAAAAACAGTGGTAAGAGCTGACGACCTATGCTCTTTTTCCTGCATTTTCTTGTTCACAGGCTCTGCAGGACTTTGACCATGTGTGGGGCATCATTAGCAGAACTGCGGTCAATCAAGATGGCCGCTCCGTCACTCCAATCACCAAGCCGTCCATGGCCCAGCAGGAGGAGCTGCTCCGCAGAGTTTACTCTACAGGGATTGATCCTTCAGAAGTGCAATACATAGAGGCTCATGGGACTGGAACTCCGGTGGGGGATCCCACTGAAGCAGAGAGCATCTCCAGAGCCATTGCCAAAGCCAGACCCCCAGGATTAGACCCACTCTGCATCGGCTCTGTGAAAGGTAACATCGGACACACTGAGTCTGCAGCTGGAGTGGCGGGACTCATCAAGGTGCTTCTCATGATGCACCATGGAACTATTGTTCCTTCGCTCTTCTACTCTGAGGATGGTGCCAGTATCGATGCCAAAGCCCTGAATCTGAAAATTCCCACCAGAGTAGAGAAGTGGGAAAAGACTGGCCCAATGGGAAGGGCTGCAGGTGTCAATAACTTTGGGTTTGGGGGACTAATGCACATGTGATTGTCAGAGAGTACATGAAGGGAGAAGATTCTAGGTCAGTCTTTCAAAGTTCACCAAAATTGTTTGTGCTGTCTGCAGCGTCGGAGAAGTCCATTGCAATGGCAATCACAGACATATCTCAAGAGCTAAGCAGAGACAAAACAGTGGATCTGCAAACTCTGGCATATACTTCAGCATGTAGGAGGAGTCATGCACGACACAAATACAGAAAAGGGTTTGTGACATCATCTATCAGTGATTTACAGGAGCAGCTCAAATGTTCATTGACAAAAATATTGCACAATCAAAGTCAGACATCAGGTTAGTGTTTGTGTTTTGTGGAAATGGGGTTACCTACAGAGGCATGTGCAAGCAGCTTTTTAAAGAAGAACCTGTGTTCAGAGAAAAAGTGAGAGAGGTTGAGAACCTTTTCCAGAAGTACAAAAGCACCAGCATTTTACAGAAGCTGGAAAATGACTACGACAATGAAGATTACTCAAAACCAGATGTGGTCCAACCTCTTCTCTTTGCCATCCAGGTTGCCATTGTCAGCCTTCTAAAGCACTGGGGTATCAGACCTGATGCCATTCTTGGCCATTCTGTAGGTGAGGTAGCTGCTGCACACTGCTCTGGGGTGTTGTCTCTTGAAGATGCAGTGAAGGTCATCTACTTCCGCAGTGTGTTGCAGAGCAGGGTCACAGGAGGAAAAATGCTTGTTGTCAGCAACATAGCGGTATCAGAAATACTGAAGCTCCTCCCTGCCTACTCTGGAAAGGTCTGCTTGGCTGCCTTCAACAGCCCTCAGTCCTGCACCCTGTCAGGTGATGCAGATGCTGTAGAAAGTCTCCATCAGAAGCTGAAGATCTCATTCAACAGCAAAAATCTATTTCTCCACATTTTAGATGTCCCTGCTGCTTACCATAGCCATATGATGGATCCCATCCTGACTGAAATCGAGGACAGCATAGGTTCCCTTCAAGAGAATGAAATGGAAGTCGAGTTGTTTTCAACTGTGACAGGAAAAGTGGTTTCTCAAGGGGATTTCAGCACAGGGAAATACTGGGCCAGAAATGTTCGCGAGCCTGTAGCATTCGAGCAAGCAGTGAAAGCAGCAGCCAAAGACAAGAAGAACATAGTCTTTGTAGAGATAGGTCCCAGAAGGGCCCTGCAGAGGAACATCATGGAGACATTGGGAAATGATGTCACAGTTTTCCCCTCTGTGCAGCCAGACAAAGACCGTGAGACACTGCTGACTGTTGTGTCCAAACTGTTTGAGCTGGGAGTGCAAGTAAACTGGGACCAGTTTTACAAAGGGTGTGAGGCACCACCTATACCTTTCCCCAGGTATCATTTCGACCGTGTAAAGAAGGAGGTGTTTTTTGAAGCAGTGAGGCGAGGTAACGAAATGACATGTCATTCCCATCATCCATTGATCAGACAAACAAAACACGACAGTCAAGAATTCAGCTGCAATCTTTCATCAGCGGCAACACCGTACATTTGCGAACACAAGAACAATGGTGTTCCCCTTGTCCCTGGCACACTGCATGTTGAATTGGCTTTAGCTTCCTTTGTGTCAAGCACAAAGTCAAAGACGCCACTCAGCTCACTGCAGCTCAGTATCACCTTTCACAGTCCATGTATACTTACTAAGAGCTCCCCCGAAATCAAAATACATCTTGAGCGGTTCAACAACTCTGCAAAATTCAAAATAAATTCTCCATCAGTGACCTATGCATCGGGAACCATTGATTGTAAAAGGGAAATAGTTGCTCCTGAAGAGCAGAACATCTCTCTTGACATCGTCTTCAGAAGATGTAGATCTGTCATAAAGACAGAGCAGGTCTATACAATTCTCTCTCAGGCAGGGTTTCAGTATGGGTTGGTTTTCAGGCAACTGGGAGATGTGTACTATGGAGAGGACCTCAAGGAAGCTGTGTCAACCGTCAAAGTCCCAGATGAAATAGCAGGTCAGCTGAGCGACTACTGCCTTCACCCTGTAGTGTTAGACTACCTCCTGCAGATGGCAGCTGTTGTAGCTGTGAACGGATTCACGTCAAGGCCCGGGTTCCCTTCCGCCATAGGCTGCGTAACAGTCTCCAGGCCCCTGCTGGAAGAAATGGTCATGTACCTAAGAGCAACCAGCGAGACGTCTGAAGGATTTGAGGTGTGTGGCTGTTTCACGGACATAGAGGGTCACGTTCTAGTCGAGTTGAGGCAGGTGAAGATCACACTGTTGGGAGAGAGTTCTTCTGTGGCTAAAGAGTTCTTCTTTCACAATGAACTGCATGCTACCTCTGAGGACGCCAACCTCAGTTACAAGCCAAAAGCCTTGGTTTTTGCAGATCACTTAGGGGTGGCTAATTCATTACAGCAGTATTTGCACTCAGGGTCCACTTTCATCTGGTGCAAAGATCCAGGAAAACAGTCAAACCTGCAATTTTCAGAGTTCATCTCTGAATTCAAAGTGGCAGACACCAACAGGGATTACAAGGAGGTTTTGTTTATGTGGGGTCTTCAAAACCTCAATCCTTTAAAAACGGAATCTGTTCTGGATAGCCTGGTCAGCTGCTGTGAGATTTTCCGTCAGGTTGTTCTGGCGCTAAAAGCTTACAAGTACACTAACGCCATCAGGGTCTTAACGTACAGATCAGCGGAGAGGACGGTGGACCACATCAGTCCAGGTTTCGTGCTTTCTGGCATGACGAGGGCATGTGCAGCGGAGATCCCAGGTTTCTCCTTCCAGCTAATCGATCTTGCTTCTGCAACCAGTGAGGACATCCGTTTACTTGCTCATGTCATTTCCTCCTATCCTAGCAGCACATACCCGGAATTAATGATAAGCAAAGGTCAAATTTATTCAACTGCAATCACTCAAACTCCTGTAAAATCTGTTGAGGGTGCTGAAAGAAGAGTCCGCTCTTCAGAGTTTGATAGGTTCATTCTGCAGACTGCTGACCCTTACAGAATGACAAGCTTGTCTGCCTTTCCTGCCAGTGACTCTGGGGACCAGATCGAGAAACAAACCGTTGAAGTTCAGCTGAGTAAAATCTGTGTTCACTCGTCAGATTACTACCCTGTCAGTGTTTCTGATCTGAGCTTTGGTCAGACCATGTACTGGAACAAACATACATCTCAGAACCACAAGCTTCTGGCTCTTGACTTCAGTGGTACCATTACAGCTGTGGGGAGGGACGTGAGCAAGCTGAAAGTGGGAGATCATGTTGTTTCATGCTACCCTGCAGCTGCATCCTCCAAGATTGTGATTCCTGAAGCTGCCTGTTACAGCGCAAAGAAACTTCCATTTCTCAGGGAAGTACCATGTGTGTCTTACTTTGTGCTGGCATGGGAAATCTTGCATCGTACATTGCCTAAGGTTCGACAACAAGGAAAGCTGGGCATTATCACACCTGAGCCTGACTCCAGTCTAGTGCAGGTGTTGATGCTGACAGCAAACCAATCAGGGTGGAATGCCATTGTAGGAAGCCAGTGTAGTGGACTACTGCAGATTGTGAAGAAGTGTGATGCATTTGTGCTTTTGCCTCCTTTTGATGCATCCTTAGTTGCTAAGGCCTGTAGTGTTTCCACAGTCAGGAACATTGTCGTAGTGTGCAACAACCAGGTATCACCCAGTCTGTCACAAAACATCTTAAAAACTGAGAATGAAAATGCTTGCATTCAGACCCTTCAAGTAGCCAGTGTTTTTCAAAAGGCATATCTCGCAAGGCACAAGAGATGGATCTACAGGTGGCTGAAATCAATGCGTTTGACTGGGATGCCTGCAGTTCTGAGGAGCACAACTTTCAAAGGAGCGGCGTCAGGAAGCATTGACACCCTGCCCAGCGAGGATCCAATATCCTACTTCAGCTCAAAGACCACATCTGTTGTTGTGCTCAGGGGTAATATCAAGGATACCATGTCCCTTCCCTTGCTGGGGAGACCAAAGCAACTTTTCCAGAAGGACTCTGTGTACATAGTTACAGGGGGTCTGTCCGGGCTGGGGTTCGAAACAGTGAAGTTCATCGCTCAAAGAGGTGGGGGGCACATCATCACCCTCTCCAGAAGCACCCCTTCACCCGACATGCAGGTGGAGATTGATAATGTACGCAACCAGTGCAGGGTCTCGATCACTAGTTTGCAGTGTGACGTCTCACTGTCAGCACAGGTTGTGAAGGCAGTCGCTCTCATTGGACAGAGGTTTCCCTCCTGTCCAATTAGAGGAGTGTTCCACAGTGCAGTTGTCTTGCATGATGGACTGCTCGAAACTCTTGACAAATCCCGTTTTGAAAAAGTCTTGAGGCCAAAAGTTAATGGAGCATTGAATCTGCATCACGCAACAAGGCACTGCAAACTAGACTATTTTGTGTGCTACTCCTCCATCTCTTCTTTCATTGGCAATGGCTCTCAAACAAACTACGCTGCTGCTAATTCTTTCCTCGACATGTTTTGTCATTATCGACGAAACCTTGGACTGGTTGGACAGTCCATTAACTGGGGGGCTTTGAACCTTGGTCTCCTGCTGAACAAGGATCATTTGCAGAAATTTTTGGAAGCGAAGGGAATGATGGTCATGGAGGTGCCTGAATTTCACAAATGCCTGGAGCACTGCCTTTTACAAAACAATCCCCAACAGGTTGTGTGCAAGTTCAGCTTCAGGAACCTCAGGAAACACGTCCTGTCCCAAAACACCTCCCTCAAAATGCGCTTGTCTGCTTTGGTAGACAAAGAACTGAAAAACACAAAAGTAACAGAAACCAGGGCCCAGCCTTCAGGTTTTTCCCCTTGCACTTTGCCAGGGGAATATGTCAGGACTGTGATCGGCGAAACTTGTCACATCGACTGTTACGAGCTGAGGGATGACGCTACACTTTCTTCCCTCGGTATAGACTCTATGGTAGCCATGACTCTGCAGAACCTCATATTCCAAGACAGTGGAGTCAGTGTTCCCCTCATTACATTATTGGACCCAAACAGCACATTGTCTACGTTAGTTTCAACTGTGAAGGAGGGCAAAGGGTGGAGATTTCAGAAAGATGGCCAAAAATCTGCCTTGAGTCCAACTGAAAATAAGAAAGATGAGTACACAGAGTTTTAGACGTTTGCTTCCATTCTAAGATGTCCCGAGGTACAAATTATTTTGGGGGGAAAGTATAACATTTAATAATGAGGATCCATTTATTTATCCTGACACTTGGTAAATTAAATTCAAATGAATTAATTAATGGAACAGATAGAATAAATTATATTAATGCTAGCAATAAATAATTAAATACCTAACCAAGTTACTGGCATTATGTAAACATTAAAAGATGTGAAAATAAACAGTTATGATGATTCCAATAGTGCAAGTTTTATTATTTGAATGTGTGCATTTGCATTATTTACTTGCATAGTACTGATATTTCTCAAAATTGCTGGAAGCTCGTGGATCTTTATGGCTTTGTAAATGTGTTTGTCTTCTTGTTATTTCTTTTTGTCCATACTTGGAGTCTAGAGTGAATAGTGAGAAGTGATTTCAAAATTAATGCTAAATGTAGATTTTGCAACCAATCATCCCTATCATGGACAGCACTATTGTACTGTACTGTAAAGAGTTGCCATGATAGATATTTCAGTCCAAGTTCCCTGTGAAGTTCCCAGTATATCCCCAAAGTTATGTCACTCCCTGACTAAGAATCTCCAGAGCCAAGCTGAGTCACTGCAGAATTGGAGACATTGGGGCATAGCCTCCCGAGTATTGAAATCGGGAGGCTATGGTAAGCTATGCGTCCCAGGACCTGGCAGTGATTTTTGGGCTGTATGGGGCCATCCACTGATCAGTGGTGTTGCCCCATAAGAAGATTACCAAGTGCTGAACATAATTCGATCCACACAGAGGTACAACCCGTTTCTACCAAGCTACCTCTGTCCACTGGTTCTGATTACTCTGGTTTAGGTTTGTATCATGTCATATTGTGTGATGTCATATATGTATGGCCTCTTTGGTAGTCATGTAGTATGCCCACAGGTGTCCAATTAGTTCCCCCCAAAAATGAAAAGGAAGGAAAAGATTAGGTAGGTGCGTAGTTCTGGCATACCACACATAATGAAATCAGTGGGAATTAAAAGGGGTTATCTCAAAGAGGATTAAAATTTGGCTTCCATCACCTTGATCAGGACATTGCTAGCAATGTAGTTATGTTGTCAGATACCACAAAACTCAGGGGTGAAACAGTTTGAAAGTTGCTAACATGATTCATGCAGATTTAAATATAATCCAGACAAAAGCAGACACTTGGTAATTTAAAATTGACATCAGGGATATGGACAATGATAATCCACATTTACATTTTGTCATTCAGCAGATCCTCTCATCCAGGGCGACTAACATAGAATGAGTACAAAGTGTATCTAATAAAGCAGTTTAAAGTACCACAGACACAGAAAACAACTGAGCGCATCTGAACTAGCTTCAGGTTGTATGCAATAAGAATTTTTAGGCAGGATTGTTTTATGGGCGGTACTAAATTAGAGTGTGTACTATATGAGGCTTGGACAAAAGGGTTGGGCCACAGCAATAAAACGACAAATAGGATGCAAGAATGTAAAGCAAAAGGTTTTGGGAGAGGTATAAATTAAAGGAAGATATAATTATGTTATACAATGCCTTCATTATACTCCATTGAAAGTACTGTGCACACTTTTATTACGGTTTTATTTTTGATGTATAATTTTTCCCCACAGAATTGGGGCAGCAGTGTAGCATAGTGGTAAGGAGCAGAACTCGTAACTGAAAGGCTGCCAGTTTGATTCCCCGCTGGAGCACTGCTGTTGTACCCTTGGGCAAGGTAACCTAGAATTGCCTCAGTAAATATAGAGCTGTATAAATGGGTAACATGTAAACATTGCAACGTATGTAAGTCACTCTGGATAAGAGTTTCTGTCATATGCCAATAATGTAATGCAATCTACAGAACAGCAAGGAAGATCTCTGAATATTACAGAGAAGGGCAACAATATATATGTTATGAAGAGAGAAGTAAATAATTTAATTATTTCATTGGAGGTGGTGCTTTCAAAAATATATGGAAACATATTTGTTAAACATTAAAAGAACTTAAAAGAAAGTGAATAAATTAAAAGATGGATAACTAAATATTCAATTTATATGTTTTCACCATTTCACTTATACATTTTTAGGTTGTAATTGATTTTTTCACACTTTTTGTCTTTATTCACATTTGAAGTTGAGGGGTTTCAGTAATTTTTGTTTTCTTTTGTTTTTCAAAAGTTGAATTCATTTTTTTCACCCAGATTCAAGACATTGTTTTTTGCAGACATCTTTTTTGCAGCTTTGCTATAGTACTGTTGGCTACTGGCCAAGTCAACTGGAAAATAATTGTCAATGACCTATGTTCCCAAGGGGAATAAAGGTATAAGTAGGTAAGCACATAAGTATACTTTAGTTTGCTTGTACTTTACGCTCATTCACAAGGATCAGCCCTTCATAGGCATGCACAGAACTTGTTCAGCTGTTTTCTCCAACGTGAACTAAAAATCAAAATAACGTATTTCAAATTGTTAAAAAAAAGAATAAATAAATAACAGCGCATCAGAGAGAATCAGATCAGAATGTTATGTGTCACTATACCCTAACTTGGTCTAGAGAGTAAATCTAGGAAACTGTGAGGGGAAACTCATGAAGTTATTTGGGGTTCAGAAGTTTTTTTCTCTCATGGAACACATGGCTCCTCTCTGAACAGTGATTGGTCACCAGTGTTCTGTTTGTTTCCTACTGTTCCATACATGTAGTGTATCTGGTGCAGACAGGCAGTCACATGATCATTTCAAGCCTCCTCCAATGTAGGGGGCTGTGTGTTACATGTTGAACGTCCCCCCGAATGACTATAAAAGTTTGCAAAGAGGTTTAAACATGTTTTTATTGTTCTATGTGTGTGCACATTGCCACCTAGTGGTGGTTATATTTTTACGGTGAGATTAACTGTGGAACTGATGACACATAAATCAGTGAGGCAAGCATAGCCACACTAATGGAGGGTATTTAATTTTTCTGTTTTTGATACTGTTTTTAGTCTGGCACATAGGAAGCACTAGCTGATTTTTTTTTCAGTGGGCAGGACGTTGACTTTTTTTCAATAAAAGTTGAATGGGATTCATGACACTATAGGCCAAATGCTCTAGAGCTTCAGTTTGGTTTGTGTCCCTTGAATTTCTCCTGTTCAGGTAGCCAGTGAAGACAAAGTCTACTGCAAGTGTGTACAGAGAGAGTGGTTGCAGATACTATGCACCTCAATTTACATTACTAGCACAAACACTCTTATCATTATCATTTTTTTACAACGTTATCCATTTATACAGCTGGATTTTTACTGAGGCAATTCTAGGTTAAGTACTTTGGCCAAGAATAAAGCAGCAGTGTCCCAGCAGGGAACTGAACCAGCAACCTTTTGGTTACAAGTCCTGCTCCTTAACTACTAATGCTTCACTGCCGGTTTCAATTGACACATTCACTCCAACATGTCAGTTTGGGTGACAAATGGGAAAAAAGTGGATATATAATGTCAATATGACTAGGTATCAGTTCAGTGCTTTCTTTCAGCATGACCAACCATTAATTTATATGACTGCACTGTAAATGATCAGTAGACCTCTGGATCTAGTGGCCTATGCTTGCTCAAATTATGGGGCAATGAGAGACAAAAGGCAATTACCATCCAATGACAAATCCCCAAAGCTTCATTATAACCTCAAAGATAGATGACTTGTCTTAATTTTTAATATAATGATTACAATATGTGCATAATATTGTTATTTATTGAATACTGTACATTAATTACACCATGAACTAGTATTTTTGTAGTGCAATGGGAATCAAAATCCCATTGTTTATGATGGGATACATATGAGCTATTTATGAAGTAATCAATAGTTTATTCTGTGGTAAAGACAGTGTAAAACATATTGACTGTACCTTAGATTTATGATCACCATCACAACTCAGGTGAAGAGCATCAAAATTACAGGTGAAATTAGCCATTAGAAGCCATCAATTATCATATAATCACCACAAAATACAAAATGACCATACATATTTCAAGTGTATTTTTATTAGTTGTTCATAAAATATATGAATTTTTCTCTTATGGACATCAATTTACATCATAATTCAATTATGACCTATTGCTCAGGTTTGGCTTTTGGAAAACCAACACGGTTTATTAAAACATTCACAAATACATCATGTAGATTTATTTAAGAAGTTTTTTTGATGAGCAAGAGAACTTTCTCTGTTTTGCTTTATTACATTATTTTTGCTTGACAAGTAGCTTTATCCAGGGCAAAGTACTTTAAACAGGAACATCCAGAGTCCACTGCTCAAACTACTAAAAAATGTTGCCCTATCACATTTCTGTCTGAAATTAAGAGCACTGCCAAACAATTAATACAAAGTAATTAAAGTCCCTGGACAAAATCTGATTGTATACAAATACATTTTGCATTTTACAAACATTACCTTTTAAAAATCATACACTACCATAACTCTAAAACATCAAAAAACCTTGTGATTTGACACACTAAAATGTTTTCAAGAATGAACAGCCAGTAGCTACAGAATTTAACACTACAGAGAACTAGAATGCATTTTGAAGACTACAAAAATGGATGGCATCACTACAAATTTTAATTTTCTGTGGAACACTGTTTACCAATTTTTAAAAATAATGTCCACTTTCCACTTGAATTTCGTGACAGTTACATTTTCAGAATCCGGTTGGTCTTAAGCGTACAGTACAGTTATTCATTTTAAAGGACGCTGGGAATTGACAGTTGTGCTTTGTGTTTTACACCCAAACATTTACATCATGAACAAGGCAACCTATCTATAAAATGAACTGTGTCATACAGCTGAATGCTCCAGGCAGTCAGGCTCTGAGATACTATCGTTTGTGAGTGAAGGGGCGTCGCTGTGCGATAGCGTTTGGGTATTGCTGTTTCCTGTTACGTGTACCTGATCATCAGAATTCATCCTCTGATGGCTTTTAATGGTGAACGCTGCGTTATTGGTGGCCATGTACATCTGCACCTCGCACGTCTGGTTGTCCACTGCGAACACTGGGACGTTGTGCGACATGCACATCTGACCGCTTTGAGTTTCCTGAGTGTTGACCGTGAGGGACCAAACACCGGGGCACTGCTGTGTTTGGCACTGGTTGTTGTCGGTCAGGAAGGTGTGGTTGTCGTAGGTCTGCATGTCCGGAGGTTTCACTTTGCACTTTGGGGTCTGGTTGTGGCCTAAAGCCTGTTCATCGTACGGCAGGTGCTCCCCGCTGGTGATTTTATCTGAGCTGCTGCAGATGTCAAAGAAGGTCAGGAACACCGGGATGAACGTGATGCCGTGAAACAGCCCGAAAAAGATGACCAGGAACATGATCTTGAAGAAGGTTCTGAAGATGTAGTTCTTTGAGGCAGACAGCACCACCACCCCCAGTATGGTAGAGACTGCCCCCTGCACTATAGGATAGCCCAGGGAAAAAGTGCCTCAACAGCCTTCTCATTGGCACTCGGCTTACTGTTTGAGACAAAAGCGTAGGAAATGTGTGCAGAGAAGTCCACTGAGAAGCCAATGCAGACAACCAGAATGATCATGGATATGGTGTCTAAGTTCACGTCCCACAAAGCCATGAAGCCAGTGACACCCACAATGACAGAGGCGATGGAGAAGGTCACCCACAGAGAGCAGAGAGGGTTTGGAATCAGCAGGAGGGAGATCAGCAGCATCACCGCGGTGGTGACTCCAATGTTCTGGATGGTGTTGCTCACTATGACAGCATACTGGTCATGGTAAATAAACGCAGGGTGATAAACCAGTAACGGGACAGGACACTTCTTAGCCGTGTCTCTGAGCTCATTCAGCATATTCATCTCATCAATTGCAGTGGTGATGTTCACTGTCTGGATGAAGAATCGTGAGGCATAGATCGCATTGTTAGTGAAGTTCACATCTTGCTTGAAGTCAGAGTATTCGAGAAATGAATTTAAATTTGCCTTGAACACAGTTTCGTTACTTAAATTCAAATGCATATGGAATGCATAAATTTTATACGCCAGAAGCCAGGATGTAAATATGTCCTCCTCAATAAACGATAGATTTTTAAAGTCTTCCAAACATGAGTCCAGATCTGACATATTTTTTGCATTCCAGTATGGAAATTCACCCCTTACAATAACCATGATGTTGGGACCATACTCAGAAAAATACTCCTTCTCATCATTGTAGTACTTAACAACGTAGGAATCATCAGCCGCCAGATTCCTAAGGTCTATGCCCTCCTGTATCTGGAAGCATCCATAAATACTGGTTGTCAAATACGCAGCATAGAGCAGGATCACTAAGACTTTGGTCCACGATTTAGTGAGAAAGGGCCCATAGTATTTCTTAAAGAAGTGATTCATTGGCAGGGTTTCCTCTGAGCCAGTGTGGCGGTCATAAGCCCCTCCCACACAGCAGAGGTAGAAGCCTTTGGAGCGGCCTGGGGGGCGTTCCTCTGGAACCTCCTTACAGGTCAGCCAATGCCTGTTGCTGTTCTCCCGCCTGCCATTAAGCACCAGGAACGCCCCAAAGAAGGTGATGCTGTACAGGTAACAGAAGAGAATTGCGGTGCTGGTGTACAGGCAGAAGGACCGCACAGAGCGGAAGGGGGTCATGAGGCCGATGTAGAAAGCCAGGACGTCGGTCAGCGTGGTGATGGTGATGGAGATGGCCGCCTCTTTGTACGTGTCGGCCAGACGCTCCTCGACTTTGTCGTGGACGTTGGTCTGCTGCCAGCAGGAGATGAGGATGAACATGTCATCAACACCGATCCCTATAAAAAGAAGCAAAGGTCTTACCAGAGCCTTTATTGTGTCCATCATGTCAAACACAATAACGTTTGTCAATTTGTAGTGGGGGCTACTACAGAGATTCTTACCCAGTATCAGGAAAGGAGAGTTAGCCACAGTCATGACAAAGGGCACACCAATGTAGAGCATCATCCCGAAACTGGACAGCACCGCCAGGCCAGCGGAGAGCACACCAAAGGTAGCCACCCACACCTTGTTCCTCACGCAGTCAAACCTATCACATAACAACAGGAAAACAAAAGCAAAAAGTAACTTAACCTTTTAACAAATGGTGGAAAGCCCACAGAGAATAACTCTGAAAGCTCTGACGAAAATGAGACACTAATCTTTCAAATACATCTTATTCTTCCACCGAATGTCAGTACATTCACTGGATGTATCAAGTTAAATGATTTCTGAAAAACAGTTTGCACAACAGTTCCAAGAAAAAAAAAAAAAAAAAACAAGCCTGACTTTAATGCAGTGGGGAATAAATTCACAAATAAAATGCTTCTGGATATACTTATGACCAATATTTTATATTTTCCAGCCAATAGCAACCTTGGGGGACATACTCCATTTGACAAGGCAGGGTGTGGGTTTCTTTTTTTCTGGCTGCAACTACTCTTTTGGGGCCCTGCCCATCTGCCATTGATCTTCATTGACTGTATGCTATCCCGAGGAGAAACCTCCTTGGCTTCACCGAAGCCTTCAGTACACCAGAGTTAGTGCCCTGAGGATAGAGGGCAGCCCCAGAGCCCACTCTGGTTGCCGCAGTCCGTGTGTTGGCCATCCTCAGTTATGCACAGCCAAACTGCAGGTGGAGGAAGCTAGGAGGAAGGTGCAGTGTGAGTGCACCTGGACTGCTCATGCCGTTGACAGAGATTTCTCAGAATACATGGTGAGTCAATGGACAGAATGCTCGTGCGACAGGTGTTCTGTGCCATGGTGCTAGGTTACAGAATTTTCTGTTGCGATAGGGGTTAGTGCTTCATTCATATTACCAACATCAGATCAGCTTGACAAAAAAATTAAATAAGGTAATTTAAAACAGCTGTAGATGATTGGAACTGGCCAGGATGCAAGGGGCACTTCCTGTGAGTATGATGTTGTTTCTCTAGAGCCTACAGTGATGGTTCATTTTTTTAAGTGAAGAGAAACATACATACCTTAAGCAAGACAGGATTGAAAAGCTGATGGCGATAACGTATGTGATAGAGAACAAGGGAATCACATCTTTGGAGTTTGCTTCGAATTCCACCTGCCTCGAAAGTGATGTGCTATGGGTAACCTAGAAAGGCACAGTTATGGACCGCTTTTAACAGACATGCACTTTTGTTAGCTACCAAGCATATAAAAACAAAACACTGATGTCAAAGCTTTCCTATCATATTGTATTGTTTTACAATATGATAGGAATGCATTTCATGTTAATAAATAACTACTCACACACACACACACACACACACACACACACAAAATGTCAGCTGTTCAGGACATTACCACCTGTTCATGTCTTTTAATTTGGAACAAGTGTTAACCATTCAAGATACAGTGGCCCTTGCATTAATCTGCAAATACTGAAAGAATTAGAAATGCCGTAACAATAACAGCCATATCTATTTGCCCAGTTTCAGTCCTTCAGTTCCCTTGACTAATGTAGGGTCCAGCATCATTGCCAATGACCATCACTATGGTGATGAAACACACTGCATCCAGGGTGGAGGAACACAACTCCCTCTTGTCTAAATTTGGGGCTTAATTTGTCATTGATTCGCCCCACCCTGAGGGAAAGGGGGTGCCTGCATAGGCTCTGCTGGCCACACCAAAGGACTCCACAGGCCTCCACGATTTGCACCAGACCTGGGTGGAACCCTAGGGCGGCAATGGCAGAGGGAGGCTTCAGGAACCCTACACTGGGCGGAGCTACTATGTGCTGTCCATCGTGCAAACCAATCAAAACGCTCTGCTCTCCACAGAAACACAGTATGTCTGGTTTGAAACAGTGGGACAGTGATGTCATATGATAGCTGCACCCATTTTGCGATTCCTCCAGTCTCGCTATCCCGTCACCACCCTGAAGTCCCAGTGACCAGGTGCGCTTCACCTGTCCGCCCTGCCAGGCTGAATGAGAGCCAGGTAATGTGAAACTACGTTATTTCAGCTCCTTAACAGAGCTGGCACTAGTTAACTGGAAACAGGGCTGTGGGTGGATCTGTTTGACTTGGAAAAAAAAATGCATCCGTCAGTTTTGAAGTTTGAAGTAGCACTTTCCCTAATGCAGAGCACGCAGTCATTAATATCCACCAGAAAGTGTCCGTTTCTCCGTGCCTAATGGCATAGATGTAGTTTCCCCCCCGTCGTACCTGAGATGGGGTTATCTTACTTTTTGCCAGGATAAATGGCGTGGTCTGTTGAGCTGGACACAGGCTCGCTTATATTGTAAACGTTGTATCGGGCGCCCCGGACACTCCATCCTTTTCCACCGGCTCCCATCAATAGAACTCTGCTGCGCTGCCAAGTAGCCCAGTTGAGCCCGGAACCGAACAATAGGTGCTCTTATGTAAGCCTGGCTCTCTGAATGAGGGGAAGGCTACCATGCAAGGAGGACTCTCCGGGACTCCACACGAATCACTGAAGTGCAGATGAGGTCAGCAGTCATGCTGTGCTTTTAGATATTTTCTCTGTGTTGCTTCTGTCTTGTACTATGGAAGGCACTCTGGGATGATTTTGAAATGCATGTTAGAAATAAAATATATTATTATTATTATTATTATTATTATTAATATTATTATTATTATTATTATTATATAAAGTGCAGCAGCAGTTATGTGTTGTCATTGCCCCAGTGGCCCCAATGCCAAAAGTGTGCTATTCCCTGCTGATTTTTGTGATCATCACTACCATGTAAGGAGGGCATTATTAATTAAGGGCAAACTTCATCCATGGCGTAACTTTGACAGTAAAAATGTACATATCCAAGAGGAATTACAAGACATTTTTCGTCAGACGGATGCTGAATGGGACAAACAGTTTTCTTCTAGTGGATGAAGTGGGCCATATTCAGTGTGCGATATAGTGAGTGTTTCTATTTGCTTGGGCAAGATGCTGATATTAACGTACCACAATAACTAGCAAACAAGAAACAACTTAGTCAAAGAGCAATACTTAAAATATTAAATATGGGCAATGTATTTCACCTTGGTCAAGGTAGTCTTTTATATTTTAAGCAATTTGTACTGTTGACAGTCAGAGTCTCTCATAATTAATAGTCAGCTTTCTCTTAGAACCAAGCATTTAGTGACAAGGGCTTACTGTTTATGTAACTCAAATACCAGTATACTGAAATAATACAATTTATCAGATAGAGACTATTCCCTTTTTTGCCTTCCTCTAAAAGTCATCATCTGGTCACATGTCTCTCCCTGCTACACCCCATAATAATATTTTTTCACAGCAGATGGACACATGGCAAGGAAGGGGACACCACTTTTGAAGAGCATTTAACCTGGAAGGTAGTACAAGATATTGACTGACGATGAGATAAAGAATGCAAATACTTAAAGATTCAAAATCAAAGAGTACTCTTTTATGCGCTCCTTATTCTCAGCCCAGCGGGAATCGGTAATACTTACACTGTGGTCCGAGTTACCATGTGGATGTGCCTTCTTGAGGTTAGTACTCTGATAATGGTTTGGTCTGATATTACTCTTCCACTGTGCAAGTATTGCGCATAAATATTTATATTTAACCTTTTTTTTATTTAAGCATGCACAAACATGAATACAAAAAATAATTCAACACGGTTTAGAGTAACGTATATCTATATATGGCAAATATATTCATGATATTCTAAGGGTTGAGAGCAGATATACGTGACTTTTAAATCATACCAGAGAATCACTTGTATATTTAAGCGGTGCAACTGCAACTCGCACTTGATACAACAAATAGATGGGATGACAGACGTGTGCTACACTCCGTTACTCACTCACCTTTATGGATTTCAAGGACAAATCGGACGGGAAGACTCTGAGGAATTCATTCAGCCACAGATCTGTCCTCGCGCGGTCGTCTTCTTTCAGGAAATAAAAAAGCCTTAATGCCTTTGCGCTCCTTACAGCGGTGGAGTTGCTGTCTGTTCCTCCGACGGAATACCCCAGAAAAACATGATGAAACCCCAAATTATAGAAAGGAAATGTAAAATCGGTACGTTCCACCCGGCTCGCGTTGTAATCAACTATGTCCAGTATCGCATTGGGGATACACTTGTCATTTTTCATGGCGCACAGACTTTCAAAGTTTAGCTGCTCGTTCCCCGCAGAAACTTTGATCTCTTTAACTCTTTTGTCTAAACTTATTATTTCCTTGAACGCTGCTTCTGTCAAGATGTTGGACGATCTTGAAACCGCTATGAAGGATGCATATACTCCATCAGTGTACAGCCGCTGAGAGGAAAACACCGAGTTGTTCTGTGGGAAGTTTTCCTGAACGAACTGTCTCTCCAGCTTCGCGGGCCCGTTAACAGGTGTAAACTGGTCTTCGATGTCATTCGCCTCCCTATCTTCAAGGTAATAAAACCCCCCTCCGAGTGCAAAGGAGGTCAGCAAAGGGATAACCAAAAACCACCACGGATTACTGCCCACAAAACGTCCGAATTTCTGAAAACCGATGGAGATTGGCTTCTCAACGCAGTCGGTGCGACACCCAGCCATATTCCCCGGCACAAGCAAAAGAAAAGTTTTTTTTTTCTTACCGTTCGCAAAGTTGTAGAACACTCCTCTAAGTTCTTGTTTTTGTTTTGATTCCCGTGGATAAAGTGTCACTGGACTTCTTTTGAGAACAAAAACTTTATTTTACAGGAGGCTGAAATACATAATGCATACGGGTATTTGCATATTCTGACGCACTTGCGTATAAAGTACTGTAAAACCTGCCTAGAGCGACCACTCATGGGAGCTACCAAACGTGGCCGCGAAAGGCTGATGTGAGCTGAACACTTGTAGCTCATTATTGTATTTGCCTGTAACGTTATATTTTTCACTGAACACATTATGTCAGGAGTTTTGTATCATCTGTAATACGTGTTTTTAACTACTGTTTCATCACAGACTACACCATTCACGCTTTGTTAATTTGTTTATTTACTTAGTAATCTTCTGTTTTCAACTGTATTGTAATTAATGAGCGTTGTCAGTAGTTACAATGACGTCATCGTTATAAAATGTATGTTTTTATTAATTCCAGAAACAACAATTGTGTTGATAAGTTCTTTTAACATGATGCACATGACTATGAATACTGAAAATAGTGCCACAAAGATAGCAATCCCGATAGGAATATGAAAGTATTATAACCTATGTGTAAATGCTGGATGAAGTATTCGCTGCGTTCTTTCCTTAAAATGCCTGGTGCCATCACCAAACAATTAAATGGGACAGGATGCCACGGGAGAGGGCAGTATTGTGAGGAAAAATAATGAGATGGGCAGCCCATTCACACGAACAAAGTATGTGATTCAATTACAACATCAAACTTGTGTTTCAGGGGTCAGCGATTCGTTCCTGCAACGTGACTTGGCAATCTATTCTATGTGCCTATAATTTGCGGCAGTTGAAATGCAATGGTCAGAAAAGACATCCTTACTGTCCGTGAGGAAAACACTAAATATTCTTTCGACTAAAGTGTTTTTTTCCTCATGTGTTTAGCTGAAATAGATTTATGAACATTTCCCTCCTGATGAAGACACTTAATGTATAGCTAATTAAAATTAAAGACAATGAATGGTGGATTAGGTAGGCTAAGCTGTGAGTCTCACTAAAGTATGGGAGGAAGAGGCTAGCGTCGCACGGTTCGGTCTCAAGGTTCAAATCGGTTTCGACCCTTTCAACGCGTTATGAATCAAACGTTCGATTGCTGGAATGAAGCACGTTCTTTGCGTCATTACGTTCTAGCATTTGGTACTGCATGCGGTTTGCCATGTCATAGTGTCGCAACAGATGTTTTAATCTGTATTCGTGAATATTTGTTATCCGATCTATTACCATGCATCGCGAATATAATGGTTTATGTAACGACAGTCATGTATTACCCACAAAATAATTAACTAAATCGAGATGCAGTGTGTCATCCTGCCTCAACTTTGTACCAAAAACATAGCTTTGCTGTGTCTTTAAGCAGGAAAACACAGGCTACACTGTGTACTTTTTACATCATGTTTTTTCCATGTGTAATCAGTGTTATGAATAAATATGGAGGGCATTGTTAACAGTAAGGATTGTAGTTTGATAGGCTACATGATATAATTGTCTTCAATCGATGATATGTGGCTTGTTAAAGTGACCAATGCCATGAACCCGAACATCCAAGTAGAAAGCCGATTGATTGGAAAACAGCTGGCAACCAAACAACAAATAAATTCAACAGTACTCGCTGATATCACAAGCTGAATATTCAAATACAGCATACATCAACATGTAAGGCTATTCATTTAAACGATCCGGGAATCAGAAAACAATAACATGCCATCTACGTGTAGCCTATGAATGCCGTATCTTAACCTGTTGAACTACTTTGCAAATAATCCTAAACATATATGACCATAGACTGGTAGTAGCTTTAATAATTAAGTATCTCTCTAAAACAGTAAAGAAGGCATGCGTTCAGCGAAGCAATTGTCTCCAGCACAGTTCACGGACAGGTAAGAAATCAAGGAACTAGAGGACATTCTGCACTTTCAGAACTGTAGGGTCGCTTTCAGTGACTTTATTGTACCAGCAGATGTCACTGTCATACGAAAGGCTTCAACGTCGCAAAACCGTGTATTGCCCACTACTAGAACGCATTGTGGTTGGGTCGGATCATTGATGATACATAGTCGCACCATCCATTTTAGTGTTCAGTAAGCAACACTGTTCCATCACTGCCTGAAAGTGTCAGAAATTGTCCCATTCCTCTTATAAAACATAGGGGCAAACAGCAGAATCTTCTGATGAGGTATGCCAAAATATCCAGCATACACTGTAAAGTGGAATTATCATTCCACTTTAATGTATCTGTTTAAATGTATGTATTGTCAAACATACTTTAATGAAACGTTTCATGTAACACACGTATAAAATTACATGTATAAATATGGAATCATCTAACCCTGAAGGTGATACATTCTGGTGAGTGAATGGCAGCAACCAGCTGTCAAAGGTGCAGATAGAGCAGGGATGTCTCTGGCAGTCAGGACACAATTCATGGATTACTTTATTCACAAGACACTAACATGTGTGGTAAAAATAATAATAAAACAATTAATGTAGTAACAGATGTATACTCATCTAAACACTTTCTGAATTACAAATCTTCAACATTTCAAACTGTGCCAGGAACGCCTTCATTTTTTCTTTGGTTTTTTCCTCCTCCCTTTCCCTCTTGCCTTAGTTCTCTTCTGGACTTCTTGAGTTCTTCTGCGCAGTTTTGTGAAAGATTCCTTTTTGATAACATATAACGTAAGTGTAAGTACACCTGTTTCCATGAGAGCATTCAGTTCCTATTCCTGCCATGGATTCCATGAGTGTGTCACTTCTGTAAACTAGTCTGAATCTAAGGTGTATCACTACGTATGAAATGTTACTGATGCGTGAAAAAATGGTCCAACCACGTAGTCTCCTCACCTGGACATCTTTGCTCTCACCCTGGAGAATGAATGCCATTTGTTCATGTTCTTTTCTCTGCTCTCCAGGTTTTATGATCTAAAATGGACAAGCATCAGGAACAGCATGATTAAAAGGGATTGAAGGGTGCCTGCATGTTTGGGTGGCCGTGTAGTATTATGGTTAAGGTGCAAGACTCATAACAGAAAGGTTGCCTCTTCAATTCCACTGCTGCTGTACCCTTGGGCAAGGTACTTAACCCACAATTGCCTCAGTAAATATTCAGCTGTATAAATGGATAACACTGTTTAAAAAAACTTTAACTGATGTAAGCCTCTGTATAAGAGTGCCTGCTAAATGCCAATAATTTAATGTAATGGGAAAAGGGCATCTGAAACGTACTTGGTCTTTCAGGCCCTTATTCTTAAAGAGTGCTTTATACATCTCCAATAGTTCATTTGTACGATCCTTCAGTCGCTTTTCTTTTGCTAAAATAAAATGGAAATAAAAAAGGATTTGTTACACACACCATATGAATTTAGCACATACTTAGCCAGCATGTAAGATTAATAAATGACAGTATTTTGCTTCTATGAACAACACAAGAGTAACTGAACTCACCCAGATGTTTCCATCTTTTGACCTGGAATAAAAAAAGACGGAAAATATGTTAATAAAACTAGACTGCATAGGTGGGTAAAAAAAAAAAAAAGTCCAGAGCAGATCAGTCATTTGAAGCAGCTTTATAGTACAGTACAAGACAAGGGCTACAAGACCCTGTTCACAAAGACAATGATGAGAAAAGGCTTACAGCAAACACTGCTCTGCGGACAAATGCCACAATCCACAGGACTTCCACTGCAACCAGGATGACTATGACTATGGCTGAGAGAGAGTAGCCTGGCTGCACTCTGTTGGACGGTATGACCATGAGCTGAACAAAAATGCAACAAAAATAACGCAGGTTACCCTACATAACCTTATTAAAGAATGGCATCTGCTGTGACTGACATATGGTAGTGTACTTGGCTTCCCTTGTCTAGTCAGGCTGCACAAGTTGACGTGTTAGGCTCACACTCCCTGGTTTGGGAGGGTTGTTAGCCTGGTCTGACTCTGTTGCTCATATAACCTGAATGGATACACTTATGTTCTATTGTGCTGGAAGCTGCCCTGAATGAGAGCACCTGCTAAATGAATATAATGTAACGTAATGCTTAGATGGGTATACAGCTCGAGCAGGTGCACGGTAATGCTTAGAGAAGAACTGGTCTGCATGAAACTAAACTGTGCGATGCATGCTTACATCAGTAGAAGCCTTGAAGTCGTTAACAGCGTCAGGTATAATATACAGGTTGTCAGACTGGCTTCCTTCCTAGTCACAATATATAGGAAAAGATGAGTTTCACAGAAAGATTTGTTCCAACAGTTGTTACAACTTACACTTTAAAGCGGTCTGATTACCAGTGTGAATTCAATGATCAGCTTAGACATGTGCAGACAACTACTTACACTGCCAGACCATTCTTCTTTTTCCACGGCATTGTCGAAACTAAGCAATTGTTTGTCTCCGTTTTCCAGCAGGTACTGCATTGCTGGGAGAAGGAAAGAATTGGGCATATTACATAAAGCAGCCACACAGTGTTACAAAAATAAACCAGACATCAGGCTGTGACACTTTGAGCAAAAGGTGCCCCGTATGATGAGTGTTCTTTGAACATTCACCTGTCAATGACGACTTACCAACAAACGACTTGGCCATAAACTGTTTGAATTCCAGAAACATTTTATCTAGGATGAATTCTAAAGGAGACTTAAAGAAATAATAAATTAAAAGTGACAGGCCCCAAAGGGCTGCTCCCATGTTTGTCGTTAGGACTTTATCCGATTTGTATGAAAATAACAATGGTAGTAAATCAGCTAATCCGCACAAAGTGAAATTAACAGCAAAGCACACAGAAATATATACAGTTGTCAGTCATTGCTTCAATACATTTTCTGTGTGGAATCAAATCATATTATTGCATCACAATGCCCCAGAAGGATCAGTGCTTGTTAGAGCGAGTTCCGTGCTGTCCAGCAAAAGTCTTCCATTCCATTTCATTAACATTCTGAAGCTAAAGATTATTTTCAAAGTTTCAGTGTGAAAAATATTAATTTGGTCCAGAGTAAACATGTGACTGAAGCCATAGGCAAGTCCTGTGCCTATATATCCCAATGTTTTAGAAAACTGTGTAACTTAAATTGAGAGAAATACCAATGGTTTTTGGACATCCAGTCACTTAATGGCTTAGATAGGAATGCTAGCTAGCTAAATCAAGATTAATCTGATCTGGCCAACACACTTATCTAGCACCCCACTACATTACATGAGCTAACTTGGCAGGCAAACCCAGGTAAAGGGTTTGCCCAATTCAGTCAAATGCTACAAACATGAGATTTAAGCATTCCGTGTCAGGTACTGACAGTAGTCATTTAAGGCCGTGGCAAGGACTCAGTTGTAGCCTTAAGGATGAAACACATCCGGAAGGCTCCTCTTGAAATTCAGGTGGGACAGTGTGCTGCCGCAGCAGGAAACCAAGTTGCCCTGCCAAAATTCTCTCCCACCTGTAATCACAGACATTAGACCCATTAGTGCCATCTAGTGGTACTTGGAACATAAGTATTTACATAGCAAATTTACATGATATTCTTTTGGGGAATTGTTACAAAGCGAACAGGGCGTTGCTCTTTCAGTTAAGAGAATTGCAACGTTTTGAGAAATATTTTGTGTCCAGTTATACTTTACAATTCAATGAGCACCTGTAGCTTTGCAGAAGCCCTTCGCTTCCACAATTACGCGATTATGATCATCGACATCATTCATTATTTTCGAGAGCTGAACAGCCAACGTCAAGAGGGTTGCAAAAACATCTGAGAATAGTGAAACTTTAATTGCGCTGCGGACGTCCAATTTAGGTAGATTAAGAGGTAACAAAGAAGACCTACTGGAATATAATCAGTAAGGATAATAATATTTTTGGACAAGAGCCATAATAATCTTACTCAAGCCTAATTAAAGATAGAGAAGTGTGAAGTACTTTTTTATCTTTGATTTATTGTCTCAATAGCTAGCTGAAATATGTGCTGAATAAAGCGCACCAGAATCGTAAAACAGATGTTAGCCCGATGTGCATCTATGGTTACTGTTGTCAGGCAGTAAGAAACGGGCCGCTGTTTAGCCCTCATTGCCAAAGATATATTACTGCCTACACTCACACCACAAACAGGACGAAATAGACTCGTTTTCTGTTCGTAAAAGTCAATATGAAAGCTGGGTCCATTCAACTCAAGGCGGGTTATATTGCATAAACTACTTTGTGGTATTTGAACAAAACCTACAGCCTAGGTAGCAAACTGGCTTTTACATGCAGAGGTTTCCTTCAATCAGTTGCTGTCAATTACGATATCGTTGCAGCTTTTTAACGTGACGTAGGCTTAACATTTCATATTTTGGGCCGCAGCGCAGTACAGTGGAAAGGAACGGGGTTTGTAAATCAAATATCTTGTAATCCCAGTTTGCAGGCTTTCAGGTCTGAATCGCTGGTGGGGCCCTGTATGCTTTGTATGCTTGGGCAAGATACTTAAGCAGCGCTGAATCAGTAAATATCCAGCTGTATTAAATGGTAAAATATAAAAATTGTATGTTGTGCAAGGAGGTATAGGAAGTCTCTGTGACACAGCTGCAATGCAATGTAATGTAAAGCTGCTCATTGTTTTAATGACATGTTTTAACAATGTCTTCTTGATTTAACTTGTTTGTATTATCAAACTATTATTTGGTATATGCCAGCTGCTCAAATCTGTGTGCAGAAATGAATACAGTCACCTGACTGGTGTCACTAGTGACCATCAACTAAGTAGCAGAGTTGGGAGAGCTGCACACCTACAGTAGGGTGAGGGAGGTGAGAAGCATTATCAGGGATCTTATTGGCTGATACCAGTAATGTGGGAAATGCTTATTATTGGTGTATACTATCAGTGGACAACCAATAAGAACAGCCTGCAGACTTGTGATCTTCCACATATGATTCGGCTACCACACCAATCAGGCAGCCACAGAAAAAACAAATCCCCAATAAAAAAAATAAGGAAAGCATTGAAAGGGTGAGGCGTTTTCCTGCTTTATTGAAATTATATGATGCAATTAAAAAACAACACATATTTCCATGCATATCCAGCATGTTTAGACGAAATCAAATTAATCAAAAGGACTGATATAATTAGTCAATTGAATAAGGTTCAATTATATTTAAATAAGTATTCATATTCTATTGAGAAGCATGATTTGGAGAAATAAAAGTTCTTTCTTAATGTCTACTCAAATTAAACAAATAAATATTAAATTCATTTTAAGTACAATGGGTTAGGTAAACAGTATTTTTCACATAAAAGGTAAATACGGTATGCTATGTAATGACTCTTACTGTTGGGTCCTGACAGTTATGTTTTATTATCATCTCTGCTCTTAGCCTAACCTTTCTTATATGCACTTTTGTAAGTTTCTCTGGAAAATGTCAGCTAAATATCAAAAATTTAAAATGTAATTACAGTACTAATGGTGCTATAATAAGTGGAGAAATAAAGGAAGTAGGCCAGTCATAGATACTAAGGCCACTCTTAATACATGGTGTGATTTGCCTCATTCCTAACATAATAGAGCTGTCATATTGAATCTGGTCTTCAAAGTGTTATGCAAAACTGTAGCTAACTGACATAAAAGAGTTACCATATATTTGCTTAGGATGGTCCCTTATCCAGAGCAACTTACATTATTGATTTATACAGCTAAATGTTTACTGTAACTATTCAGGTTAAATATGTTGTGGGAACCAAAGCAGCAACCTTAAGTCTATCAGGAGTCAGGACAGTTGGAATCTCTCTGTATGTTAACTAGGTGGCATTTGCAGACAGACACACTAACACAACCACATGCTGGAATATGTATTCGACTGCTTATTTGTACACATTGGGAAGTACCATGTTGATTGTCACATTTGGTACACTGTCCAGCCAAACTACAATGTTGAAGTTCAGGCTCCTCATCACCCAACACACATAAGTGATTTTCATAAACATGAACAGTTTTTACGATCCCTTCCTCCTTTTTCCCAGCATCCACGCGTTTTTCTTCTCCGTTCACTTTACACAACTTGCTACAAATTCCAAAAAAGGTCAGAAACACCGGGATGAACATGATGCCATGAACCACCCCAAACAGGATGACCAGGAACATGATCTTGAAGAAGGTTCTGAAGATGTAGCTCTTTGAAGCAGACAGCACCACCACCCCCAGTATGGTAGAGACTGCCCCCTGCACTATAGGATAGCCCAGGGAAAAGAGTGCCTCAACAGCCTTCTCATTGGCACTCGGTTTACTGCTTGAGACAAAAGCGTAGGAAATGTGTGCAGAGAAGTCCACTGAGAACCCAATGCAGACAACCAGATTAATCATGGATATAGAGTCCAGATTAACATCCCACAAAGACATGAACCCGGCCACACCCGCAATGACAGAAGCGATGGCAAAGGTCACCCACAGAGAGCAGAGAGGGTTTGGAATCAGCAGGAGGGAGATCACCAACATGGCTGCCGTGGCAACTGCAACATTCTGGATGGTGTTACTCACTATGACAGCATACTGGTCATAGTAAATAAATGCAGGGTGATAAGCCATTAAGGAGGCATTCTGCAAGGAGTTGTTTGCAGCTGTCTCTCTCAGCTTATTCAACATGTTCTCTTCTTCAAGGGAATTAGTTATGTTTACAGTCTGTATGAAGAAACGAGAGGCATAAATCTTGTCATTGGTGAAGTTAACATCTTGGTTAAAGCCACTTGCGTTTAAAAATGTAATTAAATTTGCTTTGAATTCAGTTTCATTACTCATATTGAATTTATCTCTTGCATAGATTTCATAAAACTCGAGCCATGACACAAATAAGGTTTTATCAATAAATTGTAGATTTTCAAAATTTTTCAGGCTCACGTTGAGACTTTTCCTTTCATTCTGATTCCAATATGGAAATTCACCATCTATAATTACCATAACATTCGGACCATATCTATTGAAGTATGCCTTCTCGTCGTCATAGTACTTAACAACATAGGAGTCATCAGGTGCCAAATTTCTAACGTCTATGCCCTCCTGTATCTGAAAACATCCATAAATGCTTCCAGTCAAATAGGCAGCATAGAGCAGGACCACAAAGCCTTTGGTCCATGTTTTAGTCAGAAACGGCCCGTAGTATCTCTTGAAAAAATGATTCATTGGCTGCTTCTCCTCTTTATTTGTTTCCCTGTCATAAGCCCCTCCCACACAACAGATACTGCGACCTTTAGAACTTTCTGGGGGACATTCCGATGGAATCTTCATGCAGGTCAGCCAGTGTCGGTTGCTGGCTTCTCTCCTTCCATTCAACGCCATAAAGGCACCAAAGAATGTGATGTTGTAGAGGTAGCAGAAGAGGAAAGCTGTGCCAGTGTACAGACAGAAGGACTGGACAGAGCCAAAGGGAGTCATGAGGCCAATGTAGAAAGCAAGGACGTCGGTCAGCGTGGTGATGGTGATGGAGATGGCCGCCTCTTTGTACGTGTCGGCCAGACGCTCCTCGACCTTGTCATGGACGTTGGTCTGCTGCCAGGCGGATATCATGATGAACATGTTATCAACGCCAACCCCTAAGAAAGAAAAATGACAGTTTGGATGTTTTGCTTCAGTTTTCACTTAAGAATTGGAAGTGTTTCTTGTGTGTAGAGTGTCTTTTTTAAGTGCTAATAAAAATAAGTGTTATTACTTATTTTGTACACATAGGTATGTCTTTGTGAATGTCCATTTCCAATGTTTATCATGCCTCCTGTCCATGTACCCCTACATTTGAGTCTTAAAGCTAAACAGCTGAAATAATGTGAAGATCTATTATTGTCTGATTTTCTGTTTATTTGACTCCCAAACTGTTTGTCCAGATAAGCGACACACCATAGCACTACTGAAATCATCCTATAGGATAGCAGAAAAGTGATATCAAGACAGTGCAAGATTATTTGTATAAGTTACATGGTAACAATAATAATATTTTAAAATTATATTTGAAAATCAGATCTACATCGATTGCATTGTACATTTGTGTTCCAACTCAACAAGTCATGTTTTGATATTAATATGAGCCCTCAAGTATGGCTGCCTTGGAGCACTTTACGCATGTATATTTTTATGTAGACATTATTATTTTGTAATATTTCGGCTGAAATGGACAGTGATCCCTTCAACCATGCTTCTGTGTACCTCCAGTTCCCAGATGCAACATGTGACATGCATTCTAGGGTTGGTATGAGACTTATACTGTATATCGATGACCATTAAGCTTGTAAAATAAACCAGCTTTATTTACTGTTTCAAATAGCATGTTTTATTTATTAAAATATACATTTCTAACAGCCCTTAGAAGATTCCTTCTGTAATAAAGGCGGGAGAAAATGCAAACATTTATAAAATTGCAGTTGAATTATGCTTTAGGGTTATGCTTGCAGAACACTGACTGTGGTCTTTGAAAAAATCAAAATACAAGCCTGGTGCTTTTTTAAAAATACACAGACATTCTGTTTATGAGTAAAATAATAATAAAATATCTCACATATGGTATCTGCTAATTAACTAAATTTCAGCAGATAATTAAATATTCTGCATTATTACTGGCACATTGTTCCCAATGTATTACATTAACCTGCAAGAAAACAAAACTTTATTTTATTGTTGAAATAGTTATGTTAAATATTTGCTTTAGAAATTAATTAAATATGACAGACTGTGAAAGCACATTTTTTATTCTGAAAAATAATTTTAAAAACATCATCGTACATATCTGAAAAATGTGGGTTTTTTTGGCGCTTGATCATCTTTTTAGAACTGATTAATTCTAGAGATATATATGTGTGGTATCAGGTTTCCCGAGGTAGAGCATCTCACCGAGTATCAGGAAGGGAGAGTTAGCTGCAGTCATGGCAAAAGGCACACCAATGTAGAGCATCATCCCAAAACTGGACAGCACCGCCAGGCCAGCAGAGAGCACACCAAAGGCAGCCACCCACACCTTGTTCCTCACACTGTCCAGCCTAAGAAAAGAATGGGACGCAGAAATAAATATGAAAACAAAAATCATAACAATGGATATGCCTGTATTGTTCTGGCCGACTCATTTTCTAGAAATTTCAGGAGGTAACGTTATTGCAGAACGGCTACGAGACTGTTGCATTTAACGTTTCCGAGTGAGCAAAAAATATTGTACAGTACATATCGTTTACTAGCAAAGATAGTGGTTCCTCTCTCTGTTTGACTGCATACCTAATGATCAGAATAGGTAACCTCCGTAGCGGAGCGAGCGGGGGGCACAGGTTGCGGCTGCCCCGGGCCCACGGTTCTTCCAGTTACAAAGGCAGATAATCTGCCTGACTGAACATGCATTTTTGATGTTTAGTTGAATGTTTTGAATGAAGTTTGTGTGTCTTGATTGAGGCAAAAAAGGCTGAGGGTGTAATGGTTTCGACCGACTCCTAGCTAAGTTTCTCGCCGCGATATTTATTTTGAATGAGCAGAGACACAATGGAGTTACAGAAAACTTTATTCGCTATGCAGTACCCTTGTGTAAGTGTACAAACAGAAAAATTACGCCCTCTGTTCGAGTTCCAAAGTAGCAACGAGGCGATCGCCGGCTGTCTTGTTTTATTTCCCATCGCCGTCACTGCTGACGGAGCCGCGGTATTTAAAAATGGTCTCACGCAATGAGGTGTGCTGAAATAGCACACCTCATTGTAATCCGCATTTCTTTCCGTTCCGCCCTTCCGTCTCCGTAAGTTTCCCCTTGGATCTGTCTTGCATCTCCACACAGCCTATAATAGGCTGTATAAGGGCCCACTACAGGTCCTTGCCCCCTCTGCAATGAGCCGTCGGCTCCGCCCCTGGGTAATATCTATTGTTAATGTTTCTTAACGGAAAATTGTCCAAGTCTGTAGAAAAATCTGTTGTTACCAAATAATAATAATAATAATAATAATAATAATAATAATCACCTTATGCAAGATACAATTGAGAAAGTGATGGCGAGGAAGTACGTGACTGAAAACAAAGGGATCACTTCTTTGGTGTTGCCCTCGAGCTCCTCCTGACGTGATCGAGATGTGAAATAAGACACCTGAAAAGACATACCTGCATCAGCCATCATCAAGCGTTACGACACACAATGAACTGCTCAAAATCGTTATGGTCAAACAGATCAAAGACCGTAAAGGGTGCAATCCCATATCATTTTTGAATAATAATAAACCAGAATGTAATTACATACAGTGGTCTTTCGGCTACGTTGCTTAACTTGAAAACGTAGGCCTATGGACTTCTAATTACTATATCACCAAGCCCCACACGTTCCACCAGAAGGGTAAAACTGCATCATATCGCGCACTCATCCATTAAAAACACTGACATTTCTGTGGCTTGTGATGTCAAAACAGACTGCCATTCGTCATGCTCATCTGAGCTCGATCTGGAACAGTCATCGTGATTGAAATGATTTTTTCCCAATCCGTTTTCTTTCTACTGGTGCCACACCACGCTAAGCATTCTTAGGAAGGTTGACAATCCTTTGTAATGCATAGACAGTAACAATGTGCTGTAGAATGCGCGCTCGAGTGTACAGAAAATCGACGTCTACCACAGTTACAATTTTTATTTTGATAAACTTCGTGCTCAGTTGCTCCCACGTCATCTTCGTCACTTTACACCACATCTTAACTGAGACATTACTCCACAAAACACATATTAATAAAGTATTATTAATATGTATTGTTATTATTCATATATTATTAATATATCATTAATATTAATATATTAATAAAGTATCATTAATAAGCATTATTAATATGTATTATCCATCAAACAATGAATCAAAGAGAAAAGAAGTTGCTTACGGCTACATACCTCAATAGCGTCCATGGTCACTACTTTGGAGGAGATGTTAAGGAATTCATTCAGCCACAAATCTACATTCTGGCGGTCTTCTTCGTCCTCTCTTAAATAGTAGAAAAGTCTTATTGCCCGAGCCTGTTCGACAATGTCATCTCTGTTCACTTTAATCCCACCGACCGTAAAGCCAAGAAAATAGTCTCCATGCCGGGGGAAAGTGATGTTGATTTCTGAAATTTTAGCGGCATTGTTATCAATAATTTGTAATATGGCATTGGAGACGCACACATCATTGGCTTGTGCGCAAATGTTCACGAACTTTAACGATTTCGCACTCACACTGATATTTCGAATTCTTTCGTCCAAATAGATTATTTCTTCAAATGCTGCTTTTGTCAGTATATTGCCACCATTTTTTGACACAGCTATGAGAGATGCGTATGTTCCTTCAGTGTACAGCCTCTGGATGGAAAACGTTGACTCGTCGTAAGGGAAGTTTTCCTTGACGAATTGTCTCTCTTGCTTAGCAGGTCCGTTCAGCGGGGTAAACTGTTCCTCGATGTCATTCGCTTCTCTGTCTTTGAGAAAATAAAATCCCCCTCCCAACGCAGCGGAGACTAAAATCGGGATGATGAGAAACCAGTAGGGGTGAGAGCCGACAAAACGTCCGAATTTTTTAAAGAGTTTTGATAAAGGCTTCTCAATGCAGTCTGTATGGCAGCACGCCATCGCCTTCCTCTTAAGTTGTGCTACTCTTCCTCACAAAGTGTTACAGCTGCAATGAGTCCTGCAGCTAAACTTGATCTGTGCCTTTGACTGGGCTGTACCGTTACTCCCTACATCTTGTTTTCAGCAACTCAGTTCACCTATAGGGAGTTCCCTGTTAGAGCTGTAATGCAGCTGAACACATCCCACTCCACCTCCCACGGAAGGCGACAATGAACCATAGACTAGGCTACCTCAGCGGAATAAGGACATTATTATGTGCAATGCAATGCAGGCTACCTTTTGTGCAATGTTATGGACACCATGTGCACCGCACTTTAGTACAATGTAACGCAATAATACGGGCATGTGCAATAATCAGATACGTGTGCAACAGAGATTACATTACATTATTGGCATTTAGCAGACGCTCTTATCCAGAACGACTTACAATGTTATCCATTTATACAGCTGGATATTTTACTGAGACAATTGTGGGTTAAGCACCTTGCCCAAGGGTACAGGAGCAGTGCCCCAGTGGGGAATCGAACCAGCAACCTTTCGGTCACAAGTCTTACTCCTTAACCATATGCTACACTGCCACCCACAGACTTGTATGGTAACAGCTATGGATATATTACTACAATACTACAACTTCAGCTGTGAAGACACTTTCTACATACTCTGCTGACTGTTCCTGTCGATGCACAGACACTTTATTATTTATTTATTTTTCATGCCTTCCTCATATTTTATACTATGGTCATACATTTGTATATATTCTTGTTTTAAAATTCTTGTTATATGTTGTTATGGCACTGACACAGGGCATCAACTGTAATTTCATTTTCCTGAACAATGACAATAAAGCTCTCTTTTCTCTTATCTTACCTTATTAAGGTGGCTGATTAACGCACCTAATCGAAGCTCACAGATTGTTTGTTTCTAGCAACTATAGCTCGACCCCCGCGGTTTCCCGAAAAAATAGGTTGCCAATAGGTTTATCTTACAACAGCTCTTTTCTTTTTCTCTATGGATTCCAGTGCAGTGAGTCCATGCGGTCATGGGAGGTCAGAGATGTTCACCCCCACATAATAATCACATGATTTACCACGTAAATGAGACAAAATCTTGAGTAAAAGATGCAAGGGACAAAAGTTCATAAATCGTCACAGATCTGACCTGTTAGTCCTTACTAAAAAAGGACATTCAGATTCACAACAATCCATCACACTTGAACCCAACCCCCATTTCTAAATATCATACATTGACATTTTACGGTGCCCTATAGTCTAATACTTTTGGTTATTCCAAGTGGAATTTTCTGTGTAAATTCTCATTGTTTAATGTCTTCTGTGTTCAAAGTCTCCCTGGTATTCTGGCAACTCTAGGTGTTATCGACACACAGATAGAAAGAGATTTAAAAAAAAAAAAACTAACTGATATTCTTTGTATTTTCAGATAACTTGTTATGGCCCTTGGTCCTCACCCTGAACTTAACACAGAAAAAAAAATCGACAAGACTTGTAAGCAATTTTAAGCAAGCTAAAATGTTAACATATTAATAAGTGGAAAAATAATCTCAATATTCCTTCTTACTCTCTTTATCTGTTCTCTTGAATATCCATGGTTTGCCTTTCGGTTGAGATTACATGTATACAGAGGTTGAAATAAACATCAAGTTTGCCAGGAAAAGTCAAGTGCTGTTTTTCTAGCTATCTAGTTACTGCTGTGTCAGATGAGATGACTGTATTCACCGAAAGGTAGATCCTTTCCTCCCTTCATAACTATGGTCTTATAGTACCATATATGAATAATTTTAAAACGCTTGCAGGGCGTGGCTTCGGTCGTATGTAAAGCGTGAAGAGACGACGTTCACGCAAGTAGGGATGTGTTGCTGAAGCACTGCATAATGCAGTCCTACTAACTATACAAAATATTTCCACTACTTTTTGGAACTTAGGACTTATGGTTGTGTGATTCCAAGATGTACCTTGACTCATGACTTACATTGCAGGAACACTGGTCATTTTGTTTGTGTTTGATTTGTTGAAAATGAATTTTGTTCAATACAACCTATACAAGTTAGATAAAATACGATTTAATTGGCTGGTTGGTTGGTTGATTCGTTGATGTGTTGATGCATTGGTTGTTCATCGATTTGTTACGTACTTACAGGTTTATACTATTACGTTATCACAACATTCTGTTTGTTTTGTGACAATGTTGAGAGGTGATGCTGTGATATTAAGCTGGGGGCTTAACAAAATCGTGATTCTAGATCAGAATCAATTTCAAGTTTATTTCCATATTGCAGTAAATATGTAATGCCGTACTTCCCCATAAAATAACATTTTACAAAAACTAAAACGTACGTAGTTGGCAAAAAATTGCGGATGCTTTATAAATTTACTTATCAGTGGTGTGGCCATGCCACAGCTCCATAAAAATTGCTATGGCATCGTTTATATTGCCAAACCTTTACCGGCGGCGATGTGCGACGGGGTTGTAGTAGTTGGCTATCAACGTTGCATGGCTATTGTACATAAAACAGCTTGGTGGGTGAGGTTTTGGTTGTCACAGACAGACAGGTAATTGTAGTAACGTTAGCTATTGGGAAATCACGGAAAACCTTTGGAGGATTGTGCCGATATTCCCATTGAGCTTGAACGTAGGCCTACAGCACATACAGTTTAGGAATATTAATACTAGGTCAGGCAGGCATAGTCATTTAAGGCCGTGGCAAGAACTCAGTTGTAGCCTTAAGGATTAGGCACAGCCGGAAGGCTCCTCTCGAAATTCAGGTGGGAAAGTGTGCTGCGGCCGTAGCAGGAAACCAAGTTGCCCTGCCAAAATTCTCTCCCACCTGTAATCACGGATATTAGATCTATTAGTACCATCTAGTGGTAATTTGCAGTCATTGAACATAAATATTTACACGCTGTTAATTTACATCATATCCTTTTGGCGAATTGTGATAAAGGGATTGGGGCGTATTTTAGCATAGGCATTTATCCAGAGCAATTTACATAGTTTACAATCTGGCCATGTTATCCATCTGTACAGATGGCCGTTTGTTGAAGCAATTTATTTTCAGTTTTAAAAATTGCATCAGTTTTGGAAATAAACGTACTGCACATTTAGAAAAAAGCTGGATTCCACGTTGAACAGTTTGAGAAATATTTTGTGACCAGTTATACTTTACAATTTAACGAACAACAGTTATCGTTCACAATCGCGATTATTTCGCCATTCAATTTAACGAACAACTTTAGCTTTTTAGGAGTCGTTCAGAATTACAATCGCGATTATTTCGCCATTCATTATCTTCGCCCGCCTGCCTGCACACCTGAACAACCAACGTCATGCGAAGATCCTGTTTCGTCCTTGCCTTCTGTTTCTCGGTTGTCTCCCGCCCTGGGTCTCTGTGTTTACCTGCTGTTTTGTCACGTAAGTTCTGTCAGTCTGTTTTCTGTTTCATCCTGTCTTTGTCTTCCCCTGTCAGTGTTGGTCTGCGTCTCTGTGGCACCCGCCTGCCTTGGCCTGGGCCGCCTAAGAGCTAACAAAGAGACGTCCTGCCTGCTCACTGGAACATGATCAGTCTCCTGGTTCTGCCAATAACATCTTTGGTCAAATGCCCTGCCTGCCCAGCCTTTGTGACCCCTTAAATTGATAATCTTACCTCAAGTTTTGGCTGCCCGCTAATTAAAGATAAATACGTGTTAAGGGGCTTTAATAAAGCCACTCTGCCACTCACTTTTTGATCTTTGATTTATTATCTTTGAAATGCCAGTACCTGGATAAATACGGAAAGCCTACTTTTTATCTTTGAATAAAGCGTACAAGAATCGTAAAACAGATGTTAGCCCGATATGTATCTACGCTTACTGTTATAAAGCAGTAAAGAACGGACAGCTATGCGTTGATATTTGAAATATCAAACTATTATCTGGTCTGTGCCAGTCTCTCAAATCTGCGTGCAGAAATGAATACAGTCACCTGACTGGTGTCGCTAGTGACCATCAACTAAGTAGCAGAGTAGGGAGAGCTCCACACCTTTAGTAGGGTGAGAAACGTGAGAGGCATTATCAGGGATCTTTATCAGCTATCATTATCAGCTGATACCAGTAATGTGGGAAATGCTTATTATTGGTACATACTATCAGCGGACAACCAATAAGAACAGCCTGCAGACTTCTGATCTGATCTGTGATGTGGCTACTATATCAATCACACAACCACAGAACATACAAAACCCTAGTAATATATTATAAAAGCACTGACACGGTGAGTCTTTTTCTGCTTTATTGAAATTATATGATGCAGTTTAAAAACAACACATATTTACATACATATCCAGAATGTTTACACCAAATCAAATGAATCAAAATTATTGATATAATGACATTTAAATAAAGTTTAAATACATTTAAATAAGGATAAATTTTCTATTGAGAAGCATGATTTGGAGAAATAAAAGTTCTTTCTAAATGCATCCTAAAACAAATAAACATTATATTCATTTTAAATACACTGGATAAAGAAGTAAACAGTATTTTTTTACATAAAAAGGTAAATACAGTATGTTATGTAATGACTGTTATTATTGGGTTGTGACACTTGTTTTATTATCATCTCTGCTCTTAGCCTAACCTTTTTGTATTCACTTTTGTGAATTTCTCTGGAAAAAATGTCTGCTAAATGACTAAAAAGTACAATGTGATTACAATACTGTAATAATGCTATAATAAGCAAAGACATAAAGGAAGTAGGCCAGTCATAGATACTGAGGCCAGTCTTAATGCATAGTGTGATTTGCCTCATTCCTACCATAATAGAGTTGTAATATTTAATCTGGTCTTTAAAGTGTCACAGTAAACCGTAGCTATTCTGGTGGGGGAAGGAATGATGTAAGAACATAATAGAGTTACCATATATTTGTTTAGAATGGTTTCTTATCCAGAGTAACTTACATAAGTGGTATATTATCCAATTATACAGCTAGACGTTTACTGGAACTATGCAGGTGAAATACCTTGCTCAAAGGTAGAACAGTTGTATCTCACCTGGGAATCAGAGCAGCAACCTTAAGACGACCAGGAGTCAGGACAATCAGGATCTGTCTGTATATTAACTAGGTGTCATTTGCAGACAGACACACTAACACAGCCACATGCTGAAATATATATTTGACTGTTCATTTGTACACATTGGGAAGTACCATATTGATTGTCACATTTGGTACACTGTCCAGCAGTGTTACACTGTTGAAGTTCTGGCTTCTTATCGGCCAACACACATATGCCATTTTCATAAATGTAATGATTTTTTATGATCCCTTCCTCCTTCTGTTCAGCATCCACATGTTTTTCTTCACTGTTGACTTTACCCGACTGGCTACAAATTCCAAAAAAGGTCAGAAACACTGGGATGAACATGATGCCATGAACCGCCCCAAACAGGATGACCAGGAACATGATCTTGAAGAAGGTTCTGAAGATGTAGCTCTTTGAAGCAGACAGCACCACCACCCCCAGTATGGTAGAGACTGCCCCCTGCACTATAGGATAGCCCAGGGAAAAGAGTGCCTCAACAGCCTTCTCGTTGGCACTCAGCTTACTGTTTGAGACAAAGGCGTAGGAAATGTGTGCAGAGAAGTCCACTGAGAACCCAATGCAAATAACCAGATTAATCATGGATATAGAGTCCAGATTAACATCCCACAAAGACATGAACCCAGCTACACCCACAATGACAGAGGCGATGGCAAAGGTCACCCACAGAGAGCAGAGAGGGTTTGGAATCAGCAGGAGGGAGATCACCAACATGGCTGCCGTGGCAACTGCAACATTCTGGATGGTGTTACTGACTATGACAGCATACTGGTCATAGTAAATAAACGCAGGGTGATAAACCATTAAGGAGGCATTCTGCAAGGAGCTGTTTGCAGCTGTTTCTCTCAGCTTATTCAACATGTCCTTTTCTTCAGTGGCATCAGTTATGTTTACAGTCTGTATGAAGAAACGAGAAGCATAAATCTTGTCATTTGTGAAGTTAACATCTTGGTTAAAGCCACTTACGTTTAAAAATGTAATTAAATTTGCTTTGAATTCAGTTTCATTATCCGTATCAAATTTATCTCTTGGAGCATGGATTTTATAAAACTCGAGCCATGACACAAATAAGGTTTTATCAATAAATTTTAGATTTTCAAAATTTTTCAAGCTCAAGTCGAGATTTTCCCTTTCATTCTGATCCCAATATGGAAATTCACCATCCACAATTAACATAACATTCGGACCATATCTATTGAAGTATGCCTTCTCGTCTTCATAGTACTTAACAACATAGGAGTCATCCGCTGCCAGATTTTTAAGATCTATCCCCTCCTGTATCTGAAAACATCCGTAAATGCTTCCAGCCAAATAGGCAACGTAGAGCAGGACCACAAAGCCTTTGGTCCATGTTTTAATCAGAAACGGCCCGTAGTATTTTTTGAAAAAATGATTCATTGGCTGCTCCTCTTCTTTGTTTGTTTCTCTGTCATAAGCCCCTCCCACACAACAGATACTGCGACCTTTAGAACTTTCCGGGGGACGTTCTAATGGAATCTTCATGCAGGTCAGCCAGTGTCGGTTGCTGGCTTCTCTCCTTCCATTCAACGCCATAAAGGCACCGAAGAATGTGATGTTGTAGAGGTAGCAGAAAAGGAGAGCTGTGCCAGTGTACATACAGAAGGACTGGACAGAGCCGAAGGGGGTCATGAGGCCAATGTAGAAAGCAAGGACGTCGGTCAGTGTGGTGATGGTGATGGAGATGGCCGCCTCTTTGTATGTGTCGGCCAGACGCTGCTCAACTTTGTCATGGACGTTGGTCTGCTGCCAGGCGGATATCATGATGAACATGTCATCAATGCCAACCCCTAAGAAAGAAAGATGACAGTTTTGACATTTTGCTTCAGTTTTCATTTAAGAATTGGAAGTGTTTCTTGTGTGTAGTGTCTTTTTCAAGTGTTAATAAAAATAAGCATTATCACTTATTTTGTACACATAGGTATGTCTTTGTGAATGTCTATTTCCAATGTTCCTCATGTCTCGTGTCCATGTACCCCTACATTTGAGCCCTAAAACAGCTGAAATAATGTGATTTTCTGGTTATTTGATTCTCTAACTCTTTGTTCATATATGCCACACACCATGGCACTACTGGAAGTCCTCATTTAGAATGGCTACTGCACAATTATTTCTAAAGACAAGGTAGTCATAAGATGATCACATTCAAAAATTATACCAAAAAATTCTATCTACTTTGATTGCATTGGATATTTGTATTCCAATTCTCTGCAACAAGTCATTTTTTGGTATTAATATAAGCATACATTTATAAAATTGCAGCTGAAGTATACTTTCAGTTTATGCATATAGAAGACTGACTGTGGTCTTTGACAAATCAAAATATAAACCTGGATGCTTATAAAATACACACAGACTTTTTGTTTATGAGGAAAATAATCATAAAATATCTCACGTGGTATTTGCTAATTAACTATATTTCAGGAGGTATTTAAATATTGTACACTATTACTGGCACATTGATCTTAATGTATTACATTAACCTACAAGAAAACAAAAATAAATATTTATTTCGTAGTCAAAATAGTTGTTAAATATTTGCTTTAGAAATTAATTAAACATGTCAGCCTGCAAAGGCATATTTTTCTTCTGAAAAATAATTTTAAAAACATCATCGTACATTTCTGAAAAATGTGGGGGGTTTTGGCACATGGCTTTTTTTTGTTTTTCCATCTCTTTAGAATTTATTAAACCTAGAGATACATCTGTGTGGTATCAGGCTTCCTGAGGTAGAGCGTCTCACCGAGTATCAGGAAGGGAGCATTAGCCGCAGTCATGGCAAAAGGCACACCAATGTACAGCAGCATCCCGAAACTGGACAGCACCGCCAGGCCAGCAGAGAGCACACCAAAGGTGGCCACCCAAACCTTGTTCCTCACATTGTCCAGCCTAAGAAACAAGGGGACACAGAAATCAGGGTTTTGAACGGGTTTGAGGAACAAAAATGAAAACAGAAAACGAACATTATTTCATGAGGAACAGAAATGGAAACGAAAACGCTATTATATTTATTGTTATTATATTTATTGTTCCCAGAAACGTTATTTTGAAATCCCTATTACCGGTCAATAACGTTATTTTTTCATTCCTTGTAATATAGGCCTATAAAACATTTGTCAAATGTATCAGCTAAACATTTTTGTATTGTAGAGCGCACTTCATTCAATGTGCGCTCTTGGTCTCTCCAAATAGGAAATGCACGCCACCTCAGCAGCATGCAGTGATTTTTCCCTCCATGTTTGTAGCGCACTTAAAGAAGCCATCACTGATGAACAAAGGTAAATTGAACTGAATTATAACAGTTTTCCAAGTTTCAGACCACAGTTAAACATGAGATAGACTACAGATGAGTACTGTTAGGCAGCTAAACGTAATCAACTCCATCACATACCATTATTAAGTTAGCTAACGAACCATATAGCTTAGCTACATTAGCTAACTAGTCAGCTAGCCTTCACAGTTGTAGGCTATTCGATGGCTGAAATCGGCAAAACTTGCGTAGCTAGCTTTGACAATTTACAGACAACTAGCTATGTTACCTGCAACCAGTAGCCTACCCCAAGTTATTCTGATATTGTAATTTATTTTGGGTTTTTACGTATGGTCCAGCCATTTAGCTGTTTCCTATCTTAAACTTTGCAGCAGCCAAACTCCGTTCCCAAAAATAGAGTCAGGATGTAGCGATGCTCCAGTTTACTGTAAATTGAAAAGATACAAATAACAGAAGTTGCTGACATGTTAACTGCAGTTACGATAGTTAACAGATTCTATTCAAAATAGAGAGCAGAAATATTAAATGTAAATTAAAGGTGCTCTAATCACTGTTAAATGTTACTGAAAAGGTGAACTGGTTACATACCTGACTAGCAAATAGGTTAGCCTAGCTATCAATATCGATCTCGAATCAACGTCCGAATATGCACAGTGGTCATATATACTGTATATATTACAAACATATTGTAATAAACATTTTACAATCATGAACACTTGCAGGCATTGCTACAAAGTAACTTTTATAGTAACTCGTAGCGGAGGATTTATCAGCCAGCTGGGTGAACTGTCAATTTTCATTACGTGTGTCTGCACTTGAAAACAACGTTGGACTAGACAACAGATGGCAATATCATAGTGTAGATTTAACTATTTCCATAATCATAACATCATTAACAGTAATAGTAGTATCGACATAGGACATTTTATGGTAGCATCCATCTATAAGTAGGCTATAACAGAATAATTCATGAGTATGCCGTCAATAGGTAGCATGTACGGTCACAGCGGTGTGATTAGCCCTTTAGCGGGTATGGTCAAACCAGTGCGATTAGAACACTAGGTTGGAAAAATTCTAGCTAACGTTAGCTTTGAGGAAACAGTGATTTAACGTTACAAAGTATAGCAAATCCGGCGGTGAAAACTATGAGAAGCTTAATAAGGCTAATGAAAACATAACAAGCCATGTAACGTAACACGCACGCTACATGGCATAAAATAAGTCACGTACGAAAGGGTTTTAAATTATCATAAGCCTACACTGCATACATTTATGAAAAAATAACGTTATTAACTGGTTTTTATTTAACCTGCTATTTCTTGCATTCAATGTTAACTTTATGTGTAGTATCCTGATGTATGATGAATTTGTGTTATAGGACGTGTTGTATCGTAGTATACTTGGCTTTTGTCAGAGTGCACAAGTTAACTTGTGGTAGGGCTTGAATACTGATATGCTTACACTCACTGGTCTGGGACTGTTGTGAACCTGGTCTGGGACTGTTGCTCGTTTAAACTGAATGGGTACACTTATGTTCTATTGCAATGGAAGTCGCTCTGGACAAGAGCATCTGCTAAATGCATGTAATGTAATGCAATGGATATGCCTGTATTGCCCTGGCCAACTCATTTTCCAGAAATTTATTACAGGGAGATAACGATATTGCAGAATGGCTATGAGACAGTTGCATTTGATGTTTCTGAGTGAGCAAAAAATATTGTACAATACATATCATTTACTAGGAAATATAATGGCTCCTCTCTCTATTTGACTGCATACCTAATGTCTACAGTAGGTCATAGCCATGTAATCGCTATCGTTAGTGTTTCTTAATGGAAAATTGTCCAAATCTGTAGAAAGTCTGTTGTTTCAACATAATAATAATAATAATAATAATAATAATAATAATAATAATAATAATCACCTCATGCAAGATACAATTGAGAAAGAGATGGCGAGGAAGTACGTGACTGAAAACAAAGGGATCACTTCTTTGGTGTTGCCCTCGAGCTCCTCCTGACGTGATCGAGATGTGAAATAAGACACCTGAAAAGACATACCTGCATCAGACATCATCAAGCGTTACGACACACAATGAACTGCTCAAAATCGTTATGGTTAAACAGATCAAAGTACGTAAAGGGTGCAATCCCTCTATAATATAAATTTTAAGTAATAATAAACCAGAATGTAATTACATAAAGCGGTCTTTCGGCTACGTTGCTTAACTTGAAAGCGTATTGACTTCAAATTACTATATCACCAAGCCCCACACGTTCCACCAGAAGGGTAAAACTGCATCATATTGCGCACTCATCCATTAAAAACACTGACATTTCTGTGGCTTGTGATGTCAAGACAGACTGCCATTCGTCATGCTCATCTGAGCTCGATCTGGAATAGTCATCGTGATTGAAATGATCTTTTTCCCACTCCGTTTTCTTTCTACTGGTGCCACACCACGCTAAGCAGTCTTCGGAAGGTTGACAATCCTTTCTTTCTGCTGGGTCACACCGCGCATTCTGTAGAAGGTTGATAAACCTTTGTAACACACAGAAAGTAGCAATGTTTTAAGTACTTGGTTGGTTGGATGTTTTACGTATTTAAGATCTCTTCACAGCTGCAAACCATGTCTAATCGTAAATTAGATTCTGTAAGGGACCATTTTGCATTTCTGCTGTTTATTATGGAATAGGTATGGGTTGGGTTATGGGATAAAATATTTGTGTAATTTATTCTGTAATTTATTAACAAATGTTTGTAATTTGAATGTCTTTGGGATTCGTGTGTGTGTGTACTTCGATTGGAAATCCTATACACCTGTAACATTGAAAATTGTCCTTCTGGTGACACCGTAGTTTGCATCAGGTGAGATGAGCTTTAAAGTTGGCTGGCGGGGGTGGCTGGTAGACGCTGATTTGTTTGAGCCTACATTATTTCTATGTGGCGTTTGCACTTTGTAAAACTGAGTGGAATTGACGCACGTTTAATAGCGGAAGAAAGGATTATCGTGTTTTTGGATTGCATTCCTTGGTGAGCGCAGCGAGGTATGACATTTATTTGTTTTATAAAATGTATAACCATGGAAGCGTGTGAACTATTTTATTGTTGTGCAATGTAAACTTTGTTGTTGTTGATATTTTCATATAGTGAGTTTGACTGTGGATCAGGGTTGTGAAGTTTGTCTTTTGCATGTTTTGACATAGTTTTCACGGTGCTGTATGGCGATTTGAAGATATGGATTAAAGTTGCTGTGATGAACTTAAAGAAACCTGACGCATCAGTTGAGACTCTCTGGATCCAAGGGCTGCTACAGTGAAAACTCGACGCTACATCTGGGTCCTCTGATATGCTACAGACGGCTGTCTTCGTTGTCGGGGAGCCTGTATTCGTTGTTCCACGCATTCAGGCAAGGTCGTAAATTGATAAACTAAACAGAGACTACAGATGCGGTGAGAGACTCTGGTTAACGAAAACGAATTGAACTGTTAACAGGATAATGTTAAGAAGAACTGAACTGTTACACGGCGATATCCTGATTTGAGTTAAACCACAGTAAATTGGCTCAAATGTTGCGAATGAAATTTTGGGTTAAACGCTTGAGATGACATATGCATGAAATGTTGAATGCTTTGAAATATCGAATGGCTTTATTTCATGTCTAAATAGCCGGTAAATTGTTTGAGTTGAAATTGTGGGCTACGGTAAAAGTTTGTTTTGAAGGTTAAATTTAACATATATGTTTAATTTTCATTGTGTAGCTCTGCTTAAACTCTTGAAACGGTCATTTAAGGGTGTGTTAGATATTTCATTTTTACTTTTAGAGGTTTAATATTTCATGTTTGAAGTGAGCAGTGTTACTCAGTGTTTTTTTAAGCACAGCTAACTGAAGTTAAATCAATCAAGTTCTTAAACTATTCTGTGGAAATATACAATGTCAGTGTCAGGGGAAAAGGGAAAATCGACTAGTGAGAATGCCTTAAGTCCTGCAGAAGAACCCTTAATGGGGAAAGAGAAGTCAACTGGCACACAAGAAATTCGCTTTAGTTCTCGTGAACGACGGCCTACAGAGAAAGGTAAACAGATGCGTGAAGAGGAAGCTAAAAGGCATTTAAAGGCATTTTTGAGAGCCTATGAGTCTTGGAAGAAGATAGCAAGAGAAGTTAGAACAAAACTTAAGAAATTTTGTGTGAAGGATGATCTTGATAAAATAAACCAGCACATTCAAAGTGGATATGACCGTGTGAATCAAAATTATGAACTACTTCAACGTAACTCCCTTAACACTCCAGATATTGTGCAGAAAATGGATGCTTGCGATACATTGTCAACAGAAATATGTGATTTGGTGAGTAAACGATTGGAAGTGGGCTTGGACCAAGAGAATTTTAAAGAAGTAGTTGAAAAGGAAAGAGTGCGAATGATTTTAAATAGAGAAGAATACAAATCCATTTTTGGTGGCACAAACACAGAAAGTGTCATCTCAGAGAAATCAGACAATCTGTCAGTCATTAGTTCCAAAGCTTCTAGTAAGCGAGCAGATGCAGAAGCTGATCTTGCAGCCAAATTAGAACAAGCAAAGTCTATGCAGGTGATACAAGCTCAGCAGGCTAAACTCAGTAAACTTGAAAGTGAATGGAAATTCCACGAGTCGCAAATGATGGCAGAAATGAAGCGAAGGCAAGCTGAAGTTGAGCTGAAACTGGAAGAGGAGAAAACAAAGCTGGAAAGGATGCAAGCAGACATGGATGTTAAAGTAGCTGCAGCTCGGGTTCGAACATACAATCGATTTGAAGACAATGTAACAGGAGAGCCTAACAATATAGCTACACCTGTGGTTGGAACAACTTTAGATATGAGTTCAAACGGACAACTAGGTACAACAGTCGCATTGCCCCAATCGCAAGCATCTCCTCAGAGTTCAATGACCAATTTAGCTGAAGCAATTGCAAGCTCATTAAGCTTAAACCGTCTGCCTATTCCTGAACCAACTATGTTTGCTGGTGATCCTTTGAAGTTTGTAGATTTTAAGATGTCATTCACAACTTTAATTGACAGAAAACCTATCCCTGCTAGTGAAAAAATGCTGTACTTGAAAAGCTATCTTATAGGAGAGGCACGTAAGGCTGTGGAGGGATTCTTCTACCGGAGCTCTGAAGATGCATATGAAGGTGCTTGGTCAGTTTTGAAAGATAGGTATGGAAATCCATTTGTTGTGCAGAAAGCCTTTCGAGACAAGCTTACGAAATGGCCGAAGATTGGTCCAAATGATTCTTTGGCACTCAGAGATTTTGCAGACTTCTTAAAAGGCTGTGCAGAGGCTATGCCCCATGTAAAAGGATTGGCCATTTTAAACGATAGTGAGGAGAACCATAAGCTGTTGAAAAAATTGCCAGATTGGACTGTACGCAAATGGAGCAGAATTGTTGTAGAGGAACTTGATACATCTGGAGAATATCCAACGTTTGAACGATTTGCTGAGTTTGTACAGAAGGAAGCCCGCATAGCCTGTAATCCCATTGCTTTTCCATTCTTCTTGAGCTCTACACCAGTTGATGATAAGCTGCCCAAAAGAGCAAAGGCCCTCAGCACTAGTGCCCAAACAAAAGACTACACATCAGAGATGTTAGGAAATCTTTCTGCCTCTAAGCCAAAGCTGCCATGCCTTGTCTGCAAAGAAGAGTTTCACGGCATTGCAAAGTGCCCAGTCTTTGCTTCCAAGTCAATGGGAGATAAAAGGACATTTATACATCAGAATCATCTGTGCTTTGGATGTTTACGGAAAGGACATATTACTAAAGACTGCAGAACTAGACATACCTGTGGAATGTGTGGCCGACGCCATCCCACCTGCTTGCATGAAGACAGAGACAGGAGGTCCAGGGAAGCAGTAAATCGAGTGTCCACTCTTACAGATGGAGAAACAAGTCAGGAAGTCCATAAGGTTTTGTCCCATGCCCTAATTCATAATGCTTCTGCCACCTCTGCCATTGTTCCAGTTTTCTTGTCATCTGTAAAGGAACCGCAGAAGGAGATTCTCACATATGCCCTTCTTGACACTCAAAGTGATTCAACTTTCGTTTTGGAAGATCTTGTCAGAGAGCTGAACGTAAGCACTCAATCATTGCAGTTGAAGCTCAGTACGATGACGGCCGTTGATACAATAATAGCCAGTCAAAGTGTGCGTGGGTTGCAAGTCCGCGGTTTCTATTCTGGAAATTGCGTTCAGTTACAGCAAGCATATACACCTGACTTTATTCCTGTCGACATGTCCTGTATACCAACTCAGGCCACGGCATTGCAGTGGGCTCATCTCAGGCATCTTGCAAATAAGTTGCCATCACTTCAGGACTGCGAGGTGGGACTGTTAATTGGATACGACTGTCCTTCAGCTTTAGCTCCCCTTGAAGTCATCACAGGCGGTGAGAATGAGCCGTTCGCACAGAAGACTGAGCTGGGATGGAGTATAATAGGTGCAGCTAACCCCCACCTGGATAGGCAGGGAGGTCAAAGATTCGTGCACAGAGTTGCAGTGAGAGAAATGCCAGTCCCATCAACCGGAGATATCCTGAAGGTGCTGGAGTCAGACTTCAGTGAGAGAAATTCTGAGGGCAAACATGTCTCCCAAGAGGATGTGCGCTTTATACAGCTTCTTAGTGAGGGCATTCAGCAGAAGGAGAATGGTCACCTAGAGATGCCCCTCCCGTTTAAAGGCTGTAGTCCTCCCTCTTTACCCAACAATAAGAAGTTGGCCACTATTCGCTTGCAGCATCTAAAGAGGAAGTTGAAGGCCAATCAACAGGTTTATGATCATTACAAGGCCTTCATGGAGGATGTGATTAACAACGGGGATGCAGAGCTAGCACCGGAGACACCTGCAGGAGAGATTGTGTGGTACATACCCCACCATGGGGTGTACCACCCAAAGAAACCTGGCAAGCTAAGAGTTGTCTTTGATTGTTCTGCTAAATTTCGTGGCATCTCCTTGAATGACACCTTGTTGACAGGCCCTGATTTGATTAATTCCTTGGTGGGAGTCCTCTGCCGTTTTAGAAAGGAAGTAGTTGCCATCATCTGCGATGTTGAAAGGATGTTCCATCAGTTCCTTGTTACACCTGAGCATCGTAGGTATTTAAGGTTTCTATGGTGGGAGCATGGAGACCTTGATCGTGAGCCTAAAGAGTATCAGATGGCAGTCCATCTTTTTGGCGCTGCTTCCTCTCCAGGGTGTGCTAACTTTGGTCTTAAATATCTGGCACAGTTATACAAAGCACACTATCCCTCTGCAGCTTCATTTGTAGAAAACAGTTTCTATGTCGATGATGGGCTAGTGAGTGTCTCTACAATCAGAGAGGCCTCTGATTTGATAGTTGAGGCACAAGAGTTGTGCAAACGAGGAGGCTTACGCCTCCACAAATTCAACTCAAATATGAGTGAAGTTCTTTGTTGTGTGAATCCATCCGAAAGAGCAACTAATGCAGAACGTCTTGACTTGAAGCCAGATTTGGCTTCAGTGGAATATGCGCTGGGCATTCAGTGGCTAATCGAAAGTGACAGTTTCAGCTTTAACATAAATTTGAAAGACAAGCCTGACACACGCCGTGGTATTCTATCAGTCATAGCTTCCTTGTATGATCCACTGGGGTTTGTGGCCCCATTCATTCTGAGCGGGAAGTGCATCTTACAGGAGCTGTGTCGCAGAAGCATAGGATGGGATGATTTGCTTCCTGAAGATTTGTGTCCACGGTGGGAGGAATGGAAGATGGGTCTACAAGGCTTGAGAGGGGTTTCAATTCCAAGGTGTTACCATCCACAAGACTTTGGCAAAATTGTGAGAGTAGAATTGCACCATTTTTCAGACGCTAGTAGCGTGGGATACGGTGCATGTTCTTACCTCAGATGGAAGAATGATGAGAACAGAGTCCACTGCAGTCTCGTCATGGCTAAGACTAGGGTTGCTCCATCAAAGATTACAAGCATTCCCCGTTTAGAACTTTCAGCTGCTGTGACCGCGACCAGGTTGAGTGCTCTACTGAAATCAGAGCTCAATATTAAGGTTGATAAAGAGTTCTTCTGGACTGATTCACAGGTCACTTTAGCATATATTAATAACGAAGCACGAAGGTTTCATGTGTTTGTGGCAAATCGAGTTCAGCTGATAAGAGAGAACACCAATCCAAGCCAGTGGCATTATGTCGATACAACAGAAAATCCTGCCGATCACGCCTCTAGGGGACTTTGTGCAGCTGATATCCTGTCAACAAACTGGTTGTCAGGTCCTGAGTTTTTGTGGAAGGAAGAAATTCACGAGGAACTAAGTCCATCAATTGACCTGCTGGTTGGCGACCCAGAGGTTAAGGCAGTTAAGGCCTTTGCCACAAGAAGCAGAGATTGCACAGATATTCTTGAGCGTCTGCTAAGGTTTTCATCTTGGACAACACTCCTTAAGGTAGTGGCAAGAATTAAGAGACTGGCATCTGAGCAAGATTGTCTTACTGATGTTGTGACTGCCAAAGAGCGGGAGAGTGCTGCCAAGGCAGTAATAAAGCTTGTTCAACAGCAGGCATTCAGTCGAGAGATCAAGATGCTTGAAGCTGGAGAAAGTCTTCCATGTTCTAATCCTCTCTTCAGCCTCGATCCAATTCTGAGGGAGGGCATACTTTGTGTCGGTGGAAGACTTAAGCATTCATCTCTCAGTGAAGAATTTAGGCACCCGGTCATTCTGCCAAAGGATAGCCATATCATTCAGCTAATTTTATTACATTACCATTCCCAAGTATGTCACCAAGGTAGAGGTCAAACTCAGATGGAGCTCAGAGCAAATGGCTTTTGGATCATTGGCTGCAGCAAGTTGGTTTCAAAGTTGATTCATAAGTGTGTGCAATGTAGGAAATTGAGGCGTTCGGTTGAAAGGCAGCGTATGGCTGAGCTTCCTAAAGAGCGTGTCGAACTATCTGCTCCATTTACATATTGTGGTATGGATTGTTTTGGACCATTCATTATTAAAAGGAACCGTAAAGAGCACAAAAGGTATGGCCTGATACTCACTTGTCTTTACTCCAGAGCTGTCCATCTTGAGATGTTGGAAGATCTGTCTACAGACTCTTTTATCAATGCCTTAAGGTGCTTCATTAGCCTAAGGGGAGCTGTGCGCAAACTTTACTGTGACCAAGGCAGGAACTTCATTGGAGCCAGGAATGAACTCAAGGAAGCACTTAAACAATGTAATAACCAGCGCCAGCGCCAAATACGCACTATTCGAAATGTATTGAATGCTACCTTGGCTCAGAGCTTGGGAAGACTTGATGATGCCTCTTTTAGAACACTCCTTTATGAGGCTATGGCTATTGTTAACAGCCGTCCCCTAACAGTAGATGAAATAAATGACCCCAATTCTCTCGAGCCTTTAACGCCTAATCATCTGATTCAAATGAAGTCAAAGGTTGCTCTTCCACCACCAGGAGAATTTGTGAGAGAGGATGTGTATGGTACAAAGCGCTGGCGCCGTGTTCAGTATTTGATTGAGCAGTTCTGGAGTCGATGGAAGAGAGAGTACCTCTTGAACATATCCACACGGCAGAAGTGGCATGTGGTCCGGCGTAATCTTAAAGTAAATGATGTGGTGATGATAAAAGAAGACCTCCTTCCGAGAAATCAGTGGCAGTTGGGACGAATAGTGGAAACAACTGTGGACAGTGATGGCTTAGTGCGAAGAGTGAAACTGCAAGTTTCTGAACAGAAATCAGGAAAGCACCATTCTCAGTGTAAACCCTCAATTATAGAAAGGCCAGTTCAAAAGTTAGTACTTCTGATTGAAAGTGAATAATGAAATATGTGATCACATACATGCGCACTTAGACATGCATACCCACCCATCATGGTAATGTAACTTCATGCTTATTCTGCACAGATTTTCTAACAGTGGACGAGTAAATGGTCCTTAAGATTTCTAAAATCATGTATGATTTATTTGGTGTTATATTCATCATGACATGATTGGTGGGAGTGTAAGGGACCATTTTGCATTTCTGCTGTTTATTATGGAATAGGTATGGGTTGGGTTATGGGATAAAATATTTGTGTAATTTATTCTGTAATTTATTAACAAATGTTTGTAATTTGAATGTCTTTGGGATTCGTGTGTGTGTGTACTTCGATTGGAAATCCTATACACCTGTAACATTGAAAATTGTCCTTCTGGTGACACCGTAGTTTGCATCAGGTGAGATGAGCTTTAAAGTTGGCTGGCGGGGGTGGCTGGTAGACGCTGATTTGTTTGAGCCTACATTATTTCTATGTGGCGTTTGCACTTTGTAAAACTGAGTGGAATTGACGCACGTTTAATAGCGGAAGAAAGGATTATCGTGTTTTTGGATTGCATTCCTTGGTGAGCGCAGCGAGGTATGACATTTATTTGTTTTATAAAATGTATAACCATGGAAGCGTGTGAACTATTTTATTGTTGTGCAATGTAAACTTTGTTGTTGTTGATATTTTCATATAGTGAGTTTGACTGTGGATCAGGGTTGTGAAGTTTGTCTTTTGCATGTTTTGACATAGTTTTCACGGTGCTGTATGGCGATTTGAAGATATGGATTAAAGTTGCTGTGATGAACTTAAATAAAGAAACCTGACGCATCAGTTGAGCCTCTCTGGATCCAAGGGCTGCTACAGATTCATTTCCATTACACTGCGCGCTAGAGTGTACAGAAAATCGACGTCTACCCCAGTTACAATTTTTAGCCATGCTGTTTTGATAAACGTGCTGCTCAATTGCTCCCACGTCATCTTCGTCACTTTACGCCACATCTTGAGACATTACTCCACATCCTAAAATATTTTTTGTAAAAGCACATTCACAGATTAATATCCGTCAAACAATGACTCAAAGAGAAAAGAAGTTAAGGATGCTGACCGCTACATACCTCAACCGAATTCGTCAATTTTGGAGAAGTTAAGGAATTCATTCAGCCACAAATCTACATTCTGGCGGTCGTCTTCGTCCTCTCTTAAATAGTAGAAAAGTCTTATTGCCCGAGCCTGTTCAACAATGTCATCTCTATTCACTTTAATCCCACCGACCGTAGAGCCAAGAAAATAGTCTCCATGCCGGGGGAAAGTGATGTTGATTTCTGAAATTTTAGTGGCATTGTTATCAATAATTTGTAATATGGCATTGGAGACGCACACATCATTGGCTTGTGCGCAAATGTTCACGAACTTTAACGATTTGGCACTCACACTGATATTTCGGATTTTTTCGTCCAAATAGATTATTTCTTCAAATGCTGCTTTTGTCAGTATATTGCCACCATTTTTTGACACAGCTATGAGAGATGCGTATGTTCCTTCAGTGTACAGTCTCTGGCTGGAAAACGTTGACTCGTCGTAAGGGAAGTTTTCCTTGACGAATTGCCTCTCTTGCTTAGCAGGTCCGTTCAGCGGGGTAAACTGTTCCTCGATGTCATTCGCTTCTCTGTCTTTTAGAAAATAAAATCCGCTTCCCAGTGCAGCGGAGGTTAAAATCGGGATGATGAGAAACCAGTAGGGGTGAGAGCCGACAAAACGTCCGAATTTTTTAAAGAGTTTTGATAAAGGCTTCTCAATGCAGTCTGTATGGCAGCACGCCATCGCCTTCCTCTTAAGTTGTGCTACTCTTCCTCACAAAGTGTTACAGCTGCAATGACTCCTGCAGCTAAACTTGATCTGTGCCTTTGACTGGGCTGTACCGTTACTCCCCACTTCTTGTTTTTAGCAACTCGACTCTCCTCTAGGAAGTTCCCTATCAAGGTTGCTGATTAACGTAGCCAATCAAAACGCAAATTCTTTGTTTCTAGCAACTTAGCTCGGTCCCAGAGGATTCCCGAAAAAGCTTGTTGCTCCACGTTGTCAATCGGTTGGTTGTCTTACAACAGTTCTTTTCAGTAGAACAATTTCAATATTAATTTTAGTATTTCAGTAATCATAATAAAGCTGCTATTGATGCGGCAGCAACTAAAGGATGTCTTTTTATATCATAAAAGTAAGTGATCTTGGTCGGATTTGAGTTTGTCAAAATTTACGTTAAACACAAATAATTTGTTAATGTACAGTACCAGTCAATAGTTTGGACACACCTGGTGAAGATACTGGGAACTTACGTTTAAATGCTTGATTTTTTTTTTCTTAGACGACAATAAATAAATCTTAAAAGCTGCAAGGGAAAAAAGATAACAAATTGTCTTTATGTCAGGTATGAAGCAAATATCCCAGACGATATGAAGACCTTTTTTCCCTTTTTTGCCTTTCTGTATGACATGAAAATACGTTTTTAAAAATGTAATGGCGTAGTAATCGCGTCTTCACACAAATTGCCTTTTGATATCAGGTGAAGAGTTATTATATTCTGGCACAGTTAACATTTAAGTACGGAAAAATGAAATATGAACATCCGATATATAAATGGCTATGTTAGATGTTCTGGATATGTTTGCTAAAAATTGTAAAACTGGAAGATTTATTTGAATTTTATTTTTGTGTTATACAATGAATTACTCTTATAAAGACCACAGAAATCAAGTAAGAAAAAATTAACTGGCTTTCAGTCAGGAAAAAAACACACCACAATTAATGTATAACCATTTCTCTTGCAGCTGAAGGTGTGATGTAGTCCAGAATGCAAACACTCATACCTTTTGCTTACTTTAGTATTAGATTGGTAGTATATTTTCAGTGAAGGAAATGCAAAGTTGAGCTCATTTAACAGGAACAACATCAGGTATCTACCATGGAGGGAAAGTCCCTCTCTTCCTCCTGTGAAGTGCATACTGGTTGATAGAGGTTAAAAATTAACTAGTGACCTCACCATCATGTTACATTATCCTCGCATCTTCCTGGTTCTGTAATCTAAAAGCTCTGGTTCAACAGATCTGGCCGGTTATAGTTATCACCATTAGTCCTTACTGAAAAGGCACTTTCAGATTCAATCCATCGCACTTTAACCCAACCCCCATTGCTAAGAATCACACATTGACATTTTACTGTGCCCTGTAGTCTCATACTTTTGGCTGTTCCAAGTGGAATTTTCTGTGTAAATTGTCATTGCTGAATGTCTTTTCTGTGTTCAAAGTCTTCCTGGTATTCTGGCAACTCTAGGTGTAATTGATACATGGAGAGAAAGAGATAAAAACTAACTGTTATTCTTTGTATTTTCAGATAACTTGGCATGGCCCTTGGCAAGGCCCTCACCCTGAACTTAACGCAGTTAAAAAAAAAATCAATAATACTTCCAATAACAATTTAAAGCAAGCTCTAGTATTAACATATTGTAGCGGCGAGTTCATGTTATGTTAAGCAGTTCCTGGTTTGGGGAATGATGGGTAATATTGTTTTTGTGTTCTTTAGCATAGTTTTCTCCCAAAATGTGAAATTCTGCAGCCTGGCTGTTAGTGTGTGTTTAGAGGGGGCTTTGAGCTTAGTAATGGGTGTGTGAACGTTAGAGTTGCTCAGTCACTGTCATAGAGAAGCCTAGCACCCCAGGTTAACCAGTAATGGCCAGTGTAATGGAGGCAAGCTTTCATAGCTCATGTTGTTAAATAAAGCTGGTAGCAAGACTCTGTTCAGTCAAGATGTTTCACTGTGCTTTATTTGTACCCACCGCTACAATATTAATAAGTAGCAAAATACAGAGTCTTAATATTCTGTCTGACCTCCTTTGTCTGTTATTTGAAAGAATATCCATGGTTTACCTTTTGGTTGAGATTAAATATATACAGTAGTTGTGCTTTGATATGTGCATTGAGTTTGGATGGAAGTGCAGTTTGAACACAGAACCAAAAGGAATGAGCTTGTGAAACAAAATTGGCACACACCGAGTTAAGGATCCTGACAATGGTGGTTTAAACATGCTTAGTACCTTCAACCTCACATTTGCTTTTCAAGCACAACACCGTTAAAATGTATTACAATGAATATATTTCTGTAGGCCTATTAGCTAGTCGCTGCTGTTTCAGATAAGATGGCTGTATTCACTGAAGGATACTTAACTCCCTGCATAACTATGGTCTTATAGGACCATATTATGAAGAAATTTTAAACGCTTGCAGGACATGAATTCGGTCGTATGTACAGCGTGAAGAGACGACGTGCACGCAAGTAGGGATGTATTGCTGAAGCACTGGATGATGTACTAACTATACAAAATATTTCCACCACTTTTGGTAACTATGACCTATGGTTGTGTGATTCCAAGATGTACCTCGACTCTGTCTGGAACGACTTACTTGGCAGGACCACTGGTCATTTCGTCATCGTCGGGACTGTACCGAGAATTTACACTTAAACTACATTTATTAATTTTGGCAGACGCTTTTGTCCAAAGCGACTTACATGCGAGGCAGAGTGCAACACAAGCGAATGCCATACATGCACTCACAATAGCCTATTAGATGTCTGTATGACCAAGTTTAAATAGTTGGCCAGACAAGGTACAAGCTAGCTGGTAGAGACACAAGTGCATTTTGCACCTTCCAGGTCTTGGGAAAAGAGCCGGCAATCACAAATATAAACGACGCCTGGGGATTCGTTAATGCTGCAAATCTGAAGGGAACGAGCTGGTCGAACATATTTTGCATGGTGACAATGGTGGTTTAAACATCTTTGCTACACCAACATTTGCCTTAGGATTTTTTGCAAGTCCTTCACTCAGCAGTAGGCTAGCAATAGAGATTATTGTCAGTTTTTTATCATTTGTTGTTATAATAAATGCTGTTTTATACAATTTTATGGACTTTAGCACGTTTTTGCTGTCTCATCGTGGTTCCTTTTGATATGCTTTGCTGTCACTTTTCCATTTCATTGTTACCACAAAGCGCACTGTGGTGCTGTCTCAAGCAAAAAATTAACTAAAACGGACTTAATGAACAAATGTCCCATAACGGTTAGGTACAAGGAAACTGACCGAGAACAGTGCAGCCATTTTCCTGCAAAATCACAGACTTCACCTTGAACTTGCACGATACCTTGGGTTGGCTATTGATTTATCCCTCAAGGGCTAACACGGAATGTGAATCAGAATTTTCAGAATTTGCATATCTAAGAACAAATTACCTCGCTATTTGTTTTAATGGGGTTCCATATCACCCGCTATCAGCTCTCATCTCGCCATCACATCAAGTTGCCTGTTTTGCAGACTTTTTTTTTTCAGCGATGTGATCTTGCTTCCTCCTCCCTGCATTCGTCCGTGGTGCTGTAAAATGCTATATAAGAGCCTCAGAAGAGGCCAGTAATTAAGGCAGAAGGCGAGAGGGACGTGAGGTAGGTCAAATGAACAATGAAGTAAACACTTAAGACAAAAATATATGCTTCTTTTGAAACTGTGAGAAATTTTAAGTTTCAAATATGTCCTCGTTATTGTCATTTTGTAATTATAGCTCGCTGTATGGATGTATGGATTTAACATAAATATAGTTTGCACATCCATTAGGGTAGTTTAAAAAACCTGGTCGTGCAATTTCAATTTCAATTTCTTTTTTTTTTTTTTTTTTTTTTTGTAGAAGCACACTTCAACATAGTCTATTCAGTCTTTGAAAGATTACCTGCTCGTACTTGCTTTCTTCATAGTTGTTTTGTTTGCGTTTGATTTGTTGTACAAGAAATTTGTTAGAATAAATGCAAGCTATACAAGCTCGATAAAATACGATTTAATTGTTTGGTTGGTTGGTTGATTTTAGGCAAACCTTTGCCAATACAGAGCAGTGCTGCTAAATTTATGTAGGCCTACTTTCAAGTTTGTAATAAGTTATAATATACAAGTAGAAAAGTGTGTGTGAAATAATTTGACATTATCGTTTATAAACTGTACTTCTGGTATGTTTTGAATTAAATGTATTTTACAGTGACGTTAAACGCACTCTGACCAAAGGGTTACGACCAAAAAAAAAAAAAAAAAAACGGAACAGAAATCATATTTCCTGTTGTTTAATGCTCACTTGGTTTCCCTTTATTAACTGCTTGATGTAATATGTCATGCCTAATCAGTTAAAATAGCGTTATTAAATATTTTCTAATAGTATAAATAGCTTCTTAAAATGATGTACCACCAAAAACGGAAATATTTAAGGAACTTTTGTTAATATTTTCATCTGCCATTACATTACATTCCTTCGGTTTTGTGTTCAAACAGCACTTGACTTTTCCCAGCAAAATTGATGTCCATATCAAAGCACAAGTACTGCACATATTTAATGTAATCAGATTAAAGTCTTGATTAATTAAAATTAAGGTCTTAGTTGTACAAAGCAATACCTCTTACTAAAAGTATTGGAATTTTAAAATCTCTTTCTGTTTCGGTGGCTCCGTGAAATCCTGAGGAGACCCTAACATTTAAGACATGTTGCCTAGCTCCATATCCCCCTCTAGTGACTGATTTGGAAAATGTGGTACCCTGACATTACGGCGACATGGGTTCCGTACACATTCTAGGTCTACGAGCAGATGCATCGTTACGCCAGCCCACGTAAGGGATGCATATGCCGAGACTGGACGTATAAGGGTTAACTTGGCGTGAGAAGTCTGTTTTGGGGAAATCAAGTCTTGCCTCGGATAGGTATGTTAAATATTTTCTGTTTCACTGAAAATGGAAAACTCACCACCCATCACTGTTAATATTTGAATGTATTACAGAGTAATATATTCTGAGAGAATGAAATTCGGTGGATGTGTTCAACTAGGGGGAAAATCCCTCTAGCAGCTTTGCTTGGGTTACTGGCATGTTGATTGTTGGAGGGCTGTCTTTGAGGGAAATAATTATAAGAGAAGTGGTTCAGTGAGGGGCCTGTTCATATTTGAGGGCACCAAGCCTTTTTACCTGCCTCACATATGTGTTTTTCAGTTTTTTGGATCCAGACAAAGTTTCAAGGTGTGAATTGTGTAAAATGCCCTAGAAATCCACACCTCCCTGCCCTGAGCCTGGTCACCAATGAATTTTCTCAGAGAGTTATTAGTCTTTATTGCAGAATGCAGTCGCAAGACACTCACTTTAATATGAAAGCCAAGAAAATTTTCTGGGAAGATGAAACACTTCTGGAGACAAGATGAAACTTCTCTGTATTAACTGACAATACTATTGTAATATTATTGTAATATACAGTAAATATTCAGCTGTATAACTGGATAACATTGTAAAAAAAGTGTAACCTATGTAAGTCGCTCTGAATAAGAGCGTCTGCTAAATGCCAAAAATGTACATGTAAATGTAATATACACCGTCCTGACTTACCTGATTACTAAACACTATACTGACAAGTTAGAAATGCCATTAGGCTGCCAAACATTTTTAGTTTTTAAAAAGGAAAAACACTACCACATACTTACTTCAGAATCTTCTCTCACGTTAAGAATTGGGCTGAAGTAACAGTAACAGACAATAGGGAAGTTTGTACATGCATCAGCCATATGAATTGCAATATTTGACAGTACTGTAGAATTCTTTATATGAAACCATGAATTTAAAGTTGAGTGTAGAGGAATTTTATAGGACCCCACACAATAACTGGTTGATGCACTTTAACATTGATGGCTGCCCATGGCCTGAACCAGTGAGTGGTAGACTAGCTATCTGGCAAAGTGGTCCTAATTGTGACGCAATTGTGTCAGCTCTGTCATGGCATTGTGTGCTGTCCTTTAGGCACTTTTTTCATTTGCAGCTGTATTTATACAATGGTCATGTTATGATAGGCCCTGTTCACACCTGGCATTAACATGCGTCTCGGGTGATCCGATCACAGGTGGACAGCGCTAAGTACAGGTGTGAGGACGCATTGAGATTCGATCGCTCAGACCACATTCGGAGGTGGTCTGGGCTGCATATGGCCACATTCTTTTAGCAGTGTGTCCTGGGCCACATTGAAGGACCGCCTACTCAACTGACGTCCTCTACATAAGCGGAAGGTCGTACTCATTCGCTCGCCAATGGCGTTCACACCAGTGTGATTAGCTGTTTAGCACGTATGCTAAAACTGGTGCAATTGGAAAATTCTAGCTAATTATATCTTTGATTAAACAGCAACTTAACGTTAAAAAATATAGCAAATGCTAACTGAAAACTATGAGAAGCTTAATAACGCTAATGAAAACATAACGAACCATGTAACATAGCCTAACACGCGTGCTACATAGCATGAAAAATAAGTTATGTGTGAAAGGGTTTTAAAGTGTCACAACAGGCAACAACAACAACTAGAGTTTGCAAGCTACCTCAAATGCTTCCAAGCCCCAAAGGTGTAATGCAATGTATTACATGGAAAAATGGTATTATGAATAATACGTGAAGTGTTATAGTTCTACAAATAAATGTTATTAGACTATTGTGGGAGTCAAGATTTACGATATCATGAATATCAAGGGGACATTCTAAAACACTTAATGTTCCAAAACTGCGATCAATGATCACCAAATTTCTCTCAGACATCTGTTGTCATAAACACTTCCTCCTGTCAAAAAATCAAAACCGAAATCCTAGGAGTATGGTGGTTATCTCACTTAAAGCTTTTTTACTCTCCTTTGGCGCTATAAGAAAAAGCTTACATGGCTTTATGTACCTAAACATTGATCAAAGAAGACCACATTTCTCTCACACATATTCAGTGTGCACAGACCTAGAAAATGCATTCAATATAGTCGTGCTAGCTAGCCAACAAATTAGTTACTGCTACATCAGATATCACTACACAGTACGTACATATTGGATGTAAGGATTAATACACACCAAACAGGCCATGAATTTTAATGAATATGAGCACAGGTCAACAATCATAAATGGTTGTTGCTGGGGTCTTCTGTATTTTAGTTGAGTGTGGGGTTTGCCAATGGTTCATCCATGTTACTTTACAGAATCAACCAGTTCAATGTTTACCTTGATTACTCTTGGGCTATTGAAAGCTGTGTTCAGTCTGAGGTCTACTCTTTCATTTTGGGTGCGTTCTTCTGAAATTATTATTGAATCTGGCCTCTTGTGTGACATGTATGATTTACATTATATTAAATGCGTATGAATCTTTGTCCAACTTGGCAGTTTCCATACGAGACTGTCCGTTGTGAAGAAACAAATATGGAGGATTCGGATGAAGACATTGCCGTAGTGGGTATTGGCTGCAATTTCCCTGGCGGTAAGTGGTGTCCACCTTTTAAAAAGTTCTATCTAACTTTTAACAATTTCAAATGACAGGTTTCCACGGAGATAATTGGCTCATTTTCACAGTCCTGTGATTGTTAATTGTTGCTAAAGGCCTGATGACTATTAGTGATTTACAAGTACATTGCACATTACAAATGTGTGAAAGTAAAATAAGTGTGTGTGCACACCCACACATGCACACACAGAGAAATATCTTCATCCTGAGCTAAACCTTTGAATATAAATGAAGATATAGTAGATGTTTTTATAATAACAGTGGAAACAATACTATAATCACCCAGGGGAAGGACTTGACAGTTTCTGGAAGGTTCTGTTGGAGGGAAGGAACTGTGCGGTGCAGATTCCAGATGACAGGTTTGACATCAGGTTCTGGTACGACCCGGATGATAGCAAGGCTGGAAAATCACGCTGTGCCAAGGCAGCTCTGATTGATGGGTAAGGTCTCATTCTGCTGAGGTGGCTGCATTTAACTTATCACCAAACACCAACACATTTGGCCAGACAGGCAGACCTCTGCATGTAGCAATCCCCAGCTTACTCTTCCTTGAATGTTAAATGTGCACATTATTAATTTTTCTCTAAGCTGTGCGATTCCCCTACTATATCATTTAATTCAAATTTATGCATCACTGCCTGTCAGTAACAGTATAATAACATGTACATTTTTTTACACATGTAATGCCCAGTGCTTTGTCCTTCCTGTGGGGTAAGGGGTGAAAACTTTCATTTTAAAATTAGGATAGCTGAAAACAAGGGACTAACTGTGTGAATCTTGGAGGAAGTGATCAAATTGTAAATTACTCACAGACAAATACTGTGGCTCACTAAAATGTTAAATAATCACATTTTCAGGTTCAACGAATTTGACCACAAGTTCTTTGGCATCGCTGAGGCTGAGGTGGACTTCATGGACCCTCAGCAGAAGCTCCTGCTGGAGTGCAGCTACAGAGCACTGGAGGATGCTGGGATACCAATGGAGAAGGCCAGCGGAACCAGAACTGGGGTTTTCATTGGTAAGAACATTATTTTTAAATTATCATTATTTCCTTTTTACAGTTACAGTCACAAAGCATACAGTATACATTTTAAAAAAATGAACAAGACCACGTTCTATTTACAGTATTTAAACGATTCTCAACATTCCCATGTAACTGACAGAATAAAGTCATTTGTCAAATTGAAATGCATTAAAGCAATTTTATCTCTTGAGATTCTTTTACTGAAGGTAAGTGAAAATGTGATCAGCTGTAAATTAGTAAAGTTTTGAAAGTAGTTAGTTATACAAATGTAGTTACTGTCCAGTAAACATAAATGTCAGAGCTGTTTTAATATAAATGTAAAGAGTGCAAATATGAGTCCAGGCAGTGAGTGGTGAGATTGATGAAAGTTGAAACAAAAAAGCTGAGAAAAAGATGATGGATTTGTTTAATCTGATATTTGACTGAATGTGTACAGTATTTAGAGCAGTTTATCAACACAAAGCAACATGAAGGTACTCAACATGTTTTTCATGGCAAACGCTTTCTTCTAGGTCTCATGAACAGAGACTATGAGCAGGGATTGAACAGGAATGCTGGCACAATAACCCACTACAACGGCACCGGGACAGCCATGAGTATAGCGGCCAATAGGATCTCCTACACCTTCAACTTCACTGGACCCTCATTGGCTATTGACAGCGCATGCTCCTCCTCCCTTGTAGCTCTGCACTATGCCACCCAGGCCATTAAACAAGGTAAAACCACATGCGCTTTTGCTCGAGTGTTAAGATAGGTGCTGAGCATGTGCAGTTAAAGTTAGCACCTTTCCAGTCTTGCTGTCTTTGTTGAGCGGCCATGCTGTGCTTACCATAGGAGACATGACACCAAGGAGGCATGACCCCAAACTTCATGCACCTCATGGTATTTAAGCGATTTCTTCCCACCAATAGACTGGGCTCGGGACTTAGATTCCATCACCATTTGATGTGACTGTGGTTCTAGAATGCTACAAAAAAGTTCTAAATTCTTCTGGTTTGTGATGTAATGAGCTGAGATGTAAGAGCTGTGCTTCTTGCTCTTCCCAGGAGACTGTGAGATGGCACTCTGTGGGGGAGTCAGTTGCATCATTGAGCCACGAGTCTTCGTCGCTCTCAGCAAAGCCAAAATGATCTCCCCTGAGGGCACCAGCAAACCTTTCTCCAGCAGGGCAGATGGCTATGGGAGAGGAGAAGGCTGTGGGATTGTCCTACTTAAGCCACTTAAAAAAGTAAGAATTGAAAAGCAAGGAGTTAATTAAAAAAAACACATGCAAGCACATGCAAGAATAAAGACATGACATGATTCTTCCAGTGCTAAATTTGGCATGCTCACCTTTTCCCATGGAGCCATGAGGAGATGCTGTGAATTGTTGTTAAAGGAAACGAAAGGAAACATACCTACAAACATTTACTAGAAGAGCTGAGAAAAATGCCTTTATAAGAAAATCTTGAGGCTGTTCAGTTTCATATCAAAGCTAATGGTAAGATAATCATCTAATTTTCTTAGGCCCTGCAGGACTTTGACCGTGTGTGGGGCATCGTAAGCAGAACTGCAGTCAATCAAGATGGCCGCTCCGTCACTCCAATCACCAAGCCGTCCATGGCCCAGCAGGAGGAGCTGCTCCGCAGAGTTTACTCTACAGGGATTGATCCTTCAGAAGTGCAATACATAGAGGCTCATGGGACTGGAACTCCGGTGGGGGATCCCACTGAAGCAGGGAGCATCTCCAAAGTCATTGCCAAAGCCAGACCCCCAGGATCAGACCCACTCTGCATCGGCTCTGTGAAAGGTAACATCGGACACACTGAGTCTGCAGCTGGAGTGGCAGGACTCATCAAGGTGCTTCTCATGATGCACCATGAAACTATTGTTCCTTCACTCTTCTACTCTGAGGATGGTGCCAGTATCGATGCAAAAGCCATGAATCTGAAAATTCCCACCAGAGTGGGGAAATGGGAAAAGACTGGCCCAATGGGAAGGGTTGCAGGTGTCAATAACTTTGGGTTTGGTGGGACAAATGCACACGCCATTGTCAAACAGCTCTCTCGTTCTCATTTCACTGAGTCATTTAGTCACAGTTCTACCAAAATATTTGTACTCTCTGCTGCCTCTGTAAACTCTTTGAAAATGGTAATGGAAGACACAGCTCACAAGATAAGCACAGACAATACTGTAGGCCTTGATGCCCTGGTGTACACGTCAGCTTGTAGGAGAAGCCACTCAAAACACAAGTACCGAAAAACATTCCTTACATCTTCTTTGAGCGATTTGGGAGAACAGCTCAAAACTCCGCTGAACAAAAACATTGCACCATCAAAGTCAAACACCAGGTTAGTGTTTGTGTTTTGTGGAAATGGGGTTACCTACAGAGGCATGTGCAAGCAGCTTTTGAAAGAAGAGCTTGTTTTCAGAGACAAAGTGAAAGAGGTGGAAAAGATTTTCCAAAATTATCAAACCACAAGCATCTTACAGAAGCTGGAAGATGACTATGACAGTGATGACTATTCCAAACCACAGGTTGTCCAGCCTCTTCTCTTTGCCATCCAGGTTGCCATTGTCAGCCTTCTAAAGCACTGGGGTATCAGACCCGATGCCATTCTTGGCCATTCTGTAGGAGAGGTGGCTGCTGCCCACTGCTCTGGTCTGTTGTCTCTTGAAGATGCAGTGAAGGTCATCTACTTCCGTAGTGTGTTGCAGAGCAGGGTCACAGGAGGAAAATGCTGGTTGTCAGCAACATAGAAGTGTCAGAAATCACAAAGCTCCTCCCTGCCTACTCTGGGAAGGTCTGCTTGGCTGCCTTCAACAGCCCTCAGTCCTGCACCCTGTCAGGTGATGCAGATGCTGTAAAAAGTCTCTATCAGAAGCTGAATACCTCATTCAGCAACAAGAATCTGTTCCTCCATATTTTAGACGTCCCTGCTGCTTACCATAGCCACATGATGGATCCCATCCTGACTGAAATTGAGGACAGCATAGGTTCCCTTCAACAGAATGAAATGGAAGTCGAGTTGTTTTCAACTGTGTCAGGAAAGGTGTTTTCCCAAGGGGATTTCAGCACAGGGAAATACTGGGCTCAAAATGTTCGTGAGCCAGTTGCTTTTGAGCAAGCAGTGAAAGCAGCAGCCAAAGACAAGAAACATGTAGTCTTTGTAGAGATAGGTCCCAGAAGGGCCCTGCAGAGGAACATCATGGAGACATTGGGAAATGATGTCACAGTGTTCCCCTCTGTGCAGCCAGATAAAGACCGTGAGACACTGCTGACTGTTGTGTCCAAACTGTTTGAACTGGGGGTGCAAGTAAACTGGGACCAGTTTTACAGAGGGTGTGAGGCACCACCTACACCCTTCCCCATGTACCAGTTTGACTGCGTAAAGAAGGAGGTGTTCTCAGATAAAGCACGGAGTGGCAATGAGTTGATGCCCAGCATTAAACATCCTCTACTGGGCACAACAGTTGATGACATGGAATTCAGTTGCAACTTGCATTCAGAAGAAGCATCCTTCATCTATGAACACAAAAACAATGGGGTCGTCATTGTGCCTGGTGCTCTGTATGTTGAATTGGGTTTTGCTGCCTTCATGGCAAGCGTAAGACCAAGATTACCCCTCAGCTGCCTACAGCTGGAGGTCAGCTTCCAAAACCCATTCACAGTCAGCAAGAATTCCCCGGAGATGAGAGTACAGCTTGAACGGGCAGAGAATGGGAAGAGATTCCGAGTGTTTTCTCCATTGGCTACCTATGCGTCAGGGTGTATTCAGCATAACTCTGAAGTGTCCGTTGAAGAGCATAACATTTCCTTGGACTGCATCTTCAGACGGTGCCAGTCAGTGGTGAAAACGGAGCAAGTGTACAGCATCCTCTCCCAGATCGGCTTTCAGTACAGCTCAGTTTTCAGAGGCCTCGGAGATGTGCACTACGGGGAAGAATTCAGGGAGGCAGCTTCCTCGATCAGCATCCCTGATGAAATTCTTAGCCAGGTGCATGACTACTGCATTCACCCAGTGGTGCTGGATTATTTCCTGCAGATGGCAGCCATAGTAGCATCGAGTGGATTCAAGTCAAAACCTGGTTTCCCTACCGCTATCGGCTCAATGACAGTATTAGAACCCTTACAGAAAGAAATGGTCATGTATTTAAGGGAAACCAATGTGGGGTCAGACTATTTTGAAGCCTGTGGATGCTTCACTGGGAAAAATGGCAATGTTTTAGTTGAACTGAAACATGTGAGAATCAAATATCTAGGGGGTGGTTTAAGTGTTGCTGAGAAATTTTTCTTCCAAAACAAACTGACTTCCATCTCAGAGGATGTCATTGTCAGCCACAAACCAAAAGCTTTGGTCTTTGCAGACACACTGGGTGTTGCCAAAGCACTGCAACAGCATTTGAACCCAAAGTCTTATTACATCCCCTACGAAAATCACTCAAAACCCAGCATCCACGATTTGCTTTCAGGTTTGAAAGTATCAAAAATTGGGGAAGAATTCGAGGAGGTTTTATTCATGTGGTGCATTCAAAATCTCAGCGAAATGAAAGGGGAGGAGGTTTTGGCACACCTGGTTGGCTGCTGTGAGATGTACCGTCAATTGCTTGTGAGGTTGAGGGAGGAAAATTTCCCCCATCCTATCCGAGCTGTGACCTACAGGTTAGCAGACAAGGCAGTGGACCAAATCAGTTCAGGGTTTGTGTTTCCTGGCATGATCAGATCATGCGCCGCAGAAATTTCAAGTCTTTCCTTTCAGTTGATTGATGTCAGCTCTGCATCAGCTGAGGATATAAGAGCGTTGGGTCAGGTCATCCACTCGTATCCTTGCAGCGCATACCCAGAGATAGTAATAAACAAAGGTAAGCTGTATGCTACTGAGGTGACACGCACACCCCTCAAATCGACTGTCAGCAGTAACAATGGATATCAGTCCTACTATGCAGAAAATTTCACATTGCAGACTGTTGATGCCTGCAAAATGACAAGCTTGACAGCCGTTCCCTGTGACAGGGAAAGTGGTAAGGAGACGCAAACAGTTGAGGTTCAGTTAAGCAAAATCTGCGTTCACTCGTCAGACTACTTCCCTGTCAGTGTTTCTGATCTGAGTTTTGGTCACACCATGTACTGGAACAAACACACATCCCAGAACCACAAGCTTCTGGCACTCGACTTCAGTGGTACTGTTACAGCTGTGGGGAGGGACGTGAGCAAGCTGAAAGTGGGAGATCATGTCGTTTCATGCTACCCTGTAGCTGCATCCTCCAAGATTGTGATCCCCGAAGCTGCCTGCTACAGCGCAAAGAAGCTTCCGTTTCTCAAGGAAGTACCATGTGTGTCCTACTTTGTGCTGGCATGGGAAGTCTTGCACCAAGTTTTGACAAAAGCAAAACAGCAGAGAAAGCTGGGTGTCATCTCATCTGAGCCTGACTCCAGTCTTGTGCAGGTCTTGGTGCTTTCAGCAAACAAGTCCGGGTGGATCGCTGTCGTAGGAGCACAGTCTAGTGGACTGCTGCAGAATGTGAATAAGTGTGATGCATTTGTGCTTTTGCCTCCTTTTGATGCATCCTTAGTTGCTAAGGCCTGTAGCGTTTCCACTGCCAGGAATATTGTTGTAGTGTGCGATAACCAGGTATCATCTTCTCTGTCACAAAACATCTTTAGAAGTGAGAGTGAAAATGTTTGCATTCAGACTCTTCAAGTAGCCCATGTGTTCCAGAAAGCTTATCTCAAGAAGCAGAAAGTACGCATCTCTCATTGGTTGAAATCGTTGCACCTGCACAAGAAATCTCTAGACCTGCAAGGTGTCACGTTTGAAAGAGTGACATCTGGAAGCATTGACTTCTTGCCACTGCAAGAATCTGAATCCTACTTCTGCTCAAAGACAATATCCATCATTGTGTTTGATGCTGGGGAAAAGAACAAGAATGAAATGTCTCACATTCCTGTGCTTGAGAATCAGACGCAACTTTTCCAGAAGAACTGCGTGTACATAGTGACAGGGGGGCTGTCTGGCCTGGGGTTCGAAACAGTGAAGTTCATTGCTCAAAGAGGAGGGGGCTGCATTGCCATTCTTTCTAGAAGGCCTCCTTCCTCTCAGATGCATCTTGAGATATCTAATCTGCAAAATCAGTGCGGTGTGTCCGTCATCAGTACGGAGTGTGACGTCTCAGTGTCAGAGCAGGTTGTCAGTTCGATCACTCTCATTGGACAGAGGTTTCCCACCAGTCCAATCAGAGGAGTGTTCCACAGCGCTGTCGTCTTACATGATGGGCTGCTGGAAAGTCTTGACAGATCCCTCTTTGAAAAAGTCCTGAAGCCGAAAGTTGTCGGAGCTTTGAATCTGCATCATGCAACGAGGCACTGCAAGCTGGATTACTTTGTGTGCTACTCCTCCATTGCCTCATTTACTGGTAGTTCAGCTCAAATCAACTATGCTGCAGCTAATTCGTTCCTTGACATGTTGTGTCATTATCGGAGAAACCTTGGACTTGCAGGACAATCCATTAACTGGGGGGCTTTGAATCTCGGCCTCCTGCTGAACAAAGATCATTTGCAGAAGTTCCTGGAGGCCAAGGGCATGATGGTCATGGGGGTGCCGGAAATCCATGAGGGCCTGGAACACAGTTTGTTGCTAAACAATCCCCAGCAAGTTGTGTGCAAGTTCAACTTCAAAATCATGAACAGCCATGTCCTTTCTCAAAACAGATACCAGAGAATGCGTTTCCTCACACTGATCACCGAAGAATTCAAAAATGCAAAAATGCCAGAGCCCCAGGTTCAGCAGATAGCTACCCCTTCCTCACCAGGGGAGTACATCAGGTCAGTACTCAGTGAAACCTGCCATATGGAACAGGATGAGCTAGATGATAATACTGCGCTTTCTGCTCTCGGCATAGACTCAATGCTAGCCATGACTCTGCAGAACCTCATTTACCAAGAAAGAGGAGTCAGTGTTCCCCTTGTCAAATTACTGGACCCAAACAGCACCCTGTCCACTCTGGTATCACTCCTGGTAGAAGCTGACAAGGGTGCATTTCAGAAAGAGGACCTAAGCCAGATTTTGGAATCGAATAATAATGAGTATACACAGCTGTGAAAGAGACTGTCAAAGCCTCAGTATTAAGACCCATGCTTTATTATTAGTCCTGAAGGAGGACAGGCAAAGTGATTTTCAGAGAGAGGATCAAGAATGAATGGAAAGTAGCAGGAGCACACAGAGTTTTGGGTGTGTTCCATGCTACTAATGATGCATTTTTACGAGAACACTCTGTGTCATGTGACTTAAAAAACTGTAACATGAATGTAAAATTCTATTCACCTGATTACTTGAATGTTTTAATGTACCATGTTGTACTATTATTCTTTTTGCTCAGTCATCTATGTTGATTTTGCTGACTTTCAAAAATCTTCGTGTAGAAATGGCACTTTTGCACTTTTGAATTTATTTTGCATGTAACATTTAATTACCTGTGAGGTTAATTAAAGTTAATTACATCCATGAGTAAATCCTGTTTCACCATGTCTGCATCGTTATCAGAGGCAATTTTCTCATGTAGAATGGCCCCCGCAGGTATTTTGGTACAGCGTGCATTAACAGACTTTTTTCACAGCTGTGACCATTAAGGAGTGTGACGGAGAACTAATTGTGTTTTATAATTCTCCGTCCCAAAGTGCGGCGTCCGTCTCGCTACGAGGAAGCGAGGGAAACGCGCGCCATGTAAAATGGAACTGAAATATGGTAAATTCATTAAACCGTGTTTGACTTTGGGTTCATTGTTAGTTGGGTAATCCTGCCGGGGGCATTGTTATTTTTCCACCAGACTAAGCGATAGAATGAGCTCCGGGGTTGGCAGTAAACAAATAAAAGTTAAAATAATACTTTACATTTTTCCAGGTTACATTAGCGAACTGTATATATACATTTTAACGGGTGCACACGTTGTTTGTATTAACAGTGAGCTAGGTTTGGAGTTTATACAGTATGTCATTTATCAAAATTACAGTATTAAAGAAATCCCGGTTGTACTCACTTGCTCGTCTGGTGGCATGCAAAAGAGCGCACCGCACTGAACATGGTGGTTTTATGCATTGTGGGAAGTGTAGTCCACTTGGTGTAGAACGAGGGGGGAATCGGTTTCAATGTTTGTATAATTTCACTGTATTGGTAGCAGGGTAAATGTGTATGTTGAATTTATTGTTTCTGTATTTTCATGTTATGTGTGTTAGGGAGAGAATTGAGCTTTATATTGTTTCTCCTTACTTAATTGATGGTAACCTGAACAATGGTAGGGTCAAGGGGGGTAAGCCTATTTAAGGCCTCCATCTGCATCAGAAAGAAAACAAAAGGGCTGGGGTTGAGGTAAGACCTGGTTGTGGCCCACAGGTAGAAACATTTGGGGACTGATTGCCTCATGTTTCATGTTTTCTTTGCCGTCAACCACTGTTGGTTATTACTTTATTTTTGTTTTGTTTTTTTTTGGCACTTTAATAAAATAATTAGTCTGTTCACCCTATTTCTGTTGTCGGCTCCCCTGTTTGACTGCCTGCCATCGCTACAAAAGGTGTCTGAAGTGGGATGGCTGGCTGCAAGGCCATCGGAGGCGTGCCCGGTGTGTGAGACGTATGAGGGGACCCCCAGGTTAGGTTGACCCTGGTGTGAGGGACCCCAGAGATGGGTGAAGCACGGTGTGAGGGACCCCAGAGATGGGTGAAGCACGAGTGAGTGGGGCACCCTGGGATGGGAGAAGTACGGCAGGGGAATGCGTGAGGGACGCCATGGTGCGTGAAGCGCAAGGGCGCGCTTCCCGAAGGGGAGGGCAGTGTGACGGAGTGCCGTCACTACGGTTGAGTATGTGCTTTGACTGCCATACCAATGAGCCTGGCTCTTTGGCGTCGCGGTCAAAGTCGCATGTTTGGTACCCTGTAGACCCGGGTTCAAGGCCAGGTGGGGTGACTGCTCTCGCCCTTCGCTACAAGGAGATACCGTGTTAAATGTTCTTCTGCTCAAAAGCAAATGTTTAACAATGTAAGTCAAGGTATTCATGATCTTGTCCAAGGTGCTGTAGGTCTCCTCAGTCACCCAACTGTATGTAATTCATAACCTTATAAAATAAACTTTAAATTTATTGATCTTACCTCAAAGTCTTGGCTACCTTTTGAAAATGTGTTTCTGCACTGTACAGTAGTTGCACACCTGCACACTGACCTTTTGTGTAATGCAGAATGTTTTAAACATGCTACAAAGAAGCAATATAATATCAGATAAAAGAAATTAAAAAGAAATTAAAGCACACAAATGCTCCAGGATCAGTACTGCCCATCTCTACAATATGTTTTGTATTTACATTGTGATTGTATTTAACTGATGTATTTAATTGATGTGATTATTGTTTTTTGCATTTGTATTTCTCTTATGGTTCTAAATAAAATCATTTTGGACAGGTGCTCCCTGGATGCCAACATTTTGGACCACTAGTGCCTCATCAGTGTCACGCACACATGCATGTTCTCATCCTGATATCGACGCCCTCTTGTGTAGTCAACGCTCTCTTGTGTAGTCGACGCCCTCTTGTGGTGTGTGGGAGAGCTGAGCATACAGTGCACATGAATGTGAGCTCAGAGCAGTGATCTGTCGTCAGCAACACAGTTTGGTCAACATAGTTAGGAACTCACAGTATTGCCAACAGTGGACATTTTCAGGAACATAACCTAACATGTTTGCGAGCAATTGCTCAACATTCAAGCCTTATGATGTCATAATCTGATCTTTATTTTTTCACGTTTAATCTGGAGTTGTGGTAGATAGACTATATACAGTGCATGCTGCACTGCATTTCAGTGTAAATCCCTTCATCATTAATGGATACACATAGAGCTGTAGCCAGACGCACACTCATAAGAGAAGGCAGAATGTACACATTAATCAATGTACAAGTGTTGTATGATGCCATTACAAACAGGTGTTAACTAATAGGAAAATACCTAAAGCATGTTACTGCATGAGATGTCTGTATATAGTTAAGGTTTTGCATATTGCAGTTTGTTATAACACCATACTGGCAATAATTTCTGAGCTTGACAAAGGGTCTAAGATCAGCTTACCCAACTCCATTGTGAACCCTATTCATGTAGTGTCAGGGTGCAGGCACGAACTCAGACACAGACCAGGCGAGTACAGGTTTCACTGGCTTTAATTGAAATCGCTGGGCAGGCTCGAGGTAGCAGTACAGGCAGGGTCAAAACCGGAAAGACAGTCCAAAGCAAGCACAAACGGGGAGCGGGGATCGGGAACGGGAACAGGCTGGGTCGGAACTGGGTGGTCAGTCAGTTCAGGCAACCAAGGCAGGAGCGGCAGGCAGAGACAAGGTACAAAGTTGGGCAGGAGTCAAAACAGATTCAGCAGCGCAAAAACCAAGCAGGTCCACAACAGGGAAAAACACTGGGATGAACTAGCAACAAGACAGAGACAAGCAGGGTATAAATAGGGCTGGGCTGATGAGGCGATGGGATGCAGGTGAGCAGGCAGGCAGGTGCAGGCGACCTGGAAATCAGGTGGGCGGGGACAGGGCAGAGAGCGGGGCAGGGCTGGAACACACGGGGAAACAAAAGCACATGGACCACTTTGACAGACAGGGGGAACACAAAAACAACAGCTAGGGGTATACTGACATGTAGTGCAAAAGACTGATTAGACACTTAGGATGGAAGTATCTACAGCTATCAATCCCAAACGCAACTGTATTTCAGACAAGTTTTTCCTGTTTAACTTTAAACCTATGCGTAGAATATGTGGTTATGATTACTGTTAAACATTGTATTGAATGCCTTCATTCAGAGTGGCTTTCAGCTCATCAAGGGTATATACAGTGCATTCCACTTGCAAGAATTACTGATATAAGAATCAATCACATATAGGTATCAAAAATACTGGAATAAAATCACCCCTGTTCTAATGCTTAAAGACAACCTCTTCCATTCATTGTAATTCTGCTCACATCAAACCACTGATAAGAACGAAATCATCCTGGACGATATTATTCTTACAGGGAAGAGTGCAATGTATGTCAATCTATTTAACCTTTATTTTACCAGGTAGGGTAAATTGATCATCAGTTCTCTTTAACAATGATCAGCTGGAGGAGGGAATTATTGAAAGTTGAGGCAGATGGGTCTGGATTTGAGTGTCACATTCTTAATGATTAGAAAATGGGGGAAAAAATAAAAGGAAAATATACACTAGGCAGCACTCTGTGGAAATATGTTAAAAAATATGAAATGCTGTGTGGTAAAATTGCTCAGAATATTAAACTGAATAAATTGAAGCTAAAGCACACAAATCCTCCAGAATCAGTACTGCCCACCTCTACCATATTTTATATTTAGTGAATGTGTGTATTTAATTTATGTGATTATTTGTATTTGTCTTATCTTTCTAAAGAAAATCATTTTGGACAGGAGCTCCCTGGATGCTGACATTTTGGTGCTAGTGCTTTGTCAGTTTCACGCACACATGCATGTTCTCATTCTGATATCGACGCCTGCTTGTGTAGTGACGTGTGGTGTGTGGGAGTGTAGATGTAAAGCATGGGTCATTGATGAAACTGCAATCCATCCACAGTGTACTGTAGATAGATTGCAGCTGTACTCTACAATGTCTGAGTACAATTGCACTGGATGCATAAATGAATGGCGACATCTGCTGAATATTATGGAAACAGTATTGATCATGAATTATACGTAGTGCAAATGGGTAGTTTTCGCATATTGAGGTTTGTTGTAATACTATGCTGGCAATAATTTCAGACCTTGACAAAGGGTCTAAGATCAACTTCCCCAAATCCATCATGAAGCCTATTCATGTAGTGCAAAAGTCTCATTTGCATCCAGTATTAGTTACTTAGGATGAAAGTATCTAAAACTATCAATACCAAATGCAACTGCATTTCAGACAGTTTTCCAGTTTAACTTTAAATCTATATATAGAACATATGATTATGATTACCATTAAACATTGTATTGAATGCATTTATTCAGGGTGACTTTCAGCACATCAAGGGTATATACAGTGTATTCCATTTACAAGAATTACTGATATATGAATCAAGTACACATAGTGATAAATATACTGGAATAAAATCATTCCTGTACTAACGCTAACACACTCCATTCATTTGTAATTCTGCTTACATCCAACCAAATCATCATAAGAACCAAACCATCCTGGGCAATATGATTTTTACAGGGCAGAGTGCAATGTTTATGAATTTATTTAATCTTATTTTACCAGGTTGGGTAAATTGATCATCAGTTCTCTTTAACTATACATATATACATATACATACAATCACACACATAGAACCACCAGTGCATTATCAACAGAACAGGGAGTTTACCCATAGACAATGTTTACAATCCACTTTTCATGATACACAGAGACCCTTATTAACAGCCACAGATCAATATGATCAGTGACATCAATAATCATCAGCAGATGGATGATGGTGAAAACAAAAAAAAATAGTTGGGGTTAGACACTCAGAGGAATGTATCAGTGCTGTCATGTTACCTGAACAGCGGGGAAGGGAAGATGCACAATGCCCATCAACACCTGCGTCATTCAACAGATATGTCAAAAGACACATGGACTGAAAAATAATGACAGTGCTATGTCTCCACTAGCCATTTTTCCTGCCGTGTCTATAGGCCCTCATTGAAAACAATAAATGATGCTGTAAATCATTACTAACACCATACAATCCATATTCAGATAGTTACAAAAAGATACTTGGTTATAGCACATACTTTGGTTCAGAGAAGTGATAATTGTAAAATTAATGGATTTCAAAAGCATTCCCTTCAACCATATTGGCAGCCATTTTTCCCAAAAAAGGTCAGTAGATACTGCAGTAAAAAATGGTTTGCAGCCATTTGTCATTAGGCCAAAAAGCTACGGGCAGTCCAGGCTTTCTTGTTTTTTGTATTGCACACCATTTTCTTGTGCCATACCCATTTGGATGACTCTGGTTCTGTCTTCAAAGGGATTGCACATCTTTCTCTCCCTGATGTTTAGTCCAGCTGCCATGGCAGCACTGAAATGTGCCCTTGGAACACTCACCCTATTTCTGTTTTGACTTATACCATCCTCCACTGGGTCATGGATATCAATGAAGCTACTAATATTGGTTGGTGAATGATGGTAAGGATCGTCTGTTTCAAAACCTGCATTGAAGTGACTATTTCTGCAGTTAAACTCCTTGTTTTGGCCATAATTCACAGTATGTATGCGCTGCACACCATATTCTTGTGGAATCCACCTCTGATTGACTCCAGTTTTCTGTTCACAGTACATCCTTCCCTCCATGCTGTTCATCCCAATGAAGTGTGCCTCCTGGCATCTTGGTGTGCCACAAACTGTATTCAACTGTGGATATTGATTAGGGTCATTGCCTGTCTTGAAAGATGGATTACACTGGTTGTATCTGCAGTTCAGTCTCCTATCTGGCATGCCAGCATTGGAATGTGCCTCATGGTGCATCACCCTATCTCCTTTTTGGTCTTTACCATCAGCCATCTTTTTATCTTTACCGTTGCTGTCCCCACAACATCCAAAGAAGGTCAGAAACACCGGGATGAACATGATGCCGTGAAACGACCCAAAGAGGATGACCAGGAACATGATCTTGAAGAAGGTTCTGAAGATGTAGCTCTCTGCTGCAGACAGCACCACCACCCCCAGTATGGTAGAGACTGCCCCCTGCACGATAGGATAGCCCAGGGAAAAGAGTGCCTCAACAGCCTTCTCGTTGGCACTCGGTTTACTGCTTGAGACAAAGGCGTAGGAAATGTGCGCAGAGAAGTCCACCGAGAAGCCAATGCAGACAACGAGAATGATCATGGATATGGTGTCTAAGTTCACGTCCCACAAAGCCATGAACCCTGCCACACCCACAATGACAGAGGCGATGGAGAAGGTCACCCACAGAGAGCAGAGAGGGTTTGGAATCAGCAGGAGGGAGATCAGCAGCATCACCGCGGTGGTGACTCCAATGTTCTGGATGGTGTTGCTCACTATGACAGCATACTGGTCATGGTAAATAAACGCAGGATGATAAACCAGTAACGGGACAGGACACTTCTTAGCTGTGTCTCTAAACTCATTTAACATATTCATCTCATCGATTGCAGTGGTGATGTTCGCTGTTTGCATAAAGAAACGTGAGGCATAGATTGTATTGCCGGTGAAGTTAACATCTTGCTTGAAGTCAGAGTATTCAAGAAATGAAGATAAATTTGCCTTGAACACACTTTCATCACTTACTTTCAAATTCATCATTAATGCATAATCTTTATATGACTGAAGCCAAGAAGTAAATCCATTTTTCTCAATGTAAGAGAGATTCTTAAAAGCTGTGATGCAGGTGTCAAGTTCAGATACACTCCTTTCATTCCAGTATGGAAATTCACCCTTCACCACTACCATAACATTTGGACCATATTTGGCAAAGTACTCTTTTTCATTATCATAATACTTAATTATATATGAGCTGTCAGGTGCCAGATTCCTAAGGTCTATGCCCTCTTGTATCTGGAAGCATCCATAAATGCTGGCTGCCAAATACACAGCATAGAGCAGGATCACAAAGGCTTTGCTCCACGATTTAGTGAGAAAGGGCCCATAGTGGTTCTTAAAGAAGTGATTCATTGGTTGGATTTCCTCTGAGCCAGTGTGGCGGTCATAAGCCCCTCCCACACAGCAGAGGTAGAAGCCTTTGGAGCGGCCTGGGGGGTGTTCCTCCGGAACCTTCTTACAGGTCAGCCAATGCCTGTTGCTGTTCTCCCGCCTGCCGTTAAGCACCAGGAACGCCCCAAAGAAGGTGATGCTGTACAGGTAACAAAAGAGAATTGCGGTGCTGGTGTACAGACAGAAGGACCGCACAGAGCGGAAGGGGGTCATGAGGCCGATGTAGAAAGCCAGGACGTCGGTCAGCGTGGTGATGGTGATGGAGATGGCCGCCTCTTTGTACGTGTCGGCCAGACGCTCCTCGACTTTGTCATGGACGTTGGTCTGCTGCCAGCAGGAGATGAGGATGAACATGTCATCTACACCGATCCCTAAAAAAGAAGCAAAGGTTTTACCAGAGCCTTTATTGTGTTCATCATGTCAAGCAAAATAATGTTTGTTGATTTGTAGTGGCTACTTCAGAGATTCTTACCCAATATCAGGAAGGGAGAGTTAGCCACAGTCATGACAAAGGGCACACCAATGTAGAGCATCATCCCAAAACTGGACAACACCGCCAGGCCAGCAGAGAGCACACCAAAGGCAGCCACCCACACCTTGTTCCTCACACAGTCCAGCCTAAAAGATTTGGGAGGGCAGTCAAATATTTGTTTATTTACCACAGGAAAAAATAACAGCAACAATGATCACAGCACTCAAGGACAACCCCAAAAGTCATCTGGATTACATGATCCTTAGAGGTCCCTGCATGTCTTCATCAGTTCAAATTCAAAATCAAAGATGAGGTCATCACTGAGAGACAGCAAAGTCTTGAGTATTGTTCTGTAGAACTTAGCATGCTTCTTCAGCAAACTAAGAAAGTGAATTCAAAAGCAGAGCACGTTCTGACCTCATCTCCCCACCCTGCTGGAGTTTTTCACCTCCTTTGCTCTGAGCATCTCTGTTCCACTGTGAACCCTGATCTGACTAGCTTTACCAAAGTGAGTTCATTTCACTAAAGTATATCCCGGAGGCCCAAAACCACCTAGACCAAAGGAAGCATACCTCATACATGACACCACTGAGAAGGTGATGGCAAGGAAATATGTGATGGTAAATAAAGGAATAACGTCTTCTGCATTTTTCTCAAACTCTTGTTGCCGAGATAATGACGTAAAATAAGACACCTGCAAAGACAATAAAGAAACTTTCATCAATAATATCAATATTACTGCATGACAGTTGTCATGCTATAGTTTAAAGTTGAACCAGTTTTGCATTCAAACTAGCAAAATCAGAGCAAAATAGAATATGATATTGCATCAATGAATCACTGAAATGGGTTGTGGCCATACACCTTGCAATTAGCTACCTGTCACATCAGATGTCACAGTTTGTGATCATTTCAGTTGGTTCACGTTTAGGCATGATTCATGAAAGCACATACCTTAAGCAGTGATGCATTTTCTGTTGTCTGTTTATTGGACATCAATTTATATAAAGCTTTTTTCACACCTCCAAGAAAGAAATTCAACTTTGAACATCAGTTCAAGTAACTAGTGCCTGAAATGTATATGAAGAGCAATATAAATCTTCAAATGCAAGTATATTATAAAGTGTGGTTTTAGCTACGTATCTTGTAATACAAAATATAAAATATTCTAACCAGGTTACAGACATACTTTGACCATAAATGACCTTTACACATTTTTTATAGTAGTGGTGTGATAAAACCTCTTATTGGCACATTAGTCATTAGCTGTGCATGAGTAAATTGTCTTGTATGATATATTTGCAGACATGAGACATGTACTTGAGACATGTTTCTGCATGTGTTTCTACAATGTAGAATTTTTCATATGCATATCAACAATTACTATAAACACCACAGTTCAACTGTGATAATAGTAACAAATGAGAGAGAGTGACATGATTTTTTTCATTTTGAGTATTGGCCACTAGCCTTTACCTTGTTGTATGTTGTGGCTTCCAACAGGGGAAAAAACACATTTTTCCCAATAGTCTGTGTAGCTCATAAAATGTGTATACTGTATGTTGTACGGTGTATATTATGATTCTGTTGTGAGAATTTTTCACCACAAACTTTTGCACACGAGGGGCATTGTCTTTTTAGTCCAGAACTCCTCTATAATGCAACACGTATTACAGGGAGAATCCTATAGTAAAAATAAGCTTGCACAGATACTGATGCTGACCAACAAGCTGATGCAGCGTTGTATAGCCTACATTGGACAGTATATATTTACTGTCCGTCAAATTCTTACAGCAACTTACTTCAACGCCATTGATGGTCGAACTACTGGAGAAGAATTTAAGGAATTCTTCAAGCCATAAATGGGCCTTTCGGCTGCTGTCGTCCTCCTGAGCATAGTAAAAAAGTCTAACAGCCAAAACACTGTCATTCCTGTAAATCCCACCGAACTCTGAGCTCAGGTTGAGCCCCGGAAATATCACCTCAGTGGCGGGCGCCTTCTCATTCCGATTGGCACGAATATCGTTGAACGTAAACTGTTCTTTCCCATCACGCACAGTGATGTCAGTGACTTTCTTGTCCAAATTGATTATTCCATCAAATTCCGCTGTTTGAAAGTCTGCGTTTGTCGGTGCGTTTGATTTAAAAACAGCTATGAGAGATGCGTATGTTCCCTCGGTGTACAGCCTCTGACTGGAAAACGTTAATTCGTCGTAAGGGAAGTTTTCCTTGACGAATTGTCTCTCTTGCTTGGCAGGTCCGTTCAGCGGGGTAAACTGTTCCTCGATGTCATTCGCTTCTCTGTCTTTGAGAAAATAAAATCCGCTTCCCAGTGCAGCGGAGGCTAAAATCGGGATGATGAGAAACCAGTAGGGGTGAGAGCCGACAAGACGTCCAAAATTTTTAAAGAGTTTGGATAAAGGCTCCTCAATGCAGTCTGTATGGCAGCACGCCATCGCCTTCCTCTTAAGTTGCGCTACTCTTCCTCACAAAGTGTTACAGCTGCAATGACTCCTGCAACTAAACTTGATCTGTGCCTTTGACTGGGCTGTGCCGTTGCTGTTCACAGGTAGTTGATATCTAGGGACTTAATTCACCCGCATGTATTTCCTTGTCAGAGCTATTGATTAACGGAGCTAATCTATGTGCATAGATCCTGCGTGCCCAGCTACTTAGTTCTTCTCCAGCGATTTCGCTGTCAAGGTTGTTCAGCAACACAGAATCCGAAATAAAAGTTGCAAGGGACTAAAGTTCATAAATTGTCATCATCTCAGGGTATGGAGTGAATAGCCCAGTCCCTATTCAGGCATTTTTTGCCTCATATAAAAATAGATTTTAAAATATGGTGAATTCCACAGTTCATTGTCTTCCTCACACAAATTATGTTTTGATAGCAGGTCAAGAGTGATTATTCTGGCATAGTTAACATTTAAGCATGGAAAATAAAACTAACATAAATAAAAAATATCTAACAAATCGCTCTGGACAAGACGGTCTGCTAAAAATCTAGAACTGAAAGGCTCAGTTTGATTTGTGTGTGTGTGTGTGTGTGTGTGTGTGTGTGTGTGTGTGTGTGTGTGCGTGTGTTACTCCTACAAATATAACAGAAATTAATAAAAAATAACTGATTTGCAGTCAAGAAAAAACAACACAATTAATGTATAACTATCTTGCAGTTGAAGGTGTGATGTAGTCCAGAATGCACTCACTCATAACTTTTGCTTACTTTAGTACTATATTTTCAGTGAAGGTGTGAAGGAGAGCCTTCACTACCTCCTAGAACCTGAATGTTAATTGTGTTGATTGTATTCACATGTTTGTTATCTGTACGGGGAACAGCCTATTGGCCAACAAGCCACACCTGCCTAATTGAAGGCTTATTAAGTACAGTTTTGGATGGCAAGCAGGGGAGAAGTTCATTTTGTTTCTGCTGTCAGTTTGTGTAGGCTAGGTTCTTTGTTGGGTTTTAAAATAAATTGTTTTTTTTTTTGACCTTTGCTCTTTTCTGTGTGTTTTGTGGGAAGTGTTGGCCAGCTTCTCCACAGAAGGAAATGAAAAGTTTGGCTCATTTACAAGAACATCAAGTATTGATCATGGAGGTAAAGTCCCTCTGTTCTTCCTGTTCAGTGCATATTGGTTGATAGAGGTTACATATTATGAGAAGGAAACTAGTGTCCCTACTGCCATGCCATATTATCCTCATGTCTTCCTGGTTTTGTAATCAAAAGGCTCTAGTTCAAGAGCTCTGGCCTGTTGTACTTAGCACATTAGTCTTTACTTAAAAGAGACACTCAGATTCAATCCATCACACTTGAACCCAGCCCCCATTGCTAAGAATCATACATTGACATTTTACTGTGCCCTGTAGGTGATTCCAACTGGAATTTTCTGTGTAAATGTCATTCCTGTGTTCAAAGTTTACCTGCTATTCTGGAAACTAGGAGACACATGGAGAGAAAGAGACTGATTCTTTGTATTTTCAGAGAAGGTCAGGGTGAGGTCCAGGCCAAGTTAACACTGTATAAAAAAAAAGCAGTAAGACTTCCAACAATTTTAAGCATGCCCCAATATTAACATTAATGAGTAGAAAAATTCTTAATATGCCCTCTTACACTCTTTGCCTGTTCTCTGAACGAATATCCATGGTCTTCCTTTTAGTTGAGATTATACACAGTTGTGCTTTAATATGAACATCAAGTTTGCTGCGAAAGGTCAAGTGCTGTTTGAACACAAAACCAAAAGGAATGAGCTGGTCAAACATATTTGGCACATACCTAGTTAAGGATCCTGACAATGGTGGTTTAAACATGCTTAGTACATCCAACCTAACATTTGCTTTTTAACCATGACACCATTAAAAGGTAATGTGTATTAAAAGCAATACATTTTTCTATTTTGAGCTAGCTAGTTAGTGCCATTTCAGATGAGATGTCTATTCAAAGAAGGAAAGGTGGACCCCTGCAATTTGCCTACTAGGCCAACAGATCCATGGATGATGCAGTCAACATGGGTTTACATCACATTCTCCAACACTCAGTGAAACCTGCAACATGGATCTGGACGAGCTAGATGAAAATACTGCGCTTTCTGCTCTCAGTGTAGATTAAATGCTAGCCATGACTCTGCAGAACCTCATCTACCAGGAAAGAGGAGTCAGTGTTCCCCTTGTCAAACCACTGGACCCAAACAGCACCCTGTCCACTTTGGTATCACTCCTGATGGAAGCTGACAAGGGTGCATTTCAGAGAGAGGACCTAAGCCAGTTTTTGGAATCGAGTAATGATGAGTGTACAGAGCTGTGAAAGAGACTGCCAAGGCCTCAGTATCAAGACCCATGCTTTGTTATTAGTCCTGAAGGAGGACAGGCAAAGTGATTTTCAGAGAGAGAGGATCAAGAATGGATGGAAAGTAGCAGGAGTACACAATTTTTTGGGTGTGTTCCCTGCCGCTAATGATGCATTTTTACTAGAATATTCTGTAATCCGTATCATGTGACTTAATCTGTAAAATGAATGTAAAATTCTGTTCACCTGATTACTTGAATGTTTTAATGTACCATGTTGTACTATTACTGTTTTTGCTCAGTCATCTGCACAATGTGTTGATTTTTCTGACTTTCAAAAATCTTTGTGTAGAAATGGCATTTTTGCAGCTCTTTTGAATTTATTTTGCATGTAACATTTAATTACGTGTTAAAGTTAATTACATCTCAATTGCAAGTTAATTACAAAGGGACACACAGTCACTCCAGCTCGAACATGTTTACCAGAGGTCAGTGTTATACAGCATCTCCAGCTCCACAGAGGTCAACGTTATATATCATCTCCAGCTCCACATTTCCTCTGAATACAAATGAATGCATCTGGGTAAATCTTGTTTCACCATGTCTATATTATCAGAGCCAATTTTCTCATGTAGAATGGCCCCCGCAGGTATTTTGGTACAGCATGCATTAACAGACTTGCTTTTTTCACAGCTGTGGCCATTAAGGAGATGCCGTGTTAAATGTTCTTCTGCTCAAAAGTCTAACAATGTACATCAAGGTTTTTGTGATCTTGTCCAAGGTGCTGTAGGTCTCCTCAGTCACCCAACTGTATGTAATTCATCACCTTATTAACCCTCCTATTGTCTTAAGTAGAGATGCACGATAACTATGGCTATGCACTTAATGCGCAGGAGTCCGTGCTAACGGGGCTCCATGAGTGCAGAAATCTTTACCTTTATATACCCAAACCTTAAGGAGTTGGTCAGCACATGAGGTGGGGTCATGGACAAGACCCCGATAGGTTTTGTCCTTATCTGGCTATTGATTGGTGCCAGTGTTTATTCTTGTCCTGTTATTTATTGCATATGCATTGGTGTTCATTCTTTTCAGCAAATTTTCAGAAGGAGACTCCCTACTGTTGTAGGACTATCACCCCTTTGCTACTCACATTGTATGGATCAGAATGAGTCCAAACAAGACATGTGTACCTTGAACCGAACAGAATATACAGAGATAATAGTTGATGGTTACAGGTTGGGATTTCACCACTGGCCTGGAGGAAAGGTCCCTGAGGGATTTGGGATCATCAAGATCCCATGCCCTCTGACTCTCCCTACCCCCTGGTGACCCATCCTGTCGTACTGTTCCTTGGTGTGGCGGAGCGGGAACACATTCCTCAGCCAGATGGTTGTCATTTATGGCCCAAGAATGCTCGCTTGAGCTACAGTCCCTTATTCGGTGTGCCACAGTCCGTGCGTTGTCAGGCGTCTCCCTTTCCCACTTTACACAAACATAAATGAATAGCATTTATAAATTGTAAGAGTGTTTGCTAAGCATCCAAATGTGATTGCCTTGGACAAACACGTGGCAGTAGATTCCTAGATGTCCACATATTGTTCTGTCTCATAATAAAAATGTTTAATGAGGCTCCAGTTTGGATGAATGGGGCATCATCTGGCAAGAAAGATGTTACAGTAGCAGCGTGTCAAGATGAGGCCTACCAGAAGGGCTGGGAGTAATGTCCCAGGGCCCGTATTGAGTAGCATGTGGTCAGGTTGCCTTCAGTTAATACAAGTTCATTTCTATAGCGACGAGACACCCCTGCCCCCATACTTTCATACCATGATACCTCCCTCTCAATTGGAACAAGTGCACATCTAGACCACTCTCACTGACTGCTACCAAGGTAGTCTACACAAAACCTTGGCTGCACCTTGAACCTCCCCTTACATCCACTTGTGGGCTCACTCTAGGAGTCAGAGGTACTTCACCTGAATTGCTCAAGTAAATATCCAGCCGTAAAAATGGATGGCATGCTACCTATTATAGTTCACTCTGGATTCAAAACTATGATAAGCAGATGGATAAAAATGTATTCAAGGACCCTGTATGAATCACTCAGGCAATCACTCAAAGGTGTAGTGTAGCATGAGGCTAGCTCTAAGTAGTTAATGCTAGAGTCCCTCTAGCCAGCTAGCAGATTCAACTGCACCTGAGAATGATGCTGTAAATACACCATAGATTTAAAGCTCAGGCCCTCATTAAATAAGAGGTCAAACCTATGAGTTTTTAAGCTTCTTTGAGAGCAGCAGAGGTAATTCTGCTCCCATTCAACTGACATGTGGATGGCTGATTGACAGATACATAGTGTATATATGTATGTATGTAATATAATATATAATAATATAATGGTATATAATAATATTACATATATAAATGTATAATATACACAAATTATATATTAATATATATGGATTTTTTTCTAAAATCATATATACATGAATGTCAGTCAGGAAATGCATTGAGCCATGTATATCAACAAGTATGGTCAGCATACAGTAATGTATACTGAGTACTGCAATGGACACAAATACTATGCTTTGAGAGTTTTTCTGTTAAACTAACAAAGTGTTTTTCACTCACATATTTATTCCCCTAATCAGTACTATCTGAATAATTGGTCAGAAGAATTTCTAACCTTTGACCAGAAATGCAAATGAGGATTGTAAATACAATCACATGATTTCTGATATTCATTAAGAAGAAAGGCTTATCTTGCATCATGTTTGTTCAGCCATTTTATGACAGCTGTATATGGGGTCATGTGATTTCTAAGCATTGACAAAAATAAGCTGCGTTACAAAATTACTTAGCTTGCATTGTGCTGGACCACACATTTATCTACAGCAAGTGGTCACATGAGCACTTTTGGGAAACCGACCTTGGACCATAACTCAAGTTTCCTCTTGAGGAAGTGTGACATTTAAAAAAAACTGTAAATAATGGGCAATACTAACACATAGGATATTAAATACAACCCATCAGTAATTAGTTTGCCCAAATATAGGAGGCGTGTGAAAGGATAGGTTTAAAAAAGCAGTGTCTTCAAACTGTAGGTGTTTTTTTTCCTCTATACTCGAGGACAAGACCCACTAGTTCCTCAACTCTGTAGAATCTCCATTTTAAAAACACTGCGAGAAAGACTTGGGCTTTTCATGTGTGTAATAAAATGTAATAAAATGCATGACTTACATGTGTGTAATATAAATGTGTTGCACCAAGTGCTTACCCTTTTCGTTTTACGACAAGCGATAAAGTGAGCTTTTGCGAGAAACTGACCTAGAGTCATCATAAACCGTCTTCACTGAAGGAAGTCAGTAAGCGCTGTATTTGTGTGGGTAGAGTCCCTGTCTGATCTAAGTGCAAAGTGCATGTCTGAAGTGAAGGTCGACATGAAAACAGATAATACAGTCGATCAAATTCGATCAGGTAAGCCATCTTTTCCAATGCACCTGCATCAGAGCAGTCCCAATGGGAAAATATGCTACAAATGCAATATTTTAACAGCAGACAGGGGTGTACTGGGAAAGAAATTCAGCCCTGGACTTATCGGCTAGGACAGGACCGGCCCGGGGGGTGGGGGGTGCTCGGGAATTAAAGTATATTTGGCTACAATTCTCAAGTTCTGTCTACAACTGAGACTACTATGGCAAACCGTTTTAACATTTAATAGCTAGCCTGGATATGTATTGCTAATATCCGTAATTCAGTTCTTCCTAGTCAAAATGAACATTTCAGATAGGCACAATAACATTCTTCCTATCCACAATTATCATTTCAGATAGGCACAACGTCATTCTTCCTAGGACAAATGACGCCACTTTCACCATTCATTTGTATTGGGCTTTCAATTTCAGATGTCCACAACGTCATTCTTCCTATCCAGAATGAACATTCTGGATGTCTGCAGTAGAATTCTGAATAGGAAAAACTCCCATTTCAGATATCTACAATCCAATTGTTACTAGTCATAACTGGTGTAACGGACCGTAGTTGATCCATCATCCGTACGGATCCCCACATGGTTCGGCACGCATGTGAACCACGGATGAATTGCAAAGTTTAACCATAATAGTGTGAAATACAGTTTTACAGAGCTGCAGCGAAAAGATACAAGCGCTATTTTAAAAACCAGAATAGAATAGAATAGATGTTAAATGTTAAAATGAAATGTTAAAACGGCCACTCATACTTTTTAAGGATTTTTAAATTTAGTTTTGACTAGTACGATCAAAGTTGTAGATCTTGAAATACAATTTCTACTAGTAAGAATGTTATTGATTTCTTTGATGTAATGGGTCTCTTTAATTCCCATTCTGACTAGTGAGAATACAGTTTTGACTAGGAGAAATGCTATTATGGATGTCTAAAATGTAATTACAGATAGGAGAAATGCTATTGTGGATATCTAAAATGTAATTACAGATAGGAGTGTGGCTCGATTAAATGTTAAAACGGCTTGCCATAGACTACCTCCTAATTAGTTAATGTGCATGGACTTTACAAACGAAATCATTCTTCTGAATATACGTCACGTAGCAACAGTAGCGGAGAGAGCGGCGGGGGGGGTGGGGGCACAGGATGCGGCCCAATCTGCCTGACTGAACATGCATTTTGTTGTTTAGTTGAATATTTTGAATAAAGTTTGTTTGTGTGTCTTGATTGCGGCAAAAAATAAAAAGTCAGACTGAGGGCGTAATGGTTTCGACCGACCCCTAGCTAAGTTTCTCTCCCCGATATTCATTTCGAATTAGCAGAGACACAATGGAGTTACAGAAAACTATTCGCTATCCAGTATCCTTGTGTAAGTGCACAAACAGAAAAATTAACGTCCTCTGTTCGTGTCCCAAAGTAGGAGCTAGGCGATCGCCGGCTGTCTTGTTTCCCATCGCCGTCACTGCTGACGGAGCCGCGATATTTACCTATTTTGAATTAGCAGAGACACAACAGAGTTACAGAAAACTATTCGCTGTCCAGTATCCTTGTGTAAGTGTACAAACAGAAAAATTACGCCCTCTGTTCGAGTCCCAAAGTAGGAACGAGGCGATCGCCGGCTGTCTTGTTTTATTTCCCATCGCTGTCACTGCTGACGGAGCCGCGGTGTTTAAAAATGGTCTCACGCAATGAGGTGTGCTGAAATAGTACACGTCATTGTAATCCGCATTTCTCTCCGTTCCGCCCTTCCGTCTCCGTAAATTTCCTCTCGGATTTGTCTTGCATCTCCATACAGCCTATAGGCTGTATAAGGGCCCACTACAGGTCCTCGCCCCCTCTGCAATGAGCCATCGGCTTCGCCCCTGCGTAGCAAGTTTTATATCATCGCGTTTAATGGAGCTAGCTATAGCTATTTAGTGCCTATAGGCACAACTTGGACATCAGCGGTCCTTAAGTTCCCTTTAACCCGCTAGGTAGCCAGCTAGCTAGCTAGCTGCATTAAACGGCACACAGCTAACATTGAAAACTTGTCTCGTTTTATTTAGCGTTAATTTAAAAAACAGCGGTGACAATGCAATATTTTACTTAGGTTAGATGAGCGCGTTGTTGGTAAGCTTACGCAACTAAACTCTGTTTGAACTAATCGTGACGTGACTTTGTCAGTGTCAAAGTAAAGGATTACTACATACGAACGTGTGTCATTGAAAACTGCTGTGCACCATGCCTTAACAGTAAAGCATTCAGGAAATTATGGTATCTTGTTATTGAAATAAACGCCCATTTCTCAGTCCTCGCAACTGAACCATTTCATCACATGATAGGCACACAGAGAGGGCCGGTAAAAACTTTATGGATTTTTTTGACGGTCCACGGGCCCACCGATGTGGCGGCCCACCGGGATTTGTTCTGGTATGCCCGATGGCCAGTACACCACTGACCACAGATGTAACATTTGCAAAAACATGTGATGTGGTCACAAGCTTTACTACTACTACTTTACATTACATTACATTACATTCATTTAACAGATGCTGTTATGCAGAGTGACTTCCAGCACAAAAGAACATTATTATTATTAGTACTGCTACTATGACAATGACTACTACTACTTCTATTACTACCACCACTACTACTACTACTACTACTACTTACTACTACTAATAATAATGGATTACAGTTGCATAGCACCTTTCAGCCTCTCAAGGTTGTGAAGTAAGGGGACTTCCCTCAGCCACCACTAATAAGTAGCACCTACCTGGGAGACGGATGGCAGCCATTTTGTGCCAGAACGCTCACCACACATCAGCTGAGGCAGAGAGGGAGAGGATAATTTCCCTTGTGTGCCTTGTCAAGCAAGACAAGCAATACCTGGTTCAAGGAATCTTCTTTGATCTAAGCAGTTACCGTTGGATGACACGCTCTGGAGTCCTCTTAAATGTAAGTGTTGCCTGAGGCAAAGAACAAAAGCAATAAGGTTTTTAAAGTCATCATTTTATACAGCATACATGTAGGTTTACATTAAAACCTTTGCTATCGAGGGCTACACATGAGTAATTTGTTGAATCAATTTGACAATCTTTGAGCCCGAAAAGAAACAAAATACTACCTGCTGGGGTAACATTCAAATATAACACATCTAACCTTTTCAACCAAGTTTTTGGTATTATTCTTTTTGTTTTCCAAATAACATCAAAGTTATCTTAATTTAATAAATGGCTATGCAACCCTCTGATAACAAACAGCCAATAAACACAGTTATGCAATAACAAATGTGCTGTTATAATCATAACATTTAGTACTTTTCTGCCACCCAAGGGTGGGTTCTAGTAATACAGTTTATATACAGTTTCAGGTGTCATGACACAGGAAATTAAAACAACCAGGAAGTATGTTGATTTACATTGAGATGATGTGTTGATGGACTTCTCCACAATTCATTTACATCCACTTACATCTTTCGTGGCATCATCTGTATGTATATTCTTAATTTGATACTTACCTTTACTTATACTTAGATATTTGTTAAGTTTTTGCCATTTAGTTACCATATTGTTTAGTTAATTAGAACATCAGGACAAACAATCAGGTCAAGTTTGCAGATGACACGGCAGTGGTGGGACTCATCATTCACAATGATGAGTCTGAGTACAGGCAGGAAGTGGAAAATCTGGAGGCCTGGTGCAAAGCAAACAATCTCTCCATCAATGTAAAGAAAACAAAGGAGATGATTGTGGACTTTAGGAAGACTGGCACCACTCCCCCTCCCCTCCACATAGGGGGAGCAGCTGTTGAGGTGGTCTCCAGCTTTAAATACCTGGGGTTGCACATCTCTAACAACCTCAACTGGAGCATCAACACAGCCAGCACAGTGAAGAAAGCCTCTACTTCTTAAGGAGGCTGAAGCGCGCTGGCCTTGGCACCACAGTCCTCTCCTCCTTCTACAGGTGTGTGGTGGAGAGCATCCTCACGTCCTGTGTCACCGTGTGGTACAGCAACTGCTCTGCTGCAGACAGACAGGCACTGCAGCGGGTAGTAAAGACTGCCCAGAGGATCATCGGCAGCAGCCTACCCTCCATCAGTGACATCTACAGGAGTGGGTGCAGAAAAAGGGCTTCATGCATCATGAGGGACTCTTCCCACCCTTCTCACGGGCTGTTTGCCCCCCTCCCTTCAGGCAGGAGGCTACGCAGCATCAAGGCCAGAACCACCAGGCTGAGGAATAGCTTCTTCCCGGATGCTGTGAGACTGACAAACTCTGCAACCCACCGAGCAATTGCTGCTATTACTATTATGGCATTACTCCACATCAGGGCATTACTACTCCATATCAGGGCATTGCTGCAATTGACTGACAAACTTGCACTCTTGCACTTTAAGACTGTAATTTCACAAAAATGCTGCTTCCCTGGAAAACTGCTGCCTCTGTTTGAACAATTGCTGCTATGACTTCCGCTGTCTGTTTATCTTAGATTCCCGTTCACTTACACTCACATTTATATATTTATTTACTTATTTATCTTTAACGTTTTTTTCTTCTTGCGTGTTCCTCTTGATTTTATTATTATTATTGCTTGTTCCTGAACACCACCGAACCGGACCTGAGTACCTCATTTTGTTCCCTGTCATGTACAACGTATTCATGTAAAGGACTATGAATGAGTACATTTCAGTAATTTGAGATTTATGCTTTTATTTGCAGTTTCACAACTTCCAACATTATTAAACCTGTGGACAACACTAATTGTCTTCAGAGTGGTAATGTAAGGAAGGTGTTGACATTTGCTGCCAGTGCCCTTGCTCAGTAGCAAGAAGAGGGAAAGACAGTACAACAACACACTTGTCCAATATCAAGTTGACTGAGTCTCCATTTAAAAAAAACTGCATTGTTATTACTCATAAAAGTGTATACTGTGTTCTCCTGAAGTTGTGATGTTTCTGTGTGCTTTCATTCCTCTCTATGGGCATTATAATGCATGTAACTCATTGAGGTGAACTAATGTATATCACAATGAATTTTTTTGGGATCCTCTTCACCATATGGGACTTCACTCTTTTTGGCATTTTGATCCTTTATTTATTTATTTATTTATTTATTTATTTATTTATTTCATTACAGATTTATCATAGAAGTAAATAAAACATTGCGTGTTTTATTTACTTCTGCACTAGTTTTGCAAGGACAATCACTCTATAAGGTAATCATTGTTTCACCATTGGTTTCAATCTTACTGCAAAATATTTTATGCAGATTTTTTGTCCTGGATTTCCCATGGGTTTCTTGGAAATTTCATTTTTCCTTATTGTCTTACTTAGCTCATGTGATAATTATACCCCATAAACCCTGCCACAGTTCATATAGAAGAGACGTGGAACAGTGGAAGAGAATGAGTGGAACAGTGGAAGAGAATGAACGTGTCATCCATGTTGTGTGATTACATCCATGTTGTGTGATTAGACACCAACATGGAGGACACAGAGGAAGACATTGCTGTGGTTGGCATTGGCTGCAATTTTCCTTGACGTAAGACATTAAGACTAGAACACACAGTAAGGTGTTACCCCTGATTTAGCCCTGAGGATAGCTGTTACAATGCTACAATTTGCTATGAATGTTAGGGAGATTGGTTAACACTTGTTGGACCACTGGGTGAAGACACGTTCTTTTTAGTATTTATGGAAGTTGCAGGATGTCCACTAAGAACAGCACAAGTCATCTGTAATCTGTTTGGTTCATGTGATGCATGTTTGGTTTAAACTATGCACAGAACACTCTTATACAGTAAGTAGTTTTGTGATTCATCATCAACAGCATTGACTCATGTGGGATTCACACCTGGGATTCAAATATACGACATTCAGGTTTCACAATGTAGAGCTTACACACACATACTGATCAAGTGAAAGAGAAATCAAGATTTCTGTGAAACATTTTGTCAGTGCCCCTGCCCCCTAGCTGTGTGTTTGTTTTCTTCCCCTGTCCATGTGCTTTTGTTTTCCTTGTGTTCTAGCCCCACCCCTTTGCCCGCTGGTCCCCGCCTGCCTCGTTGCTTCATCGCCGCCACCTGCCTGCCAGCTCACCTGTTCCCCATCACCTCATCTGCTCTGCCCTATTTATGCCCTGCCTGTTCCTGTCTCATTGCTAGTTTGTAGCAGTGTTTTTCCTGACCTGTTTCGTCCCCGGCGTTTGTTTCCTCGTTGCCTTTTTGTGCTTTTCGATCTCGCCTGTGCCCCGACCTGGTTTTTCTGCCTGCCGTTTTTGCCCTGTTTGCCTGTGCACCTGCCTGCCCCGTTCCTGACTCATCTTCTGCCCGACTTCACTCCCGGAATTGCCCTCGGACTGTCTACCGGTTACCGACCCTGCCTGTTCCCGACTCTCGAACTCTGCCTTCCGTTTCCAAAATAAAGACGCACTTAACCCTAGTCGTGCGTGGTCTGCCCTTGGGTCCCTCGTCTGTGTCTTAACACATTTTGCCATAGGTGAAGGACCTGACAATTTCTGGAAGGTTCTGTTGGAGGGAAGGAACTGTGCGGTGCAGATTCTAGATGACAGGTTTGACATCAGGTTCTGGTACGACCCAGACGACAGCAAGGCTGGAAAAGCACGGACTACCAAAGCTGCACATTCAGTGTCTGCCTGCGTTCAACACACACTTCATCAAATTAGATGATATTCTTGTAGCTGATGTTACTGTTTTGCAGTTGTCTTGGAACTAATTTTAAAACGGATACAACAAATTATCAGCCTATGTCTGATTTTAAGATGTAAGGCTGAAAGGGTCAGTAGAGCCACAGGGTCTGTAGACTGATAGTGTGTATTACACTGCTAATACATAGTAATAAACATTCAAATGCCAGCTGCAGTAAAAACTCAGGAATTACTGTCAGAGGACACTGAAAACTGGGGATCATACCATTTTTAATAGGTACTGCATTTATTTTTCAAGTGGAATTAACAATATTATTAACCTCATGTTGTACTTTGGAATTTTACTCAATTCAATTTTTCATGATGGACGTTAGTAGACATATTCACAGGTTTAATGCATTTGGCCACAAGTTCTTTGGCATACCTGGTGGAGAGACTATCGATATGGATCCCCAGCAGAAGCTCCTGCTGGAGTGCAGCTACAGAGCACTGGAGGATGCTGGGATACCAATGGAGAAGGCCAGCGGAACCAGAACCGGGATTTTCATAGGTAATTGTCTCCTGAGTTGAAACTATAACCGCATATTCATAACAACCTTAAATTGTCTTAGTCTGGTGTATGGGCTAACCACTAGGGGGCTATTTAACAGATAATCCCATGCAGATTCAGCAAGAAGTAGTCTGTACTCCCTAGAGTTATCTGCAATTTTCCACTCCTTATACTATAGATGCAATGCATTGTAGAAATTTTTCAATTAGTCAACAATTAATAGTGAAGGCAAAACATTCGTAATCATTCACAGCTGAACTGCAGTTTACACAATTTAGCAGTGGTTGTGTCAGGACGTCAGCTTGAGATGTCTTGCTTGTGTTGTGTTTCCCTGTCTTCCTGTCTGTCAGTGTGGGTGTGTCTTTGTTTTTGTTTTTGCAAGCACGTGCTTTTGTTTTTGTTACAGCTCTGTCATCCCATCTCCTGCCTTTCTGCCACATCCACCTCCTGAAGTCCATCCTGCTCACCTGTTTCCTGTTAATTCATTATTAGTCTGTGTTTAAATACCCTGCTGTTTTCTTTGTTGGATGCCAGTTTGTCTGTTTGTTAGCCAGTTTTGGTCCTGCCTGTTGTAGCATATCTGGATGCTTTTGTGGTTGACTTCTGTTTTGCTTCTTGGATTACTCTTCCTGTCTGCTGATTTGGAACAATTCTCTGCCTAGTTAGTTTGATTACTCTGCTTGTTTGGACCCTGATTTCTGCCTGTGCCCTTCTGTTCCCGTTTACCTGTTTGATCACCTGTGAATGACCTCTGCCTGTATTCTTGGATTTGTCTTTGCCTTGTGTTGTTGGATATTATGCCTGTTTTTGTGGACCTTCTAGTTTTGACACAGACTGTTTTTGACTACTGTTTGCGGCTTGTGCCGTAAATTAAAATGCCTAAGTTTGGCATTCTGGTCCACACCTGGGTCCTTCCACCTGAAATCCTGAGAGGTTGTGGGGGTGCGTGGAGTTACATGACCTAGCTGTGGTGTGAGTGTGGAGCAGAGCATATACAAAGAATATTTGATGCCCTTTGTTCTGCGTTTTTTCTGGTAGTGGAGGGTGGTGGTGGTTGTTCCATTGAAAAACAATGACTATGTCATAAGAGAGCTGATCATACATACATCATACAGTGAACTTGCATTGTGCAGAAATGACTCAGCATGGGCAGCATGCCATGTATAGTAAGCTTAGGAAGCAGACATGTTTTAAACAATGAGAGCTAATTAGTTTTTACAAATGATTGTGTACCCAGTTGCTCTACTAAAATGCAAAAAGCTTTCAACTGATTCAAAAAGGTTTGTTTAGGTATTAAATTTATGATTCTTTAATTTGCAATGCTTATTGTCAGAATCAGTGCTATTCATAAATGTCTACCTTTTAAGAATAAAATTTAGATTTTGGGTGTTCTCTTTTTTTGCTGGCATCCATAAACTGTGGTTTTTGTCTTTCAAAAATATTTGCATAGAAATGGCATTTTTGCAGCTCTTTCGAATTTGTTTTGCAATGAATATGATTTTGCAAGATATCTGCCTGTTTGACTTATTCATATAATTTCACATTCATGCTGAAAATGCTTTTTTCTGCATCTGTAGTATTGTTTTTTCTTATGTTTTGTCTGCTTCTCCAAACGGACTGTGTCAAACAGGCCATTCCCAGTTTTTTTTCTAGAAAATAATTCCTGCCCTATTCTCCCAGTTGTAATTTCTGAAAGCTGAAGCAGATGTGTTGGGTCTGGATTTGAGTGTCACATTCTTAATGACAGGAAAATACGGGGAAAAATAAAATGAAAATATACAATAGGCAGCACTCTGAGGAAATGTAGTAAAAATATGAAATGCTGTGAGGTGAAATTGCTCAGGATATTGAAACTGACTAAACTGAAACAAAAGCACACAAATGCACCAGGATCAGTACTGCCCATCTCTACCATATGTTTTATATTTACATTGTGAAATGTATTTAATTGATGTGATTATTGTATTTTGTATTTCTCTTATGTTTCTAAATAAAATCATTTTGGACAGGTGCTCCCTGGATGCCAACATTTTGGACCACTAGTGCGTCATCAGTGTCACGCACACATGCATGTTCTCATCCTGATATCGACGCCCTCTTGTGTAGTCGACGCCCTCTTGTGGTGTGTGGGAGAGCTGAGTGTATAGCGCACATGAATGTGGAACAGTGGACATTTTCAGGAACATAACCTAACATGTTTGCGAGCAATTGCTCAACATTCAAACAGTATGATGTCATATAATCTGATCTTTATTTTTTCACGTTTAATCTGGAGTTGTGGAGTTGTGGGAGATGCACTGCATTTCAGTGTAAATCCCTTGGACATCCCTAATGGATACACATAGAGCTGTAGCCAGATGCACACTCATAAGAAAAGGCAGAATGTACACATTAATCAACGTACAAGTGTTGTGTGGTGCTATCACAAACGTGTTAACTAATAGCAAAATACCTAAAGCATGTTACTGCATGAGATGTCTGTAATAGACATAGCAGTGTACCTGAGCAAACACAAAGCATAGGCCAATGATGAAACTGCAATCTATCTACAGTGTAATTATGTGCGAGTAATACCTCTTGTAATACCTTACAATGTCTATTCTTAGCATAGTAATGCGCTTATTTGTAAATTGCTCTAGGTAAGAGCGTCTGATGAATGCATGAGTGAATGGCGACATCTGCTGGATGTTCTGGAAACAGTATAGTTAAGGTTTTGCATATTGCAGTTTGTTATAACACCATACTGGCAATATTTTCTGACCTTGACAAAGGGTCTAAGATCAGCTTATCTGACTCCACTGTGAACCCTTTTCATGTAGTGCATGATTACTCACTTAGGATAGAAGTATCAACAGCTATCAATCCCAAATGCAACTGTGTTTCAGACAACAGTTTTTCCCAGTTTAACTTTAAACGTATACATAGAATATGTGGTTATGATTACTGTTAAACATTGTATTGAATGCCTTCATTCAGGGTGACTTTCAGCTCATCAAGGGTATATACAGTGCATTCGACTTACAAGAATTAGTGATATAAGAATCAATCACATATAGGTATCAAAAGTACTGTAATAAAATCACCCCTGTTCTAATGCTTAAAGACAACCTCCTCCATTCATTTGTAATTCTGCTCACATCCAACCACATATAAGCATCAAATCATCCTGGATCATATGATTCTTACAGGGCAGAGTGCAATGTATGCGAACCATTTCGACCTTTATTTTACCAGGTGGGGTAAATTGGTAACCAATTCTCTTTAACAGTGATGACCTGGCGGAGGGAATTATTTACACAATTAATCTGGTGGCAGTATTCAACCTTAGAGGATTCCATTTCATTACATGACATTCATTTAACAGATGCTCTTATCCAGAGGAACATCCAGCCAAAAGGAAAGAAATTAACAGGATTAATATGTTCTAATACATTGTGGATACAAATACAGTACACAGATAAATGCATGCCATCTGAGTCTTCCCTATGACTCACACAGATAGATAGACAGACTAGGCCTTTTGTCTATACCAAGGGGTGTTCAAGGGCAGACATTTTGCACAAAGCACAATTTGTCTGATACAAGTTTCTTCAGATTTTTAAAATTTCTGCCTTTTTTCAGTCTTTGATTAAAGTGTATGTATGCGAGACAGATAGCTCATGTTTCAGTTCACAATACATAACATAGACTGGAGAGATGTTGCATCAGAGGCCTATAGACACAGCAGGAAAAAGGGATAGTAGTCACACAACCCTCATCAAGAAGCTTTGGGCAGTCCAGCTTTTCTGGTTTGTATTTTACAACCCATATTTCTTTTGCCGTATCTGTTTGGATGACTCAGGCTTCACCTTAATAGACACTATGTGACTTCCTCTCCCTGTGATTCAGTCTAGCTGCCATAGCAACACTGACCTGTTCCCCTGGGTGTCTGATCCAAAGTTCAATTAGGTTGCAATCATCATACATCTGCTGATCATTATTGATGTCACTGATCATATTGATCTGTGGATGTCGATAATGGTTTCTGTGTGTCATCAAAGGTGGAGCATAAACATGGTCTATGGGTAAACTCCCTGTTCTGTTGATAATCCGCTGGTGGTAGATATGGCAAACAATTTCCTTATGCTGTATCGATTTGGATGACTTTAGTTTTGACTTTATGGGCACTGTATGGCATTCACTCCCTACCGGTCAGGTTAGCTGACATACCAGCCCTGATAACAGCAATCTCATAAATGCAATGATTGCTTACTGGTTAATGGCCGTCACCTGTGCAGTCAAGGACAGGTTATTCATCACATATTATTAGAATGTTTTTTCCTTATTGTTTTAGACCCATGTAATCCTGCTGAAAATATCGTTCAGCACTGTGTTCAGAAAGTCCCGATCGATTAATAATTAAGCTCCATAAACAACTTACAGGAATCATTTTATCTCATTAAATTACCTGGCTGTTACATGATGAGGATAAAATCAAGCCCAGACTTAAGTACTTTTGTTTTCATTCCATGCACAATTACTACATGTTAAAACTATCATATCTTTCTTATTGTCTCCTTATTGTCATTCATTGAAATTTAAACCCAAAGTAAGTTTTTATTATTGTTCTTTACATTCTTTACAAGTACATTTTTAATTCCATGTTACTTTCTCTATTGTGTCTAATAAGTGTCATCCTACATTTTATTTCCAGCTTGTGTATGTTCTAGTTACCTTTGTTTATGATCTCAGAGCTCTCATTCTCCAATATTTATTTCAGTGTTGTGCTTTGGTAAAAAGTTAGTATCTATTTTATGCAAAATTCTGCTATGCTTCATGATTAGCAAATTGATTTATTGTAAAATTACTTGAGCAGTAGGCCTACAATAAAACGATAAACACTTTTTTCACGAATGATAATGTTAATGTTATTATGTTAAAGACCACACCTGACACAAGATAGACTGTAGAGACTTCACAGACAAAGAAACTTCACAGACAAAGGGAATCAATGACAAAAATATGATAATTATGAAGACCTCCTTATACAGAAAGTAATGTGAAAATGTAAACACTTTATTACAGACATTACATAATAATGAAACTGTTTGACCTCAACGTCATTGAATACAATTATACATGGAATGATCATTATTTTAGGTATTAATATTTCTAAATTTCTGTCTGTAAACTGTATCTGTAAAGGGCATCTTCATTCTGAGTGACATGTCAGAGTGTCAGATTGCAGACCCAAAACACACACAAATATATACATACATTAGATAGATATGTGTATGTGTGTATATATATATACATACATACATATATATACATGTATATATACATATACATATACATACATATATATATATGAAAATTGTCTCCTACAGCTTAGTTTCCCACTCACTGGTGCAAAAGGGAAGACTGTCCTCTACTGGTGAACCAAATCTGTTTTCAACAGTACGCTGCTTTTCCCAGGAGGTCTTCCAACCACATGTCCAGCCTTTCATCAGGAGAAGGCTAAAGGGCATTTATAACTGCTGATAATTCATATAAAATGTACTTTTTAATTGTCAGTTCTCCAGTTTTAAAAAGTACAAAGCAGTAACATTGCATTGAACATGTGGCATATGGACTAAAAGTAAAGACACAAGGTAACACTGCTGAAAAATGACCAATAATGACACCTGGTACTGGTATCAAGCTATGTTATGGGCAGTCCTCATAATGTTCATCAACTTTCATCTCTAAATTCCAAGGATTGTAATCTACTGAGCTGGAAGATGGATTGACATGTGAGTTGACACATGATTGAAACACGTTGCTCCTGTTTTGGCCAGAACACATTGGGCAGACTACCACATTTCTTTGGCTATTTTTACCATAATCCATTTGTTCATCCAGCTGTTTGTTGCCACAACATCCAAATAAGGTCAAAAACACAGGAATAAAAACAATTCCATGAACCATCCCAAAGAGGATGACCAGGAACATGATCTTGAAGAAGGTTCTGAAGATGTAGCTCTCTGCTGCAGACAGCACCACCACCCCCAGTATAGTAGAGACTGCCCCCTGCACTATAGGATAGCCCAGGGAAAAGAGCGCCTCAACAGCCTTCTCATTGACACTCGGCTTACTGCTTGAGACAAAGGCGTAGGAAATGTGTGCAGAGAAGTCCACTGAAAACCCAATACAAATAACCAGATTGATCATAGATATAGAGTCCAGATTAACGTCCCACAAAGCCATGAAACCAGCCACGCCCGCAATGACAGAGGCGATGGCAAAGGTCACCCACAGAGAGCAGAGGGGGTTTGGAATCAGCAGGAGGGAGATCACCAACATGGCTGCCGTGGCAACTACAACATTCTGGATGGTGTTACTGACTATGACAGCATACTGGTCATAGTAAATAAACGCAGGATGATAAACCAGCAATGGCACTTCACACTTCTCAGCAGTTTCCCTCAACTCATTCAATATCTTCTTCTCATCCACTGAAGTGACAATGTTTTCAGTCGGGATAAAGAAACGGGAGGCGTATATACTACCATTAGTAAAGTTCACATCTTGCTGGAACCCTGACATTTCTAGAAACTGTGGTAAATGCTTCTTGAATATCTTTTTATCCTTTAAATTCAAATTGGATTGATTTCCAAACGTCTCATATGATTGGAGCCACGATGGTGTTGTCGTCTCGTTAACATTAGGTAGACTTTCAAATCTTTCAAGACAAGCATCAAGATTGCTAAGTGATTTTTCATCCCAGTATGGATACTCTCCCTTTACAACTACCATAACATTGGGACCGTACACTGAAAAGTACTTGTCTTCATCATCATAATATCTGCCAACATATGAATCATCAGCTGCCAGATTTTTGAGGTCTATGCCTTCCTCCATTTGGAAGCATCCATAAATACTACCAGCCAAATACCCAGCATAGAGCAGTATCACTACCATTTTGGTGTAGGTGTTTATCAGAAACGGGCCGTAGTACTTTCTGAAGAAGTCATTTATAGGCATCACTTCCTCAGCCCCAGTCTCTTCATCATAAGCACCTCCCACGCAGCAAATGTTGTGCTGCTCAGAAGTGCCAGTCTCTGTTTCATTAAGATAATCACCTCTCTTACAGCAAATTTTGCAGTGCTCAGAAGTGTCACCAATTTTTGGAATCTTCATGCAGGTCAGCCAGTGTCGGTTGCTCTTTTCTCTCTTTCCATTCAATGCCATAAAGGCACCAAAAAATGTGATGTTGTAGAGGTAGCAGAAAAGGACAGCCGTGCCTGTGTACGTACAGAAGGACTGCACAGAACGGAAGGGGGTCATGAGGCCGATGTAGAAAGCCAAGACGTCTGTCAGTGTTGTGATGGTGATGGAGACAGCCGCCTCTTTGTACGTTTTTGCTAGACGTTTCTCAACTTTGTCATGAACGTGTGTCCTCTGCCAGAAGGATATCATGATGAATATGTTGTCGACGCCGATCCCTTGGAAAACAATTGAATTGTCTTATTGATCGAATCATGGTTTATAAAAAGCTGTTTGCGGTAATGTCTTAGAAGGAGAGGTTGTCATCTTACCAAGTATCAAAAAGGGGGCAGAGGCCACAGTCATAGCAAAGGGCATGCCGATGTACAGTAGCATCCCGAAACTGGACAGCACCGCCAGGCCGGCGGAGAGCACACCAATGGTAGCCACCCAAGCCTTGTTCCTCACACTGTCCAGCCTGACATGATGGAAGAAAACATGGGAAAGTTGATCTGAAATTCATTTAACCCTTCCACTGGCAAGTAGCATTCTGGGAATTCAGTTGGAACCACGGTAATGGGATTCAAGCCCAAGCGTACACAGATCCTGTGAAATACAGTACATGTCATTTTCATAACAGTTTATGCACATAAATGTGTGATTTGGACAATCGTTAGCTTTTCAGCCTTTCTTGATACATTTCAAATGGGTTTTAACAGCACTGAGATGGTTTCTATCCTTGAATCAGCAGAGCTTCACACATTCATCACCATCACATGTGAGACTGTACATCATGCACAATTAATCTTAATTGTATGACATTTGCAACTAGAGACGATCAAGCTAATACAACCTGTTGACATTACATGAGATGGAAGAAATAAATTTAGCTCATTTCAGAAACATCTATCTGCTTTTTCTTTGGCAATTGTTGGCTAGCACAGACTACAAATAGTCATTTCATTATGGTTGATGTGCAATTCGCACATTCGCCATATTGATTTCAAAATGAGGCTTGGGTGGGTAACCACAGCTTTGCTACCTGGACCGTGTAGGGTGGCTCACTCTTTCTCATGGATGGAAATGCCCTAGCCTTCACACTACAGCTATCCCTCTCACGCCTCCTCATTGAAAAGCAATGTAATTCACAAAACAAAGCCTACATTAACGCCTATCATTGATAATCTGTCATTCTCAGGTTTCTTTACTTAGCCTAGTTAAACCGGCTAGTGGACACTCGACACTACAAATCTACTTTCTACTCAGTTATTTAGCGTTATCAGAGCATTTAAGGTTGGGCTTAGCTACCTACTTAGGTTCATTCATATTTCAACCGTGTTTAGCGATTTCTAGCTCTCTTAGCTTGCTAAACACGGATTAAATATGAGCTAATTAAGTGTCCACCAGCTGGCTAACAGTTTGTGTAGCCTGTATGTGTCAGTGTGATGTTAATTCATGTTGAAATGTTGTCCATTCAAAGGTTAATCGTGTTTCGATACTGTTATCTTGCTAGCTACCTCGTTCTCGCATCTGGCAGTCATCTTGCATGACAGTTATCAGCTGGGTAACTAGGCAACATTACGCAGATGACTGTGAGATGCGAGATCGAGGTAACATTAGCTAGCTAGATAACAGTAGCAACACATGATTTACATATGAATGGGCAATATTTCAACAAGAATGACCATCAAACTAACACATACAGGATGCACAAACTGTGGGCAAGGTGTGCCCTTTTCAACTGATAGCAGGAGGACAACTTTAGAAAAAGTAGAATATTAGCTAGCTATCTGACGTTTCTCATCCACCCAGTTCTCTACCACTGCCACAGTTTCTGGGGTCACAAGCAGTAGGTTTTGTGTCCATCTTTCACATGCCATGCCCAGTTATTGTCAAATTACCTTGGGGGAGAACTGTTTGTTTACCCAACCAAGCCTTGTTTTCATTTTCAATATGGCCACAAGGTGAAAAAGGCGAATACTCAGACTCATATCTCAGGGTAATATTCCTGCTTCTTTGGGTACTGCATACACTGTGTTTAATAAATAATATTACCACCAGTATACCACCAATATCACCAGTTTAACTATGGAAAAAAAACACATGTACCAAATCTGAAATGTCACTGTGTCCTGAATGTTTATGATATAGGAAATTTTACAGGCCTTCTACAGTAACCCTGTTATCCTGACAAGACAATTATCAAAGTCATAGACTTGGGAGTAAATACCCAGAGAGTAAATCCTAGTATACTCAAATACTTGTTGAAAAGTTGTCTGAAATGGTGCATCTGAGCACACATACCTCAAGCAAGATACAATTGAGAAGGTAATGGCAAGGGCATATGTGGCTGAAAAAAATGGGATCACAGACTTTGAATTGCCCTCAAACTCCTCTTGTCTTGATATGGAGGTGAAGTATGACACAGACATCTGCAAAGAGACACAATGGAATGTAAACAAAAAAAAAAGCATTTAATGTGCACACATTACCTGTCAAATGTACCCATCTCCCTCCTCATTTTTTGATCTATTACGCATTCAGTGCAAGTACTCATAAGATACAGGGCACCAAATCGTAATGTCTAACCCTGCTTAAAAATTTGAGTTGGGGCTGAAGACGACAAATCACAAGTGCAAAACAAACACAACAATCCAAGCAAAATCAAGAGTACATAGTCATTAATACGTGGTCAAATGGCTGGCTGTCAATAATGCAGTAAACAAAACACGCTTACACAGTAAAATTGCATTTTACAATTAAGCTACTGATGATGTCAAATCGATGGTTTTCAAGAACGCCGATTCACATTTCTGTCATACAGGGGCGCAACTATCTATTTCTTCATATAAAAGTAAAACCCTACTTAGTGCTCTCGTTTAAATGTTGCGGTGTTTGAACGGAAAATACACAACATTCTTGACATTCCAGCTACAGTAAATAGGGCTGCTGTGGTGTCGACTCATGTAGGCCTAGGTCTAAACTTAAGATTTATGATTCACAATCTGCTGTTACAACCACACTCCATATTTAGCACTTCAGAGTTAATTCAAAGTTAACGTTTATGTTAATATGTTCTATCTTAGTAAAGTTAGCCAACATCATGTAGCAGCTAAATGCTCAAGTATATAGCTAGTTAACTAGCTAACTGGCAACCTAGCTTACTATCTAACTAGTCATCAGACCTTGACGTTGGGCAAACAACCCAGCAAATATTAGGCTTGGCAACGATAGCTAGCTATGTAAATCTATGCCCTGCCCTCAAGAGAATTTTTAATGTTACTTCCCTCTTTTCAAATATTGTGTAATCTAGGTATTTAACGTTTTCTGCATTTTAATTTTGTGTTTCCCGCTGCCTCTTTCTTGTTTGTTTTGGACGCCAGACCTTTTTTGTTCTCCATTTTGTGTTTTTTCTCCTATACGAATACACAACTAGACTGTAGGCAAGCGATCTTTAGCGATGACTGAATCCTGCTTTGGTCATACGGAGGACAAAAAATGACATAAGCATAAATAAATAAATAAATGAAAAATAAATACATTTTGATAATGAAAAAGGCTATTTCTGTATTTCTACATTTATTTATTTGTTTTTCTACATGTCTACATTTATTTATTTATTTCAGTTTTTCTACATGTCTACATTCATTTATTTATTTCTACATTTATTTATTTATTTATGCATTTCTACATTTATTCATTTATTTATTTATGCATTTCTACATTTATTTATGTATTTCTGTTTTTCTACATTTCTACATTTATTTATTTCTGTATTTCTGTGTCCGTATGTTAATTGAGTGGGTGGTCCTAACATCAGTCTAAAGCTGGATTAGTTATAGCGGTGCATTGGATCTACTGCTACTGCCTTGACTTGACTGGGGTTATGCACGTGACAGTAGGTGGAGTCACTGCGGGTTTCACCCCCTGAATGGCAGAAAGACTTACTGAGTGGCAGCGTTACCGTTCAGCTTGAATGCCGCGAAAACACAAAAAACTTATTTAAAATGAGAAAGAGCTGTTGTGCAATTGACTGTACAAACAGATTCAACAAGAAATCGGAGATATCTTTTTACAGACTGCCGAAAGCTAAAGAAAAGAGAGGCAAATGGATCGCACCAATTCGCAGAAACAACTGGAATCCAGGCACCGAAACGTGTAGCTTACAGTTTTCCAAATAAAAGTTGTAATAAAATAAAAAATATTTGTACAAACCACATACAACCAGAATATCCATTGGTGTCCTAATCACTTTAATTTCGCCAACAAATCCTGCCTTGAAGTACGACTAAGCTTCAAGGCTTTTTCGGACATTCTGAAACGCTTAACGTGAAACGGCTTAACATGGCTTAACGGCTTAATGTTCCAAAACAGTGATCAATGATCATCAAATTTCTCTCGGACATCTCTTGTCATAAACACTTCCACCTTTAGGATAGGAAATAGTGTTTATGACATGTGAGATGTCAGACAAATTTGGTGATCATTGGTCGCTATTTTGGGACATTAAGCCACGTTAAGCTTTTTCCTTATAATGGGCGTCAATGGAGAGGAAAACGCTTAACGTGAGATAACGACCATACTCCTAGGATTTCGGTTTTGATTTTTTTTGACAGGAGGAAGTGTTTCTGACAAGAGATGTCCGAGAGAAATTTGGTGATCATTGAATGCAGTTTTGGAACATTAAGCCACGTTAAGCGTTTTAGAATGTCCCGGCTTTTGTATGCCTTCAGGCTTTGGTTTGTGTATTTCCCCGGGGTCGAAATCAAGTACATATGAATGTCAGGAAACCCCGACTCCTGGCCACATGTCAATATCCATGGGCCACTAGGTCTTTGGTAAGTTGTAAGGATCACTGTCGAGTCCAACTGCCTTCAATTTAGACAGATAATCGTTTGTTTTACTCCCGGCTTCGCAGTTTCCCCTACTAAAGGCAGCCATGTTACAGCGTGTTTTGCCACTCAGTAGTGATGTGCAGTTCGTGAACGAACGAATCCTTTTGAACGAATCTTTGAGGTGAACTGAGTGTAGCCTACTGAATCCCTAGTCTAAAAGATTCGTTCCTTCCTCTTTGCAAACATGCGCGCTGAGTAGCTGGCATAGCAGCTATAACTCTCCCTCCACTGGATATGAGATATGCGGTCTGTCCACGAAGCAGCCTATAACAAAACTGTATCAGCAGTACGTTCATGACAACAACTAGCCAATGGCTGAAATGCTAAAACTCTCGAAGCACCTCCCACTGGCCATCTCGCCACAGCTGACGATGTGGGACAATGCAAAAGATCCGGTGACTACGAAGACTCTAAACTCCACCTACTGACCTGATGAACTGTTGACAAGTTCCTCAGTTCACCAGTTCGTTCGGACTCAAAGAAACTCTGAGTCTTCAGTTCACCAGTTTGTTCGGACTCAAAGGAACTGTGAGTCCTTTGTTCACCAGTTCGTTCGGACTCAAAGGAACTGTGAGTCTTCAGTTCAACAGTTCGTTCGGACTCCAAAGATTCACTGACTATGAAGACTTGGTGACTACGTGTTGCCAGAATAGCTAGTTCTCAGTATAACAGGCTTGGGCTACATCCGCCATTGACTGTGACGATGCAAAAGGAATCAGAGCACTTCCGTGACATTATTATAGGAATAAAAAATATTATTAAATATTATTTTGCTCATCTACCTGAAATAAAATTTTATATTTATATTTTTAGCAGTAGCATATTTTAGGTGCGCACAACGTATCGCAGTTCTTGTTTATCACAACTGCAATTTTATGTAGGCTACGATGTATTTAATGTTGACATCACATTTCCTTTTAACATGAATAAAGTCCTTATTAATAAATACTGACAAATGAACATAGTAGGCTGCAAAACAAAACAGAAATGTGATGCATAAGCCTATGCATCACATTTGTATCGTACTACGTCTACATTAACAACAAATAAAAATACGACATCGCTGACTAGGCCTACAAGTATATTAAAATGTTTGGGCTGGGTTAGTTCAAAACTTGTAAAATGAAGTTATTCGCATCGGATATAAGCGTGGTTCTTTTTTCCTCAGTGCTTTTTTTTTTAGTTTTAGCAAATGACATGTTCTTATATATGCGTTAAAATGTGGGGTTCTGTTACCTTTTGCGGCTGCATGATTGTTTGAATAGCATGGTGCAGTTTCACATAATGAATATTATGATTTAATTATTAATTTCATTGACATTTGGTTTCACACGTGCTGTTTTGGCGCAGAGCTGGCTAATGATGGACATGATGTTTGGAACAATGTACAGTAACTTTTAAAATGCAATAAAACTATTTACAGATTCGTGTATGCCGCCCGACTGGATATGGAAATGAACGAATCAGTGAGTCAAAGATTCGAATCATTTTATTGAACTGAACGAAAGGAACCGAATCACTAAAAGAATCTTTTTGAACACCACTACCACTCAGTCCGACTGAGGGGGCGTATTCCGGTGGGAAAGTGACGTCAGTGCATACCCTCTATACGGGAGGTTTGCCTTTAGCTGGCTACTAGCCGCTTAGCTAAACTGAGTTGTCGACAGTTTAAATGTAGCCTTGTGTTATTGATGGAAAGTTTTGTGCGAGCCATTGCGTGGAGTTAATACCAAGGTTAGCTTGTGTAATGTAGATTTGATTGGAATGGTTTGCTTCTGTCTGGTTCGCCCAGCTGACCAATCCTGCTTCAGAATGATGTTAGCACCACCCACTCAATTAACATACGGACACAGAAATACAGAAATAAATAAATGTGGAAATGTAGAAATACAGAAATGTAGAAAAACAGAAATAAATAAATAAATAAATAAATAAATAAATAAATAAATAAATGTAGAAATGCGTAGGTAAAAAAATAATTAAATGTAGAAATACAGAAATAGCCCTTTTCATTACCAAAATGTATTTATTTTTCATGTATTTATTTATTTCGGCATTTATGTATTTATTTATGCTTATGTCATTTTTTTGTCCTCCATATGGTCGCTAGGTAACCCACACTACTCGCGACCCATAGGCCTATTGCTCTGTGCTGGTGACCGTACGAATCAAATATTATATGTTATTTAACCGATTTTCATCAAAAAGGATTTTCGGAACCCGCTGAACTTTGTGCAAGTGTTACAATGGTTGTATTTTAAGCTTATTAATTTAACTTTTCGTTAGACAATTTAAAGCCGGCTTTGCCGTCCCCATGCATTGCATATGTTGCCATCCCCCTTTCTGCGCTTCTGCTGTCATACATTTATTTTCATATTAACATCTGGAATTGCATGTTCATTTGAAGATGACGTCTATTTTGGGCTTATGCCTACTAGCAGTGCTTCACTCTTATCAGAACCGCCTACTCCTATGGCAAGCCGTTTTAACATTTAATAGCTAGTCAAAATGAACATTTCAGATAGGCACAATGACATTCTTCCTATCCACAGCTGTCATTTCAGATAGGCACAACGTCATTCTTCCTAGGACAAATGACGCCACTTTTGCCATTCATTTGTATTGGGCTTTCCATTTCAGATGTCCACAACGTCATTCTTCCTATCCAGAAGGAACATTCTGGATGTCTGCAATAGAGTTCTTACTAGGAAAAACTCCCATTTCAGATATCTACAATCCAATTGTTACTAGTCATAACTGGTATAACGGACCGTAGCTGATCCGTGATCCGTACGGATCTCCCCCCACTAGTAACAATTGGACTGGACGTTACTTACACAGCGGTATGAACACAAGAGCTTCCATGTAGGTAGGCTACGCATAAAGCGTAGATTTTTAGTAGCTCTAGTGATAAAAGACGTGAACTTAAGTGCAGTAGTTTTCCTTGTTCTATTGAAAAGTGTAAAATGCTTAATTCTTAAAATTTCTAGTTTATTTGACACTGAAATAAATCGGAAATGATACGTTATATTGCTGACACAAATCCTGCTGTGATTTACACAACAGCCAACCCGAATCGCCGACTATAATGCAGTAGCCTGTGGGTTAAAATGCAAAATATCTGATAGTAAATATGGATTTACAGTACATTACGTTCAAAAACAAATTGGAGTGTTCTTCACTTTAAAATTGCTATGTGCTTGCTTACCTGTTGCAATTCAGGTTCCTTGGAGAACGTCTCTATGAATGCTTTCAGCCATAACCCGTTTCTTGTAGAGTTATCCTCTCTCAAAAAATAAAAAAGTCTAATAGCCTCTGCACTTTCTATTTTGCCTGAAGTAATTTTCACTCCACCAATCTCCGTCCCAAGAAATACAGGAGTAGAGTTAAATATATAAAACGGAAACGTGAGAGTAATGTCTTCAATTTTACCATCAGTGTAATTAACGATATCTAAAATCGTGTTGGAGGAACACGACTGACCAACGGTGGCGCAAATTCTTTCATAAGATATCTGTCCATCCTCTGCTTTTATCTGCTTAACTTGTCTATCTAAATTGATAATTTCGTTAAATGTTTGTGTAGTTAAGATGTTTGATTTGGACGCGACAATCAACGAGGCATACGTCCCCTCCGTATCAAGCCTCATGTGAGAGAAATCCGAGTCACTCATGTTGAAGTTTTCCTGAACGAACTGTCTCTCCATCTTCGCGGGCCCATTCACTGGTGTGAACTGGTCTTCGATGTCGTTCGCCTCTCTGTCTTCCAGAAAGTAAAAGCCCCCACCAAGCACAGCGGAGACAATCAATGGTATGACTAAAAACCACCAAGGATACCTGCCTACAAACCATCCGATTCTCCCAAAGCAGCGAGAAATCGGCTTTTCAATGCAGTCACTGCGGCACTTCATTTTCCGCCCCCTTTAACTTTTCTTAATATTCAATTCAATTCATTTTTATTTATATAGCGCTTTTTACAACACAAGTTGTCACAAAGCAGCTTTACAATGATCCCAGGCCTGAGACCCCCTGTGAACAAGCCTAAGGCAACAGTGGCAAGGAAAAACTCCCTAATAGGAAGAAACCTTGAGCAGAACCCGGCTCAGAGGGGGAGCCCATCTGCTTCTGGCCGGCACTGGGCAGACAGCGTTAAAAAATACTAGTGAGATACTAGTGAGAAAAATGCCACGACGTACTCTCGACGACCTCGCAGGTGCGTATGTGCTGGGAACAACATGTTATCGGTTTTACTGTCTCTATTTGCAGTGGAACGTCATCAACATAGCTGGCATGCTGACGTAGTCTGGGACAGTCAGCAACCTCTTGGTTCAACCTCTGTGCGCTATAAAACATGCCCTTACCAGGTATTTTCACACTAGCAGAGTTTCCTTGTAGCACATGGGCGGCGCCAGGGAGGGGCTTAGGGGTGCTGTAGCTACCCCTAGGATAGCCATAGCACCCCCCTAGAACCCCCAAGAAATTTCTGTGGTTTATTTAGAATTTTTAATTTTTAATGTGTGAATACTGTAATTTATAATTTGAAAAATAAATAAATACATTAATAAAACAAACCGATTATTTTTAGACTAAAAAACATAAAGCCAACACAGGTGGTCTGATTCAGCCTTGTGTTTAACACAGAATGGCATTGTAACTGTCGCAGAGCAGGTACTGCGTGTGTGCGCGTGTGTGTGTGTACATGTGTCGGGGGTGTTGCAGTAGAATTTAAACTGTGGCGACCGGCACGTTAATGAGAAACCCTAAATTTCAGAGCACCCTCGCGACCCCAAGCGACCCCATAGCACCGGCAAAAGAAAATCTCTGACGCCGCCCCTGTTGTAGCAACAGAACAACAGTGGTTATTATCTGACTAATATAAGTTTATGACTATATTGAGCCTTAAAATAAACACACACCTTATACCTTATTGCCAAAGGATTAAAAATAAAGACAAAATGACCTCTGTAGATGGTACACTGACATTCTACTTAAAAAAAACACACGGTGCTGCAAAGTTACTACACTGGTTTACAATGAGAATGACTGGCTCCAACAGGAGGCATACATTTGGGGTGGAGGTTTTGCATTAGATTGCAGATGCTGTGTTTCATTCTTTTTACAGAGCATAGACAGCAATGTGGTGTAGTGGCAAGAAGGAACCTTTATAATTCAAGGTTGCTAGTTCAGTTTCCCAATTGGGCTGTTGCTGTACTTGGTAAGTCTTGGAAAGATATGTAACCTAGAATTGTCTTAGTAAATATCCAACCATAAATGAATAGCATTTATAAATTGTAAGAGTGTTTGCTAAGCGTCCAAATGTGATTGCCTTGGACAAAGACATGGCAGTAGATTCCTAGATGTCCACATATTGTTCTGTCTCATAATAAAAATGTTTAATGAGGCTCCAGTTTGGATGAGTGGGGCATCATCTGGCAAGAAAGATGTTACAGTAGCAGCGTGTCAAGATGAGGCCTACCAGAATGGCTGGGAGTAATGTCCCAGGGCCCGTATTGAGTAGCATGTGGTCAGGTTGCCTTCAGTTAATACAAGTTCATTTCTATAGCAATGAGACACCCCTGCCCCCATACTTTCATACCATGATACCTCCCTCTCAATTGGAACAAGTGCACATCTAGACCACTCTCACTGACTGCTACCAAGGTAGTCTACACAAAACCTTGGCTGCACCTTGAACCACCCCCTACATCCACTTGTGGGCTCACTCTAGGAGTCAGAGGTACTTCACCTGAATTGCTCAAGTAAATATCCAGCCGTAAAAATGGATGGCATGCTACCTATTGTAGTTCACTCTGGATTCAAAACTATGATAAGCAGATGGATAAAAATGTATTCAAGGACCCTGTATGAATCACTCATAGGTGTAGTGTAGCATGAGGCTAGCTCTTAGTAGTTAATGCTAGAGTCCCTCTAGCCAGCTAGCAAATTCAACTGCACCTGAGAATGATGCTATAAATACACCATAGATTTAAACCTCAGGCCCTCATTAAATAAGAGGTCAAACCTATGAGTTTTTAAGCTTCTTTGAGAGCAGCAGAGGTAATTCTGCTCCCATTCAACTGACATATGGATGGCTGATTGACAGATACATAGTGTATATATGTAATATAATATATAATAATATAATGGTATATAATAATATTACATATATAAATATATAATATACACAAATTATATATTAATATTATATATGGATTTTTTTCTAAAATCATATATACATGAATGTCAGTCAGGAAATGCATTGAGCCATGTATATCAATAAGTATGGTCCGCATACAGTAACGTATGCTGAGTACTGCAATGGATACAAATACTATGCTTTGAGAGTGAGTTTTTCTGTTAAACTAACAAAGTGTTTTTCACTCACATATTTATTCTCCTAATCAGTACTATCTGAATAATTGGTCAGAAGAATTTCTAACCTTTGACCAGAAATGCAAATGAGGATTGTAAATACAATCACATGATTTCTGATATTCATTAAGAAGAAAGGCTTATCTTGCATCATGTTTGTTCAGCCATTTTATGACAGCTGTATTTGGGGTCATGTGATTTCTAAGCATTGACAGAAAGAAGCTGCGTTACAAAATTACTTAGCTTGTATTGTGCTGGACCACACATTTATCTACAGCAAGTGGTCACATGAGCACTTCTGAGAACCCAACCTTGGACCATAACCCATCATGAGGAAGTGTGATATTTAAAAAAAACTGTAAAGAATGGGCAATAATAACACATAGGTTATTAAATACAACCCAATAGTAATTTGTTTACCTAAATTAACCTGCATTTTCAGCAATCAGTTTTTCAAATGTAAGTTTGTCATACTGCTTTGTGGTATTATTGCTTTTTCTTGTTCTTCTGTTAACCAATGTGTTATCCACAGTGGCAGTTCTAGCTTGTATGGCGCCCTGGGCGATCATGTGGCATTGTATATTGCACATTCACCATATGAACCATCAGTTCTCATTATTGTTCTTCCTGAATCTTTCCAGGAAACCACACACACCCAAACAACCTCCACACATTCCAAAATCCTCAATAAACTCCTGAACCCGGAACCTGACTCCTGTGTCCTGACCGACACCCCACTGTGACAGCAAATGAGCCTGAACCCAGTTTACGGATGAAACTGCCCCCTGAAAGAGATGACATAGCTGCATACCTTTATCATTTGCGCGTTTCTCCTCTTCTTTCCTCTTTTTCCTAAACTGGGCACCTGATGGCTTAGACCTTTTCTTATCCATTTGTGTTGATTTGACACTCGAGCATTAATACATTACTCATCCCCCAACACTGTCAACCAAGAGTCAAGACTAAACCAATTCACCCTTGTGGTGTGCAGACTGGTTTTATATTAATCTTAACTATTTCGCACAAACCAGAAAAAAATGCAACAATATGTCTGTGAAACAATATATTCACAATATTATGAATGAATTGTGGTTTATTTGGTAGCATTTTGTAGTGTGATTGATTTTACTTATTGCATTAGTACTGTGCAAAGTTGGAGGTGTGCTATTTGATAGATTCCCCCGCTCCCCCTACCTTGGGCTTCCACTGGGGAGACCTGAGGTCAACCTACCCCGGCCCCCCACCCCATCTCGTAGGCTACTTCTGAGTGGGAGACCTTCCCAGGCAGTAGCCTGCCTAGCTCACAAACTAGAAGCAGGGCATCCACTCCGACAAGGTCAATTGACCCACACGGTGACATGATATTATTGACATGACGTGCAAATGAGCAATAGAAAACCGATCACGCATATGTCACCATTCCGAATTTTTTTGTGCGGGCGCCCCGTGCCGCCCCTGGCAAGATGCCGCCCTGGGCGGCTGCCCATGTCGCCCATACCTAAATCTGCCACTGGTTATCCAAACAAAAAAGCATTCGCAGGTATGTAATCATTAAGACCTGCTGGGAAATGGCTTCCTTGCCTGAGGAGAAGATGCACTAGTTCCTCAACTCTGTTAGAATCTCCATTTTAAAAAACAGAGAGAAAGACTTGGGCCTGAATTCATTTTCATACTTGAGAAACCCACTTTTATTTCTATAGGCCTGGCTTTGAGAAGACTGTGGAAAGAATCAAGCAGCAGCTCTCATTACATTACATTATGTCATTTAGCAGACACTCTTACTCAGAGCGACTTCCAAATACGTGCATCACAATGCTAAGAGTTGTGGTTGAAAAGTACTGCAAGGGGTCTGTAAAATACTGAGTTAAGCGCTAAACTAGTGTAGAGTGTTTTTTTTTCTGAATGGAAAATAGGGATAGATAGGATAGATACAGAGGAAGGTACTAGAGATGAAGCTTGAAGAGATTTTTCAGAGAGAGTTTTCAGCTTTCTCTTGAAGGCACTCAGGGAATCTGTTCTACGAATCTCAGCAGGAAACTCATTCCACCAGTGTGGAGCAAGTACTGAGAAGAGGTGGGTCAGAGAGATGCTTTGAAATTGGCATATGACTGTTAATAGACTTGTCAGTAAAATATACAGGCATGTAATAAAATGTGTTGCAGCAAATGCTTTCCTTTTTCCTTTTACAGCAAAAGATGAAGTGAACACTTACAGGAAACTGATATAGAGGCATCATAAACCGTCTTCGCTGGAGGAAGTCAGTACGCGTATGGGTAGAGTCCCTGTCTGATCTAAGTGTAAAGAGCATGTCTGAAGGTCGACATGAAAACAGATAATATAGTCAATCATATTCGATCAGGTATGCCACATTTTCCAAAGCACCTGCATCAGAGCAGTCCCAATGGGAAATTATGCTACAAATGCAATATTTTAGCCAAAGATGTAACGTGTAAAAACATGTGATGTGGTCACAAGCTTTACTACTATTACGTTACATTACATTCATTTAGCAGATGCTCTTATCCAGAGTGACTTCCAGCACAAAAGAACATTATTATTATTAGTACTGCTACTACGACAACAACTACTACTACTATTACTACCACCACTACTACTACTACTACTAATAATAATAATAATAATGGATTACAGTTGCATAGCACCTTTCTGCCTCTCAAGGTTGTGAAGTAAGGGGACTTCCCTCAGCCACCACTAATAAGTAGCACCTACCTGGGAGATGGACGGCAGCCATTTTGTGCCGGAACGCTCACCACACATCAGCTGTGGCAGAGAGGGAGAGAATAATTTCCCTTGTGCCCCTTGTTAAGCATGAATCTTGTGTTCTTTCGTGCAGCTGTTGATTTTAGTGACAGGGCAGGGCAAAACTAAATGCACTTCATTGCAAGGCAATGAATACCTGGTTCCAAGAATCTTTTCTTTGATCTAAGCAGGTACCGTTGGATGACACACTCTGGAGTCCTCTTACATGTAAGTGTGGCCTGAGGCAATGAACAAAAACAATAAGGTTTTTAAAGTCATCATTTTATACGGAGTGCATGTAGGTTTACGTTAAAACCTTTGCTATCGAGGACTACACATTAGTAATTTGTTGAATCAATTTGACAATCTTTGAGCCCGAAAATAACAAAATACCACCTGTTAGGGTAACATTCAAATATAACAGATCTAACTTTTTCATCCCAGGTTTTGTTGTTGTTCTTTTTGTTGTTTTCCAAATAACTTCAGGGTTATCTTAATTTATCAAATGCCTATGCAACCCTCTGATAACATCAGCTAGTAAACACAGTTACGAAATAAAAGTGTGTTTGTGTTCAATATGAAGTTGGCTGAGTCCCCATTAAAAAATTGTATTGTTATTACTCAGAAAAGTGCATACTGTGTTCTCCTGAATTTGTGATATTTCTGTGTTCTTGCATTGCTCTCTGTGGGCAGTATAATGCAATTCATTGTGATGAACTTATGTGCAGCATAATGAATTCTTTTGGGATCCCCTACACTTTCCCCTTCACTCTTTTTGGCATTTTTGACATTCTTTCTTTCTTTCTTTTTCTTTTTTTCTTTCTTTCTTTCTTTCTTTCTTTCTTTCTTTTTTCTTTCAGTCATATTTCCACATTTACATTACAGATTTATCTTGGCTAATTGTTCATAAGGGGCACAAGGAAAACCATTGTTTGTATGTTTTATTTTTATTTACTTCTTCACCTCTTTTACACGGACAATCACTCTGTAAGTTAACTATTGTCTCACCCTTGGGTTCAGTCTTACTGTAAAAGATTTTATGGTTAGCATTTTGTCCTGGATTGTCCATAAATTTCATGGGAATTTCATTTTTCCTTATTGCCTCACTTATCTCAGGAGATAATTGTACCCCCATAAACCCTGACATAACCCTGACGGTTCATATAGAAGTGGAAACAGTGGAAAAGAACTAATGTGTTGAGTATCCATGATGAAATGTTCACTTCCTGACCGGCGGTAGAATCTATAACAATGTGACTCTCTCTCAAATGTATTTTTAGTGTTTGCCTTGTGTGATCAGACACCAAAATGGAGGACACAGAGGAAGGCATTGCTGTTGTGGGCATTGGCTGCAATTTCCCGGGAGGTAATACAATGAGGCTGTAATGCACAGTAAGATGTTAGCCCTGATTTAGCCCTGAAAATAGCTGTTACAATGCTACAATTTGCTACAGTTGTCAGGGACACCTGCTGGACCATTGGGTTAAATGAGGCAGCAGTGAGGTGTAGAGGTAAGACACAGGTGCTAGCAACCAAAAGATTGCTAGGGCACTGCTGTTGTACCCTTGGGCAAGGTACCTAACCCACAACTGCATCATTAAATAACAAGCTGTATAAATGGAAATATAAAACTATAACTTATGTAAGTTGCTCTGGATAACAGTGTGTGCTACATGACAATAATGCAATGTAAAAAAATGAAAGACGCAGAATTGCACCGTCAAACATATTATGGATGCAATATGTATAAAATCTGTGCATGCATATAGTACTGTTAACACACTTGGATTGCATCGCTAAATGTCATTTGCAATCTGATCGGTTCGCGTGATGCATGATTTAACCTATGCACAGTATACTCTAATGACTGTGTACAGTAAGTGTTCATACCTACAACATTCACGTTTCACAATCCAGAGCTTACATACATGGACTGCTCAAGCAAGAGTGAAATCAAGTTTTCTGTGAAACATTTTACCATAGGTGAAGGACTTGACAATTTCTGGAAGGTTCTGCTGGAGGGAAGGAACTGTGCAGTACAGATTTCAGATGACAGGTTTGACAGCACGTTCTGGTACGACCCGGATGACAGCAAAGCTGGAAAAGCACGGACTACCAAAGCTGCACTCATCAATGGGTAAGGCAGTCTTTAATGTTTTATTCAGTTTCTGTCTGTGTTCAACACACACTTCGCCAAATTAGTTGATGCACCTAAAACAAGTACAGTTGTACTTGTAGCTGAAGTTACTGTTTTTCATTTCTCTTGGAATTAATTTTAAAAGGATATAACAAACTATAAGACCATGTTTGCTTTTAAGATCAGTTTTTAAGATCTATGGTTCAAAGGCTCGGTAGACCTACAGGGTCTGTAGCTCTAAAGTGTGTATTACACTGTTAATACATTGTAAGACACATCAAAATGCCAGCTGCAGTCACAACTCAGGGATTCCTTTCTGGAGACAAATGTTAAAATTAGGAGTTCATACCTACTCTAATGGGAAAAAAAACATTGTTAATAGATACTGCATTCATTTTTCAAGTACCCTGTGGCAATAACAACATTAAAAAGTATAACAATAGTAAAGTATACATAATCATTAAAATTATATTGGTAATTATATATAAAAAATAATTGTTATATTAAATATATGATTTATATATATATATATATATATATATATATATATATATATATATATATATATATATATATATATATATATATATATATGTGTATATGGCATGCCAAACAGGAAATATATATTGATCTTTGATATCTATGGAATGAAAAGTGATATACTTACAATGAACTTTGATATATATTGAATGAACACTGATATATATACAATAAACTTTGATATATATGGAATGAACACTGATATATATACAATGAACTTTGTTATATATAGAATGAACACTGATAATTATGGAATGAGCGTTGATATATATGGAATGAATGATTGATATTTATACATTCGATTTTTATACATACATTGAATGATTGATACGTATACACTGAGTACTGAATTGATATTGAATGAAAAAAACTGATATATATACAACGAACTTTGATTTTCCACCAGGCACCGCTTTTGTCAGCTTCGCTGGGTCCTACACTGCTAGGCGTGGGGTGCGTGCCCATGTGCGTGCCAGTGTGTGGCAAGAGTGTGTTTCGGTGGCAATCTGGCTACCTAATGGCAGAAAAAGCAAGGGAGTTCGTAGAGTCGCTGTTACAGATTCAAGGATTCATAGACACTATAGCAAACGCTTGTACTAACAAAATTACTGCTCCAAATGTACAGCCATCGTTTGAGAGAGTCGATGATGAAGTGCGCTCAATTTTCAACAGAGCAGCACAAACTAGAGTGCAGGACCATATCAGGCCAGAGCCGAATGCATATGTAAGAACAACTAACGTGATACAGACTAACAGCGATCTTAATCTACACCTGAGCGGCATGTCAAACCAACCGTCCTTATCTGTCCCCACATATAATTTGAGGCGTTTAGCAATAGCAAATAGCTATTAGGAAATACTAATAGGAAATAGCAATGTTCATTATGCCTGTTCCATATATATTGTTCATTCCATATATATATGTTGATGTTCATTGTATATATATTGATGTTCATTCCATATATGTATGTTGATGTTCATTGTATATATCAGTGTTCATTCCATATATATCAAAGGTCATTCTATATATACATCAGTGTTCATTCAATATACATCAATAATCATTCTATATATACCAAAGTTCATTGTATATAAATCAGTGTTCATTGTATATATATCACTTTTCATTCCATATATATCAAAGATCAATATATATTTCCTGTTTGGCATGCCATATATATGTGTGTGTGCATATATATATATATATATATATATATATATATATATATATATATATATATATATATATAAATATATATATATAAATATATATATATATATATATATATATATATATATATATATATATATATATATATATATATATATACATATTAAATTTTCATGATAAATGTTAGTAGACCCAACACAGATTTTGTTTCACAGGTTTAATACGTTTGACCACAAGTTCTTTGGCATACCTGATGGAGAGACTATCGATATGGATCCCCAGCAGAAGCTCCTGCTGGAGTGCAGCTACAGAGCACTGGAGGATGCTGGGATACCAATGGAGAAGGCCAGCGGAACCAGAACGGGGGTTTTCATTGGTAAATGTCTTGTTTGTTTGAAGCTATAACCAATATTCATAACTGGAACCACCTCTATTGATAAAACCACATTTTTTAAAAATTTTAATTAATTTTCTTAAATTGTCGTGGTCTGTTTTGTGGGATGACCACTAGTGGGCTATTTAATGTATAAACACAGTAAGGGATTGTGCCTCTGTTTGCCATCAGTGTACAAATATTGGGACTCATATGAAACTCTAAGCCACTCTCCTAAGCATACAATGATAAATTTAAGAATGAATTCTGTAATTAATAGTGGTTGTGGGGGCGTCCCATTTAAACACAATGACTGGCATGTCCTAAGAGAGCTGATTTTCACAATCATACAGTGAACTAACATCATGCAGAAATGATTCAGTATGGATAGCATGTCATGTACAGTGTTCTTAGGATAGCAAACAGATACAACAATGTATTGTTTTAAACAATGTGAGAGTTAATTAGTTTCTTACAGATGATTGCACACGGAGTTGCTACATCAAAAGTCTTGCATATGAATGAAAAAAGTAAACATACCCATTAAAAAAAACAAACCTTTTCTCGTTCCGAGTGTAGACTGAACGCTACGGCCCGGGTTCGACCCCGGCCGTGTCACTAGCCGACAGTGACCGGGAGCTCACAGGCGGAGCACATTGGCTTCGTTCCGCCGGGGATAGGGGTGGGTACGTCAGCAGGGGCTTCGGTCCCATTAGCAACAGTGACCCCTGCTGGTCGATCGGGCGCCTGTGGTCCACGTGCCAAAAGCTGCATATGAAATGTCTTCCTCCGACTCATCTCTGTGCTAGCTTGGCTTGTGGACCGCAGAGCGAAAAGAAGCAGCGGCTGACATCATGTGTCTCGGAGGAGGGCACGTGCTTGTCCACGCTCTCCCGGATTGACAGTGGGGGTTGTGCAATGGGACCGAACATTGATGACTAATTGGGCATTCCAAATTCGGGAAATTGGCCATTCCAAATTGGGGAGAAAAAAATGGAAAAAAAAACAAACCTTTTTGAATTGTATTTATGCGCTTCTTATATTAGTATTGCTGATATTGTCGGATGATTGATGCTATTTATAAATGCTTGCCTTGTTTTAAGAATAAAATTTAGATTTGTAATATTTTAATTAAGAAAACTCTCTCCAACAGTGCATCCCTGATCTTTGTTGACAATAATATGAGTGTGATGAGAGTGTCCCTGACATATTTTAAACCACACCTGATGTTCTTCTTGTTTTAGGACTGATGAACAGAGATTTTGATCTTATAACTACAAAAAACTGCCCCACCACTATAACCCACTACACCGGCACAGGGACGGCCATGAGCATAGCAGCCAATAGGATCTCCTACAGCTTCAATTTCACTGGACCCTCATTGGCTCTTGACAGCGCATGCTCCTCCTCCCTTGTGGCCCTTCACTTTGCCTGCCAAGCAGTGAGACAAGGTAACAATCCTCCAGCCTGTTTTGTCTTACCTTACCTTGAGACCATTATGTATAAGAGCCTGTTAATGTTTGATTATAAATTTATTTGTGTCTGTTTTACAGGTATACTGTATCAGTTAACCATATTCTGTGGCATTCATTCCACAGCATGTAGAGCATGTCACTGGTGTTTAGTGTGATATTTTAGTTAACTGATATTATTAGTGAATTAGTGACAATATTAATGAATCTACTGATAAGGAGGAGGCCAGGTTTGCCAAACAGAGGAAATTTCAGGTCACAATATGCTGTCTTGAGATGAGCATATGTACAACATATGAATAACCTTGTGCTGAGTTTTGAAGAGTTTTAAAGAGCAACAATGTATATTTATGATGTATGATGTAGTCATTGTAATTCATTTGCATTAATGTACAATGCACCTTGAATTCATTTGACTTTGTATCTATTTTAACACACATGTTACATTTCATTTGCTATAATACCCTCTTGCTCACTTGCTCATAATGCTCACTTTTAATCATCAGGGGCATTTGTAACCGAGATTACTCTTTTCTAAACACAGTAATTTCCCTTTTTTCAGGAGACTGTGAGATGGCACTCTGTGGGGGAGTCAGCTGCATCATTGAGCCACGAATCTTTGTTTCTCTCAGCAAAGCCAAAATGATCTCCCCTGAGGGCACCAGCAAACCTTTCTCCAGCAGGGCAGATGGCTATGGGAGAGGAGAAGGCTGTGGGGTCCTTCTGCTGAAGCCACTGAAAAAAGTAAGACACCAGGGACACAGAAAATGTCAACCAAAACCCACAGTGATTACCGATACGTGTCGAGCAGTATTATTGAGAGCTGCAACAAAAGCAATGTCTACGGTGCATCAAATGTATGGCATACCCAAAACAGCCAGTGAAGAAAACATAGCATCTAACACATCTAAGACAGCAGCAGTGTGGTACCATGATAAAGAGCAGGGCTCATAATTAAAAGGTTGCTGGTTTGATTCCCCGCTGGGGCAATGCTGTTGTGCCCTTGGGCAAGGTTCTTAACGCCCAACTGTCTCAGTCAATATCCATCTGTATAAATTGACAAAAAAATTGTAACCTATGTAAGTCTCTCTGGATCAGAGTGCATGCTAAATGACAGTAATATGGAACATATTTTAAGTTTTCACAGCAAAAGGTGCTCCTCGACACCCTGCCGTCAACCCTGCCGTAAACCAGTTGTTGTAAATTGAATCATACCTTCCCATACACGTGATATTGTAACTGGGGGATACATTCCTGAACATGGGACAGGAATTGAAACAGACTGGAAAAGTACAGGATCAAGTCAACTATTTATGATGTATTCATACAGTGTGAATATGTGTGTGTTTAATATTACATAAATAGGGACAGCGGTGCAGCACAATGGTAAGGAACTTGTAACCAAAAGGATGCTGGTTTGATTCCCTTCTTGAGCACTGCTGTTGCACCATTGGACAGGGTACTTAGCCAACAATTGCCTCAGTAAATATCCAGCTGTGTAAATGGATAAAATTGTAAGCTGCTGTACGTAAGTCACTCTGGATAAGACATAGGAAATGACAATATTTCAATGTATTAACGTAGAGAAAGTATAGTGCAACTATTCAGTATTGTGACACAGCACATGACAATTCTGGAATGATGAGACAAAAGAAAGAGCAATGCACAAATAATGGTCCTTTGTCATTTATGTATAGAGGGAGTGAGGCAGTGCATACACTAGAACAAAATGAATGAAAAAATTAACTAAACTAAAATATGAAAGAAAATGCCACGAGCCTCTTCAGATCTCTTTCAAAAATAAGGACTTTGTGTCATAGCAGTAACGGCAGCATTGTTGTTAATCATAAGTGTTTATCGGCAGTAAACAGGGACTGGTTGTATTAGAACTTGGTTAATAAAAACAAATTCTTGTTCATTCAAAATACTATATTTAAAGGGTATATTCTGTACATAAATAATTCCAGTGATCTGTCAATTACCGAAATGTAAAATCATATGACATCCTCTCCTCTATGCACAGGCTCTACAGGACTTTGACCATATATGGGGCATCATTAGCAGAACTGCAGTCAATCAAGATGGCCGCTCCGTCACTCCAATCACCAAGCCGTCCATGGCCCAGCAGGAGGAGCTGCTCCGCAGAGTTTACTCTACAGGAATTGATCCTTCAAATGTGCAATACATAGAGGCTCATGGGACTGGAACTCCGGTGGGGGATCCCACCGAAGCAGGGAGCATCTCCAAAGTCATTGCCAAAGCCAGACCCCCGGGATCAGACCCACTCTGCATCGGCTCTGTGAAAGGTAACATCGGACACACTGAGTCTGCAGCTGGAGTGGCGGGACTCATCAAGGTGCTTCTCATGATGCACCATGAAACATTTGTTCCTTCACTCTTCTACTCTGAGGATGGTGCCAGTGTCGATGCCAAAGCCCTGAATCTGAAAATTCCCACCAGAGTAGAGAAGTGGGAAAAGACTGGCCCAATGGGAAGGGCTGCAGGTGTCAATAACTTTGGGTTTGGAGGGACTAATGCACATGTGATTGTCAGAGAGTTCATTCCACCAAAAGTTGCTAAATCAGAGACAGAACGTGCACATCACTGTTTTGTAGTCTCTGCAGCCTCAGAAAAATCTATCAGACAGATGATAGAAGACACAGCTCAAAAGATACGCACAGACAACAGAGTGGACCTACAAGCTCTTGTATATACATCAGCCTGCAGGAGAAGCCACTTAAAACACAAATACAGAAAAACATTCCTAACATCTTCTCTGAGTGATTTAGAAGAACAGCTGAAATCTGCACTGAAAAGGAAGTTGGTGCCATCAAAGTCAGACACCAGGTTAGTTTTTGTCTTTTGTGGAAATGGGGTTACCTACAGAGGCATGTGCAAGCAGCTTTTGAAAGAAGAGCCTGTTTTCAGAGACAAAGTGAAAGAGGTGGAAAAGATTTTCCAAAATTACAAAACCACAAGCATCTTACAGAAGCTGGAAGATGACTATGACAATGATGACTATTCCAAACCACAGGTTGTCCAGCCTCTTCTCTTTGCCATCCAGGTTGCCATTGTCAGCCTTCTAAAGCACTGGGGTATCAGACCTGATGCCGTTCTTGGCCATTCTGTAGGTGAGGTAGCTGCTGCACACTGCTCTGGTCTGTTGTCTCTTGAAGATGCAGTGAAGGTCATCTACTTCCGTAGTGTGTTGCAGAGCAGGGTCACAGGAGGAAAAATGCTGGTTGTCAGCAACATAGAAGTATCAGAAATCACTGAAGCTCCTCCCTGCCTGCTCTGGGAAGGTCTGCTTGGCTGCCTTCAACAGCCCTCAGTCCTGTACTCTGTCAGGTGATGCAGACGCTGTAGAGAGTCTTCATCAGAAGCTGAAGATCTCATTCAACAGCAAAAATCTATTTCTCCACATTTTAGATGTCCCTGCTGCTTACCATAGCCACATGATGGATCCCATCCTGACTGAAATCGAGGACAGCATAGGTTCCCTTCAAGAGAATGAAAATGGAGGCAGAGTTGTTTTCAACTGTGACAGGAAAGGTGTGTTCTCAAGGGGATTTCAGCACAGGGAAATATTGGGCCAGAAATGTTCGCGAGCCTGTAGCGTTCGAGCAAGCAGTGAAATCAGCAGCCAAAGACAAGAAGAACATAGTCTTTGTAGAGATAGGTCCCAGAAGGGCCCTGCAGAGGAACATCATGGAGACATTGGGAAATGATGTCACAGTTTTCTCCTCTGTGCAGCCAGATAAAGACCATGAGACACTGCTGACTGCTGTGTCCAAACTGTTTGAACTGGGGGTGCAAGTAAACTGGGACCAGTTTTACAGAGGGTGTGAGGCACCACCTACACCTTTCCCCAGGTATCATTTTGACTGTGTAAAGAGAGAACTCAGCATTGAAGTACCACGGAAACCTTCTGCAAGTAATCATCCCGTGTTGATGCACACAGGTAAAGACAATGAATTCACCTGCAATCTCTCTTCTGATTCCTTGTCATACCTCCATGAACACAAAAACAATGGTGTTGCCATTATCCCAGGTGCCTTCTATGCAGAACTGGGTTTGGCGTCATTCATAGGCAATGCAAAACCAAGAGTTCCCCTCAGCTCACTGCAGCTCAGCATCGCGTTTCACAGTCCGTTCGTTTTTACCCAGAACCCACCCGAGATGAAAGTGCAGCTTGAACCTGCAGAGAGCGAGACCAGGTTTAAAATATACTCCTCCTCAGCCAGCTACGCCTCCGGTGCCATAGAGTGCAAGCCAGGAAGGTTACTTGAGGAACAGAGCATCTCACTCGACAGCGTCTACAAAAGATGCACATCCGTTGTGAATTCAGAGGAATTCTACAACAGTCTCTCCTTGGCAGGGTTTCAGTACGGCTCCGTTTTCAGAAACAAGGGAGATGTGCTCTATGGGGAGGAATTCAGGGAAGCTGTTTGTGTTGTGAAAATTCCAGAAGAGTTGCTCATGCACTTGCATGACTACTGCATTCACCCAGTGGTGTTAGATTACCTAATGCAGCTGACACCTGTCACGATTGCCAATGGATTCATGTCAAGGCCAGGCTTTCCCTCAGCTATTGGTAGTTTGACAGTGTTTGACCCATTCGAGGAGGAAATGGTGGTGTATCTGAAAGCGACGGATGTAGGGTCTGATCACCTTGAAGTCTGTGGCTGCTTCACAGACAAAGAGGGTCGTGTTTTAGTCGAGCTGAAGCATGTGAGGATTTCCTTTTTAGGGAGCAGTTCTTATGTTGCAGAAGAGTTCTTCTTCCACAATGAATTCAATGTAATCTCAAATCAGGAGACCAGCACCACGCACAAACCCAAGGCTTTAGTCTTTGCAGATCAGTTTGGAGTATCCAAAGCCATCAAACAGTACTTGAACCCCAAGTCTACATACATTCCCTACACAGGCTTGGGGAAGTCTAGCACTAAAGCCTCTGACTTGCTGTCAAAATTGAACATCCCAGATGTCAGTAAGAATTTCGAGGAAGTTTTGTTCATGTGGGGAATTCAAAACGTCACTGAGCTCTCAACAGAAAATGTTCTAGAGTGCTTAGTCACCTGCTGTGAACTTTTTCGCCAAATTGTTCTCAAATTGAAAGAAGCAAGGTTTTCTTATCCTGTTAGAGTGATCACCTACAAGTCAGCAGAGAAGACAGTAGGCCACATCAGCCCTGGCTTTGCGCTTTCGGGGATGACAAGGGCATGTGCAGCAGAGATGCCAAATCTCTGTTTTCAGTTAGTCGATCTTGACTCTGTTTCAAGTGAGGACATCAAAGCGCTGGCTGAAATAATTTACTCCTTCCACGGCAGCAAGTATCCAGAGCTTGTTATTAAGAATGGTCAAATTCTGCAAGTGTCCATAAGACGAACGCCCGTCAAAAGTGTTGAGAGTGTTAAGAGAAAAGTCCGCCCTTCTGAGTTTGATAGGTTCATTCTGCAGACCGCTGACCCGTACAGAATGACAGGCTTGTCTGCCCTTCCCTCCAGTGACTCTGGGGACCAGATCCAGAAGCAAACTGTTGAAATTCAGCTGAGTAAAATCTGCGTTCACTCATCAGATTACTACCCTGTCAGTGTTTCTGATCTGAGCTTTGGTCAGACCATGTACTGGAATAATCACACATCTCAGAACCACAAGCTTCTGGCTCTTGACTTCAGTGGTACCGTTACAGCTGTGGGGAGGGACGTGAGCAAGCTGAAAGTGGGAGATCATGTCATTTCATGCTACCCTGTAGCTGCATCCTCCAAGATTGTGATCCCCGAAGCTGCCTGCTACAGCGCAAAGAAGCTTCCATTTCTCAAGGAAGTACCATGTGTGTCCTACTTTGTGCTGGCATGGGAGATCTTGCACCATTCGCTACCCAAAATAAGACAGCAGAGGAAGCTGGGCATTATCTCATCTGAGCCTGAGTCTACTCTGCTTCAGGTCTTGCTTTTTTCAGCAAATAAATCAGGATGGAATGCAATTGTAGGGACACAGTGCGGTGGTCTCCTCCAGGATTTGAACAAATTTGATGCATTTGTCTTTCTGCCTCCCTTTGACATGTCCTCCTTCACCAAAGCCTGCAACATTGCCAGTGTGAAACACATTGTTGCTGTCTGCGATAACTTTGTTCCATCTTCTTTCACACAAAATGCTTTCAGAAATGAAAATGAAAACGTTCGCATTCAGATTCTTCAGGTGGCCAATGTTTTCCAGAGGGCTCATCTGAAAAAGCAGAGGACACAGATATACAACTGGCTGAAGTCGATGCATTTGGACAAAACCTCTGTGGTTTTCCAAAGTACCACATTTCAAAGAACAACACTTGGAAGCATTGACATCCTGCCACTTAAGAGTGAATCCTACTTCAGCTCAGGCATCACATCTGTGATTTCCCTGAATAAGGTGGCAAAAGACGAGGTTTCTGACATCCCAGTGCTGGCAAAACCAAAGCAACTCTTTGAGAAGAATTCAGTGTACATTGTGACAGGGGGTCTGTCTGGGCTGGGGTTTGAAACTGTGAAGTTCATCGCTCAAAGAGGAGGGGGAAACATCGTCATCCTCTCCAGAAGTGCCCCTTCACCTGACACACAGGTGGAGATCGATAATGTATGCAACCAGTGCAGGGTCTCAATCATTAGCTTGCAGTGTGACGTCTCACTGTCGGCGCAGGTTGTGAAAGTCATTGGAGTCATTGGCCAGAGATTCCCCTCCTGTCCAATCAAAGGGGTCTTCCACAGTGCCGTCGTCTTACACGACGGGTTTATTGAGGCACTTGACAAATCACACTATGAAAAAGTTTTCAGGCCAAAAGTTAATGGAGCTCTGAATCTGCATCACGTAACAAGGCACTGCAAACTGGACTACTTTGTGTGCTACTCCTCCATTACGGCATTCATTGGCAATGCCTCTCAAACAAACTACGCTGCTGCCAACACATTCCTGGACATGTTTTGTCATTATCGCAGAAGCCTTGGACTTGCAGGACAGTCCATTAACTGGGGCGCTTTGAATCTCGGCCTCCTGCTGAACAAGGATCATTTCCAAAAGTTTCTAGAAGCCAAAGGCATGATGATTATGGAGGTGCCAGAAATTCATGAAGGGCTGGAGCAAAGTTTGTTGTTAAACAATCCCCAACAGGTTGTGTGCAAGTTCAGCTTCAGAAACTTGACAAATCACGTTCTTTCCGAAAACAATTCTCTCAAAGTGCGTCTAGGTGAACTGACAGCAGAAGAGCTCAGAAAAGCAAAGGTGACACAGACCAATTGTCAGCAGACTGCTACACCTTCCTCACCAAGGGAATATGTCAGGTTTGTGCTAAATGAAACTTGCAATGTAGACCTAGATGAGCTAAATGATGAAACATCCATTTCTGCTCTTGGTATGGACTCAATGCTGGCCATGACTCTGCAGAACGTCATCTACCAGGAAAGAGGAGTCAACGTTCCCCTTGTCAAATTACTGGACCCAAACAGCACCCTGTCCACTTTGGTATCACTCCTGATGGAAAGTGACAAGGGTACTTTTCAGAAAGAGGACCCAATACAGACTTGGGAAGTGAAAAACGAGGAGTATACAGAGTTTTAAAACAGAAAAAAAAATTGTCACTATCAAGACCCACACAGGTCCTAACCTGGGTAGATCAGATTGAAGAGCATGTCACTCTATTTCAGCCTTATGGGTCTGAGCCAAGCATGAGGCAAAGTTGTATGTGCAATAATCAACATGGTTTAATGGTGATGCAGTTGAACTTTGTAAGGGGTGCAAATTTGAATTCTTCGTAAAGCAAAAGTTATATGTTTTTCTGTAAAGCTATGAATATATAACATAAATACAAAAATGTAAAATCTGACTGTGAAGATCCATGACATGTAGTTTTACTTACAGGTCACACTTACTTGAATGAACATACACATTGTAAATTGGTCTCATATTTTATCCAGATAATTACTGTTCACTGATTTTGTCTAGACTACATGTTTGCCTTAAACATGGCCTACATCACATTCACAGAAAAAAAAAACTTGTATGAAAATGTGATATTTGTTCATGAAGGAATTAATAGCAATAAAATACCTTTTTAAAATAGCAACTGAAATTGTATTTATTAAGGAATTGAGACCACTACTTAATCCACTATATGCATCTGAATGACTGGATGGTTGGAAAAAACCTGTTGCTGAAAAATAACAAGGTGTTGCAGCAAAAAATATAGTCCTCAGTGGAATAAAGGAAATAAACATGTCAGTATTTTGTTACTATATGTATTTATACATTAGTTGCTACATAAAATCGACCAATTATGTGTATTGTCACTTTCTAGAAAATAACTGCTTTGGCAGCTACATAGAAACATACTAGGTAAGTTTTCCAGACTTAGGCTATATAATTTTCCCTCTGAGATAATGTCTCAGTCTTCAGCAATCTGCCCAGGATGCCAAAGATCCATGTAAAGAAAATTACAGGGGGTGCATCTTTGCTGAGCCCCATTACCAGTTTTAAAAAGTATTTATCCCTTTGCCCTCCTGACACTAAAGCTTTCTACCTTCACCCACTAAAAAAAGACCAACAGCTACTGAATAGACAAGCAGTGTGGTACTCTCCTGAGCCCATGGGGCACAACTTCTTTGGGCAAATGTTACCCCAAATCAGCCAGACAGCCGGGCTTTCAAGGAGGTACACCAATCACAGCTTGAGGAGCACAGCTGTCCAACTCCTCTCTCAGGCTGGTCTTGAGAGTAGGCAGATAATGTCTGTGACTGGGCACAGATATGAGGACAGCCTGAGGAGCTACTGGGCTCCAACCATTACAGATAGGGAAAAGTGGATCAAGATCCTGTCCTCCAATCCAGGCAACGGCAGCATATCTGGTGAGCGCCTCTCCTACTTGCCTATCGCTACATACTAACTTAAGCGATAAGCGGTAGTGATAATAGTAATAGTGTTACCAGTTGTAACATTAGTAACAACTGTGATTCCAGCTGTGTCAGCTGCAAAGCCCCGGCAAGAAGGAAACGTAGAGATGAATGAGGACAGAAACGCTAACATCAATATTCCCAAAGAAGTCCCATTCACCTTGTCGCACTTCACCATCAATGGAAATGTTCAGTTTACGCGAATCATTACGCTAAGTAGGCTAATCTTAAGAAGGCTACAGAGTTTACGTTGCTATGGACGCAGTTCCAACCGTAGACTCTAACGGACTATTTTTTTTTTTTTAGCAATAAAAGCAATAAAATCATTTTTAAATCAATATTTTGTGGCAAATTATTGATTTCTATAGTAAGTAGCCGTGTAATAAGCGAGATAATGTACAGCGAGCTGGTCGTTATTGCGAAATAAACCCCTCAGGTTCAGGGTGATTCAAGACCCCTCCGCCCCCGAATCATCCTATCGGGGTTTATTTCGCAATAATGACCGGCTCCCTGTACATTATCCCTTACTTACTATATGTTTGCTTAGCAACCACATTAGAAATAACAAAACATACGGGGATGAGTATTTTATCCGTAACTAACACTAAAGCTATATTCCAACCCTCTACAATAGCACGTATAATCGTTGTGCTGAATAGTTAGGAGTGCATAGGCCGAGTTTAATGCAGAGGTAACTTCACAAATTTATAAATTTGTCTTTTGTGGCTTTTGCCAGCATATAACTTGAAGGGTAGAAACAATCTGTGGTGTGTATGATCCAGATTAGATAGATAGCTATATCGAAGTTTTCTGTCAGTCTGTTTTGGAACTATAGCTGGTACTGTGCGCTGCCTGGTATATTAGATAATTAGCCAACTAACGGATCCGGACGATTTATTCCGGATGATTTAGTGCAGATTTTTTTCCTGTGTGGGCGGGTTTAGGAGAAACCCGGGTCGTAAGTGTCAGGACAGACTGCGTGTATCTTGTGAGCAAATGTGATACCCCTTCATTCTGGGTATAAGCTCCGCTGCACGTGGAACTTAAGTGGTCCAATTAATAGTACATTTGAAAAAATAAGATACATTGCCAAACTGATGGTGTTTGACATTAAATATTACAAAACATCACAACTTTCAAAATGGTCAGTGAAGTATGTGACCAAAACAATTGCTGTGATTTGATAACATCTTTTTCAGTGTTGTGTACTTTGCCAAGCAGTCATCAGCAACCTCATTCTGCATTGTGCTGTGATAACTGATGTTTGATTTACCGATTGATTATGAAAATTTGATATTGGTTATATTCAGGATTTTGTCCGACCCCTTTTGAATGAATTGCAAATGGCTGCATTTTTGTCAGGGCTGGGGCAAGGACTCAGTTGCAGACCACGAAAATCGTCGTAACCGGCAGATTTATTGAGTCCACAAGCAAGATCGTTATCGAGAAAACAGGCAGGGTCAAAAACCAGAGAAGCAGTCCGAAGGGCAAATCCAAAAGCAGGTAAACGATCAGGCAGGGTCTAAACACCGGGCAGGCAGATAAACAGGCGATCAGAGCAGAGGGGCAGGCAAAGAACAGGTCGAGAAACGGCAGGTCAAAAAACGGGAGAAACAGCCAAGAAAAACAAGCAAGCAACAAACGGCGGGGCCGAAACAGGCAATAGCAACTGTGACGAACTAGCAGCAGGACAGGGAAACACAGGGAAGATATAGGGCAGGGCTGATAACGGAATGGGAAGCAGGTGCGCAGGCAGGCAGGTGAAGGTGATGAGGCAATCAGGCGGGCGGAGACCGGGCGGGGAGCGGGGGAACAAGAAAAAAAACAAAAGCACATAGACAGAAAAACACAAAACACCACGGCTAGGGGGCGGGAGCCCTGACAATTTTACTTTACACTATGACTCTGTTTTTGTCTGTGCAAAGGAGCATGGGAGTAACCATGAAGATTGGCAGCCAAAGCAAGCATGCAGGGTGATAAGGTTTTTTATGTTTTTTGTTTGTTTGGTTTTTTTTTTTTTTTTTTTAACAACAAGGTGATTCCATTAAACACGTGTTTTTACATCTGCATGATTTTGTTTTGTGTGTGTGTGTGTGTGTGTGTGTGTGTGTGTGTGTGTGTGTGTGTGTGTGTGTGTGTGTGTGTGTGTGTGTAAGTATTTCAAAGTGGGGGAGGTAGGGGTTGTACTTGTAGACCACTTTGTGTTGTCCCAGTTAGCTTTCGCGAAAGGAAGTTATACATTAGCTACATTGACATGTACAACAAATAGGTGAAGAAAGGTTAATATTACATATAGTATGTGGTCTCTGATGATAGTAAAAAAAAAAAAAAAACTTAAAAGAGTAATTTAATATATGGTTTGGAAAGCCCAGGAAAATGTCAATGTAAAAAAATGATGTGAGTTAATATTATAAATGCATCCCTTTTCAGTCTAAGTAAATAATTTAAAATCATTATAAAAGATACAGGAAATCATTTTAAGAATAATTTAATTAGCCAGTACAATGTTAGTAACAAGGGTCAAATAAAGGTCAGCATTTAGTCATTTTATTTTCATTATTCACATACTCATATATTTTAAAACTAAAATTACAGAGATATCTTGAAATTTTGTATCATTTTAATTATGTATTGTTTACCCTAACTAAAATTGTTTTAGTATTTAGCTAGTTATTAATCTTTGTTAATGAGGGAGAAGAGCCAAGTATGTCAGTTAGATGAATATGGTAAGTATATGATCAAATGAATTTGATTGATTGATTGAGTACCATTATTTTTTCAAGGCCGAGCTCTGTTAAGCAAGCAGCAACAAATTAATTGTACAATGCACAGTGATACATATGAAAATAGTGATTTCTGAATCAAAATGTCATTTTTATTGTATTTTGCTGTACTTTATGATTCTGTTTTGTCTGACATTCTATGCGAAGGACTGTGATGGGAGTTAACATGAAGGGCAGCGGTGGAAGCATGCAGAAAGTGTTAGCACTGCAACATTCTTGTATGCAAGATCTACAGTCTCCTGGAGAAGTCAAACTGATTACTATATTGTTTGTGTAAAATCGATTTGACCTCGCCGCTAAATTACTTAAGAGTACACAGTTTACGTTCCATAGGGATGTTCTCCAGTTTAATATTTTGTTTGTTCATTCTGGTACTGTGGCTTTTCTAGAATTCTGACTGTCTCAAAACACTTTTCTTGGAATACAACACTTAGCTTAATTTATGACACAGCACGCGTGTGTTGTATTTTATTTTTATTAGTGTTATTTTATTTTATCTTGTGGATACAGTTAGCTATCAAGGAAGTAAGTTAGATTTTAGTGTTTTTGCCAGTAAGCTGTAGCGCTGTAGACGGTCAGGGTCAGGTTAGTAGATTGTTTTTATGACTTTGCTGCATATACTGTAAGACACGTGCAAATGATTCTGTAGGTGCTGTATAAATAGCTATCCTGAACATAATGACCAAAACAAAAGACATGAAGTAAGGAGAACATTGGGAGCAGCTGTGGTGAGTAATGGTAATCGCTCTTCAATGTAAAGCAATCTGAGATTCTTGAAAGGCACTGTATATATGTAAACCATTATTATTATCATTATTATTATAGTTCTGTATATCTGTGCATACTGCATCATATCTTCCACTTCTGCTTTCTTATCATTTTTGATGCTATTACAGTGTTTAATATGTGGTTATGATGAATTACTGTGTCATGATTTATTTGAAAGGTTTTTAATTATATATGTATAAAATAGCATTAATACTGGCACTATATTTACTCATATAGATGTCTGGTTGGCATGCAATGTAAGACCCTCATTTTTTAGACTTTATATAACTGATATGTATACAGTATGGTAGGTTTTACTTTCAGGGGGTTTTATTGTTTTACTTTTAGAAATTCTGATCTTAACTCATGTAAGAATGTGTCTATATAAAAGCAGAATGAGAATGTTAAATGTGCAAATTACATCACACGGATACATAACGATGCACACAAGTCACATTTTTTTGTAATGGTATTGTACATGTTTTCCTTCATCACTATCAGTCCTACGCAGGCTACAAAACAAACATGGAGGACAGAGACGATGACATTGCTGTGGTCGGCATCGGATGTCATTTTCCAGGAGGTAGGACTGAGGTTTTGTCCAAGCGTTTGTTCATCAGTCAGAATTAATGTCAGAGTGCAGGCACGGACTCACACGCAGACCAAGCGAACTCAGGTTCCAAACGGTTTATTGAGATCGTAGGGCAAGTTTGTAGTGGGAGAACAGGCAGGGTAAAAACCAGGTAGGCAGTCCAAGGCGGAATCAACAAAGAGTAGAAATCAAAAAGCAGGAATAGGCTGGGTCAAACCGGACCGGCAGGCAGATCAGACAACCAAGGCAGGGCAGCATGCAGGGACGTGGTCAGAAGTCGAGCAGAAGTCAGAGTGGGATAAACCACAATAAACAGTCAGGCGGGTACAAGCCAGACAAAACCGGCAACAAGACAGAGACAAGCAGGGAATGTAAAGGGCTGGGGATGACGAGGAGATAGGATGCAGGTGGGCAGGCAGGCAGGTGGAGGCGATCAAGTAATCAGGTGGGCGGGGACAGGGTGGAGAGCGGGGCAGGTCTGGAACACAAGGAAACAGTAAACAAAAGCACATGGACCACATAGACAGACAGGGAAAACACCAAAACAACAGCTAGGGAGCCGGAGTACTGACAATTAAATATTAATTGATTTTAGACATCAGAAGAGGGAACTACATATGATTCTGGTACATCATGCCTGGATCTGTGAGAGGGCAAGCAAATATATTTTTCTGGACGAAGCAGCCAAAGAAAAAAAGACCTGGGTGGTAATATTTCATTTCCTGCTTGATTTCAGGTGAGGGGCTTGACAATTTCTGGAAGGTTCTGTTGGAGGGAAAAAACTGTGCGGTACAGATTCCAAATGAGAGGTTTGACAGCGCGTTCTGGTACGATCCCGATGAAAATAAGGCAGGAAAATCATGCACGGCCAAAGCTGCACTCATCGAGGGGTAAGACAGCAATTAAAAAGACATAAGCATAAGAGTGCTTATCCAGTTAATGTGTGCATCTGTTGCCCTCTGTATTTGGTGCCTTTTTTAACTTATATGTGAAAGTGGAAACAAGACCACATGTTTAAGCATAGCCTTTGCTTTGTGCAGAATAAATACACACAAGTACTATTTTGAGTAGAAATCACTGTATGGATGGATTAAATACAGTTTTGTATTGGAAACAAACTGAAAACGTGTTGCCTTTTCAAAACAGAAAGACACCACAGGGCCTCTGCACTAGTTTACATACTTTTTTCTGGGTCTAAAAATGGGCTGAAATTTGCTTCTCAGTTTTGAAAAAAAAATTCTCTGTTGAAAACTAGTTGAGACAGCTTAAAGACATCTGCCTCATCTATTGTGATGACGTGCATCACTGTGCAACCATAGAATGAGTTTTAAAACAAGAGCTGAATATCACCTTGCCACTGAGCACTGAGTGCTGCACCATTGCTGTGCAGATTCAGATTCAGTTTAAATGACTGAACAAGCACTACAAATCAGTGAGTCTGTGCAGAATTTATTAAAATAATAAAAAGCAAGCCCACTGATTCTTGTGAGTTTCTTTCCCCTGGGCTCCATTGTGTGACAGAATAAAGTTCCCCACTATGATTGTCATCCAAATCAGGGGATCTTGATTTCTTATGGATGGTCCAGCCATGTTTGTTGACTGTAGGTTATTACGGTTTTGTTGCCATAACCAGATACTTCATCTTTTTAATTGTTCTTGTCAAATTTGCACAACCTTGTCCAGGCTGAATTCATTTGACCACAAGTTCTTTGGCATCACTGAGGATGAGGCCGTCCAGATGGACCCCCAGCAGAAGCTCCTGTTAGAATGTACCTACAGAGCACTGGAGAATGCTGGGATGCCAATGGAGAAGGCCAGCGGAACCAAGACAGGGGTGTTTGTGGGTAATGTGCTTGTATTTTCATTACAGACTATTTCAACGCCTCCCGAATACACATTTCATTGACTCTGTATCACATGGGAAATAAAACCGAAATTCTACACTGATATCAGATTTCATTTGTCACTTCTATAAGAAATATAATAGGAAACTCCTGACATCTCTGGGAGCGGGAGCTCACAGCAGGAGAGAAGACTGTCCTCATTCTGCCAGGGATAGATGTGGGTGTGTTAGAGGACTGCATGTGCCTCTGTTCGGGTGCAGGGGTTGCAGGGTGCACTTGATTTTCATGTGGTGTTTACAAGTAGTTGGGCCTAAAGTGGATTTAACTTTTTAAACTTTTTTAAAAAAAGTTACGCCAGTCTCAATAGCCATGGAATCCTTTCCCTTCAAAAACCAAGTGTAGGGATATGTAATCTGAGGGAGCATGTTTAAACATGAAATTATTCTTGTATGATGAAGTAGTATGAGGTTTATATCTGCAGCACTGAATATCTCAAATATCAAAAGTATCCCATTACAATTATATTACATTTACATTTATTCATTTGACAGACGCTTTTATTCAAAGCGACTTACAAGTGAGGCAGAGTACAACACGAGCAAAAGCCATACGCAGAGTCACAATGTTAGAAGTGCTGCATGACCGAGTTTCAGTAGTTGGTCAAGGTACAAGCTAGAATTGTTCCCACAAGCTCCCATTGTTTTAAACAGTGACTAACGTTAATTACCTTAGAAATGTCCTGTGTGCAATTTCAAAATACATTTACAGAGCAAACATTGTACAGATTTATAGGTAACTGATTTGCTAATAAAAAATGTCCTCCTGCTTTTCAGGTATGATGAACAGAGACTATGAACTGTCAATTTCGATGTACAGTGTCTCAGCAATAAACCACTATGTCGGCACTGGCACTCAGATGAGTATCGCAGCCAATAGGATCTCCTACACCTTCAACTTCACCGGTCCCTCATTTGCTATTGACTGTGCATGCTCCTCCTCCTTGGTTGCTCTGCACTGTGCCGCCCAGGCTATAAGACAAGGTAACAGCGCTTGCAGTGAAATTTCTATAGTGCAGTACAGCAAAAATCTATTCATAAATTCATTCACACAAAGAAGCAACACTTTCACCATGACAGCTTTACTACGGGTATATCGCCAAGGTATTCCAATGCAAACGAGTATTTGGAGCCGTTGAAGAAGCTTTAAAAGGTTTAACTGATGCAGTAAATATTACAACACGGTGAGAGGCTGAGCCTCAAAGTGCCAGCATGTGTGCGATAATATCGCAAGACCACAGCAAATATGGTTCCCACAGTGCAAATACGGGGTGTTTAATGGGAAAAAAAGAGAAAAACTCAGGTGTACAAGTGGAGCCACTGGTGGGGGAACTATTGGCCCTCAATCACCTCACTCCTTTTTGTGTCAAAATATGCAAAAATGTATATACATATACACAGGAATGCCTTCAAAATAATTAAAATGTAGCTTGTTTTTATTTTGGAATGGCCCTGGTTAGACTAATTGTTGCTCTTTTCTAGGTGATTGCGAGATGGCAGTTTGCGGGGGAGTCTGCTGTATTCTGGAGCCAAGAGTCTTCGTCGCTCTCAGCAAAGCCAAAATGATCTCCCCCGAGGGCACCAGCAAACCTTTCTCCAGCAGGGCAGATGGCTATGGGAGAGGGGAAGGCTGTGGGATTGTCCTTCTTAAGCCACTTAAAAAAGTAAGATTCTTGCTGTAAATAAGTGATAACTGACAAATTGTGTTATGCTGTTATTATCATATTATTTAATACAGTTCCTCATTCCATATGTGTTCATTATCGTACATTACATTACCTGTTCCATACTTTTAGATCAAGTAATTAAAATACATTGACATTCACCCTTTCACCACTTCTACCTGTTTTATATCCTTACTGTGCATTCTTGAAACAGTGCACCGCATTAAACAATGGCGGTATTGAAGTTCTATCAGACTTCACACAGAAATTATGTGACCTCCGTCTATTACAGCATTGTCTGTGAATGCCAGGACTAGTAATAATACATTGTTAATAAACATGTTAATGAACATGACATGACATCATCTCCACTGTAAACAGGCTCTTCAGGACTTTGACCATATATGGGGCATCATAAGCAGAACCGCAGTCAATCAAGATGGCCGCTCCGTCACTCCAATCACCAAGCCGTCCATGGCCCAGCAGGAGGAACTTCTGAAAAGTATTTACTGTGCACCAGTTGGTCCTTTGCATGTTCAGTACATAGAGGCTCATGGGACTGGAACTCCGGTGGGGGATCCCATTGAAGCAGGGAGCATCTCCAAAGTCATTGCCAAAGCCAGACCCCCAGGATTAGACCCACTCTGCATCGGCTCTGTGAAAGGTAACATCGGACACACTGAGTCTGCAGCTGGAGTGGCGGGACTCATCAAGGTGCTTCTCATGATGCACCATGAAACATTTGTTCCTTCGCTCTTCTACTCTGAGGATGGTGCCAGTATCGATGCCAAAGCCCTGAATCTGAAAATTCCCACCAGAGTAGAGAAGTGGGAAAAGATTGGCCCAATGGGAAGGGTTGCAGGTATCAATAACTTTGGGTTTGGGGGGACAAATGCACATGCAATCATCAGAGAGTACAAACAGACACGTGCACATGAAAATCAGAAACCAGAAAATCAAAATTCACAAGTTTTTGTACTGTCAGCCGCCTCACCAAAATCTCTGAAAATGATGTTGGAGGACACAGCTCAAACCATAAACAGAAAAAACGCTGTGGACCTTCCAACACTGGTGTACACATCAGCATGCAGGAGAAGCCATATCAAACACAGATACAGACAGGCTATCGTAACATCCTCCCTGAGTGACTTGCAGGAGAAGCTGAAATCCACTCTGAGCAAAAAGATTGATCCCATAAGACCAGGCACCAGTTTAGTTTTTGTGTTTTGTGGGAATGGGGTGACCTACAAGGGCATGTGCAAGCAGCTGTTGAGGAAGGAAAGTGTTTTCAGAGAAAAGGTGATAGAGGTTGAGAGTGTCTTCCAAAATTATAAAGATATTGGCATTCTGTCAAAGCTGGAAAATGATCATGATAATGAGGATTATTCAAAACCAGACGTTGCCCAACCCCTTCTCTTTGCCATCCAGGTTGCCATTGTCAGCCTTCTAAAGCACTGGGGTGTCAGACCTGATGCCATTCTTGGCCATTCTGTAGGAGAGGTGGCTGCTGCCCACTGCTCTGGCCTGTTGTCTCTTGAAGATGCAGTGAAGGTCATCTACTTCCGTAGTGTGTTGCAGAGCAGGGTCACAGGAGGGAAAATGCTCGTTGTCAGCAACATCGCAGTGTCAGAAATACTGAAGCTCCTCCCTGCCTACTCTGGAAAGGTCTGCTTGGCTGCCTTCAACAGCCCTCAGTCCTGCACCCTGTCAGGTGATGCAGATGCTGTAAAAAGTCTCTATCAGAAGCTGAATACCTCATTCAGCAACAAGAATCTGTTCCTCCATATTTTAGACGTCCCTGCTGCTTACCATAGCCACATGATGGATCCAATCCTGGCCCAGATAGCTGAAAACATAGGTTCCTTGCAAGAGAACAAAATGGAGGCAGAGTTGTTTTCAACTGTGACAGGAAAGGTGTGTTCTCAAGGGGATTTCAGCACAGGGAAGTATTGGGCCAGAAACGTTCGTGAGCCTGTAGCGTTCGAGCAAGCAGTGAAATCAGCAGCCAAAGACAAGAAGAACATAGTCTTTGTAGAGATAGGTCCCAGAAGGGCCCTGCAGAGGAACATCATGGAGACATTGGGAAATGATGTCACAGTTTTCCCCTCTGTGCTGCCAGATAAAGACCATGAGACACTGCTGACTGCTGTGTCCAAACTGTTTGAACTGGGGGTGCAAGTAAACTGGGACCAGTTTTACAGAGGGTGTGAGGCACCACCTACACCTTTCCCCAGGTATCAGTTTGACTGTCCAAAGAACAACGTGCATTTTGAACTTGTGAGGAATGGCAGTGAAGCGTTCCACCCTGTTCTAATTCAGACCAGTCATGATGGCAAAGAATTCAGCTGCAACATTGCATCTGATTCAACATCCTATCTGTACGATCACAAAAACAATGGTGTTCCCATACTCCCAGGCGCCTTCTATGTTGAACTGGGCCTGGCGTCCTTCATGGGAAGCATCAGAGGAAAAGTGCCACTAAGTTCATTAGAGCTGAGCATCAATTTCAAAGGCCCTTTCATTGTGAGCAAGAATTCTCCTGAGCTAAAAGTTAAGCTTGAAACAGCTGAGAATGAGACACAGTTTCAGATCTTTTCCCCGCTTGCAGCCTATGCATCCGGAACCATAGACTGCAAGAGAGGGAGATTACCTGAAGAGCAAGCCATCTTGCTGGACCGTGTTTTCAAAAGATGCACAGCTGTACTGCAGTCAGAGGAATTCTACTTGCATCTTGCTCAGGGAGGGTTTGAGTATGACTCAGTGTTCAAGAACCTTGGAGATGTGTTCTATGGGGAAGAATTAGATGAGGTCGTGTCCTCAGTTAAGGTTCCAGATGAACTTCTGCCTCAGCTACATGACTACTGCATCCACCCAGTGGTGTTAGACTATTTCATGCAAATGGCGGCCATCATTGCAGGGAACAAGTTCATGTCCAGGCCTGGATTCCCATCATCTATAGGCAGTGTGTTGGTTTCAGATTCCCTACAGGAGGAAATGGTCATGTATTTACGGGCCACCGATGTAGGATCCAGTCACTTTGAAGTCTGTGGCTGTTTCACAGACGGAGAGGGTCGCGTTTTAGTTGAGCTAAAACATGTGAGGATTTCCTATCTAGGAGGCAGTTCTAATGTTGCTGAAGAGCTCTTCTTTCACAATGAATTCAACCTGATCTCTGATCAGCAGATCAGCTCCAGCCACAGGCCCAAGGCTTTAGTCTTTTCAGACCAGTTTGGAGTATCCAAAGCTCTCCAGCAGTACTTGCACCCAAAGTCTACTTACATTTCCTATCCAGACTTGGGAAAGATTTCCAGCTTTGGTGGACCTGATTTGCTCTCGAAACTACATGTGCTAGACGTTGACCAGACCTACGAGGAGGTTTTGTTCATGTGGGGCATTCAAAACCTCAGTGAGCAGAAAACGGAGAGCATAGGGGAGCAGATGGCAGAATGCTGTGAGCTCTTCCGTCAAATTGTTGTCAAGTTGAAAGAGGGAAACTTTAAATACCCAATAAGAACGATCACCTACCAAGCAGCAGAGAAAACAGTGGAGCACATCAGCCCGGGCTTTGTGCTTTCAGGCATGACACGGGCGTGCGCAGCAGAGATCGCAAATCTCTCTTTTCAGTTAGTTGATGTTGGCTCTGTTTCTGCTGAGGACATAAGTGCATTGGGTGAGGTTATTGCCTCATACCCTTGCAGCAAATACCCAGAGCTGATCGTAAGCAATGGCCAGATTTATTCAGCCTCCATTGCACGTACATCCCTCAAGACTATAGAGGGTCCTGCAAGAAAAGTCCACTCTTCAAAGTCCGAACAGTTCATCCTACAGACTGCTGACCCTTACAGAATGACAAGCTTGTCTGCCATTCCCTCCAGTGACTCTGGGGCCCAAATCCAGAAACAAACTGTTGAAATTCAGCTGAGTAAAATCTGTGTTCACTCATCAGATTACTACCCTGTCAGTGTCTCTGATCTGAACTGTGGTCAGACCATGTACTGGAACAAACATACATGTCAGAACCACAAGCTTCTGGCACTCGACTTCAGTGGTACTGTTACAGCTGTGGGGAGGGACGTGAGCAAGCTGAAAGTGGGAGATCATGTCGTTTCATGCTACCCTGTAGCTGCATCCTCCAAGATTGTGATTCCCGAAGCTGCCTGTTACAGCACAAAGAAGCTTCCATTTCTCAGGGAAGTACCATGTGTGTCCTACTTTGTGCTGGCATGGGAAATCTTGCACCGTACATTGCCTAAGGTTCGACAACAAGGAAAGCTGGGCATTATCACACCTGAGCCTGACTCCAGTCTAGTGCAGGTGTTGATGCTGACAGCAAACCAATCAGGGTGGAATGCCATTGTTGGAAGCCAGTCTAGTGGACTGTTGCAGAATGTGAATAAGTGTGATGCATTTGTGCTTTTGCCTCCTTTTGATGCATCCTTAGTTGCTAAGGCTTGTAGCGTGTCCACAGCCAGGAACATAGTTGTAGTGTGCGACAACCAAGTGTCTCCTGCTTTGTCACAGAACATCTTCAGAAGTGAGAGTGAAAATGTCTGCATTCAGATCCTTCAGGTGGCCAATGTGTTCCAGAAAGCACACCTAAAGAAACAGAAAGCCCACGTTTATAACTGGCTGAAATCAATGCATTTGAACAAAAAATCACTACAGCTCCAAAGCTCGCCTTTCCAAAGGCGGGCATCCGGGATCATCGATATCCTGCCTCTTGATGAGTCTGAATCCTATTTTGCCTCAGTCACCAAATCTGTGATAACACTGCACGGTACAGCTAACGTTTCAGATATCCCTGTGCTCGAGAAACAGAAGCTAAAGTTTCAGAAGAACTCTATGTACGTAGTGACAGGGGGGCTGTCTGGGCTGGGGTTTGAAACCGTGAAGTTCATTGCCCAGAGAGGTGGAGGATGCATCGTCATCCTTTCCAGGAGGGCTCCCACCCCTGAAATGCAGCTTGAGATAAACAATATCCACAATATGTATGGAGCCTCAGTTATCAGCCTGCAGTGTGACATCTCAGTATTTGAACAGGTTGCAAAGGCATTCACCACCATTGGACAGAGGTTTCCATCCTGTCCAATCAGAGGGGTTTTCCACAGTGCAGTTGTCTTACAGGACGGGTTGCTTGAAACTCTTGACAAATCCCACTTTGAAAAAGTCCTAAAGCCAAAAGCTAATGGGGCTCTGAATCTGCATCAGGCAACTAAGCAATGCAAGCTAGACTACTTTGTCTGCTACTCCTCAATCTCTTCATTCATTGGCAATTCATCCCAGTCCAGCTACAGTGCAGCAAATTCATTCCTGGACATGTTTTGCCATTATCGGAGAAGCCTGGGGCTTGCTGGTCAGTCCATAAACTGGGGGGGTTTGAACCTTGGACTCCTGCTGAACAGAGATAGTTTACAGAAGTTTCTGGAGGCAAGGGGAATAGTGATCATGCAGACAACAGAAATTCATGAAGGCTTAGAGCACTGCTTGCTGCAAAACAATCCCCAGCAGGTCGTGTGCAAGTTTAATTTCAGAAACTTGACCGCCCATGTTCTCTCTCAGAATGCATCGCTCAATGCTCGTCTGTCGGCCTTAGCTGCAGAAGAAGTCAAAAACACAATTGCAACAAACTCCAGAGTCCAGCAATATATTGCCTCCTCACCAGATGACTACATCAGGTCATTGCTGTGTGAAATTAGCTATGCAGAAATCAGCGAACTAAATGACGATTCCTCCCTCACTGGTTTGGGGATTGACTCCATGCTAGCCATGACCCTGCAGAACCGAATTTTCCAAGACAGGGGTGTGACGGTTCCCCTTGTTAAATTGCTGGACCCAAACAGCACACTGTCCAGTTTAGTGTCAATTCTGAAGGAAGGGAGAGAGGAGGACTTCCAGGGGGAGATTCAGGACTTGACACAGAGTGATAAGACTGATGATGAGTACACAGAGTTATAGAGTCCTAGTTCCTCATTTCTGATTAAGAACCAATAGAGACAGAGATTACCAAGACTGTGGCATGAATGCCAAACTATATTTTTTATTATGATTACTTGCATTACCTTTATGACGTTTTTAAAAAACAAGTCTTTTGATGCTGTTTCAAGTTATAGCCAGGCTGTATGCTTTTGGAGGACAGAGAGTTTAATTGCGAATTAACTAATTGCTAACCTAATAAATGACACCGAATTGCTGTTTTCACTAATTGGTTTAAGAACTACGTTGTGGGGCATCACAGATGTAACAAGATGAGCTGACGGAGCATAGTACTGAAGAATGCCGTGCTCATCGTCTGAGGGGGTAAAAGGGGAACACATTCTTTGAGAAATGTGGAAAAAATAATTGTTGACGAATGTGTGTGACTATTGTGTGTTACAGATGTTCATGTGTTACAGATGTTCACTTTCAGTGTAAAAAATTTTCATGAAATATGTAATTTGTGAAAAGCAAAGCCTTTGCAAATATTATGCATGATGTGTATGCACAATGTGTATGTCTAAGAAAATGCTATGTATATTGTAAACAAAGGAGAGAAAATTACCAGTATGGTATTGCCTGTTAAATGACAACTAAATTGAATGATAATTTAATGATATAATCAACAATGGACATGTATTATTGTGAGTCAAAATCATTTGTAATTAAGCATTGGACCTGTGTGATTTCATTCATGTAATTGTGACAGCTAGTAAAAGCATATCATTTCAATGTTTGTGAACAAATAAAGCTCAAATCACTACACCCCTCATACAGTGACAGCCATGATATTTATATTAAATCCTTAGGAAATGGAAATATTCACTGGTGTGTGTGTGTCCAGCTGCTAGGGTCCTGTGGGTGGCTCAGATCGTGTTAATAGGACAATAAATAAGTTAAATCACACATAATTTAGACATTTTGATACATTTCAAAAGGAACATTTAAAGAATAAACATTTTTTAAAAGTTGTGTCAGCTGGATCTGCATCTACATACAGCTTCTAGCAACAAACATGGTAACCATTCCCAATGTAGATCAACAATAAACTGAATATCAACTCAGTAAACAAATTAATGTACCTGTGGTTGCTGCGTGAGCTCTGGACGTCAAAAGTACACCAGTCATAAATTATTCAAAAAGAATTTAATTATTGAACTTACATCGTTATGTCATAATGATGTAAGTACATCAATTAAAGTACTGGATGCGTGACCAAATTCTGGTCATTCATAAGCCTGGAACAAGTATGCTTAACCACAGCACCCCCTAGCGGTTGCATTGCAACAGTGGCTACATGACGTCACTCCTCAGCCGGAAGTGGCTGGTTGCTGATGATCTCAAAGCTTCCTTACCGACAGTTGAAGCAGAAACGTCACGTCAGCTTGCGTGTGAACCCGATAAAGTTCCCATAGCAAAAAAAACACACTCCAAAACAACAGGGGGAATATGGACGACGACGTGCTCACGACTCTGAAAATACTGATAATAGGAGAAAGCGGTGTCGGGAAGTCCAGGTGAGATGTGTTTTTGTTGCTGCTGGTTTGTTTAGCTTAGGTAGCTGGGTTAGCTAGCTAGCTGTCCGAACCAGACTCGAAAATCCCGTTGCTAATACGGCCCTGCTTCGTCTCGACCCCGGTACGAGCATTGCCGAAACAGGCAAGGCCCTGTGACAACACTGCGACTGTTGTCCCACTGTTTAGCCAGATGGCTGTCTAGCTTTTTGTTTTGCTGTTGCTAGCTTGAAACATGCTTGTTTAACACCCGTTGCGGTAATATCGACGTTAGCTAGGTAGCTAGGCTAGCTATCGGTGAACATATTTGTTAGCCAGCTAGCTGTTACGTTATTTACTTAGCTGGGCTGACGATGTTTAAAGCTAGCCAGTTAGATAGCCACCGTTAAATATATTATTTGGCACACATAGAAGTTTTTGGGGTTGCTCACTTTAGCTCGTTAGCTTTACACGGGGTATAACCTAGGAAGTTAACTAGCTACTAACTGAAGTGAGTTAGGTTAGTGGACGTTGGGCTACCTATACTGTCTGAATAGCTCGTATGTTGACATTTACTTTGTTTAAAATTTCTTAGACGAAAGCTACCTAAGAATCTCCATATAGCTACTACCTCCGTATTTTCAAACATCTGGTTAGCCATCTTGCTAACTGTTTCGCTTTGTGTGGTTAGATTGTACTGTAGACTAATGTTTACAAGTCTAGATTCCTAGCCGGCTCGTTCACTAACCTGACAGCTGTACGATGACTTAACAGATAACGTTAGTTAACTATACGCAATAGCAGTGAATTATTAGTAGAACAAAAGGTGTTTCCGGTGAATGCATTTTAGGAACGTCTCTGTGCATTCGTGGCAGAGCCTCAAGACACCTAGCTAGCAAGTTAGCAAGCTCAGTTTGAACTGATTCTTGCCATGTCATCCTGTACTGCGTGGAGCATGTAACACGAGATAACACAGGGGTGGTCAGAAATGATGTTGCAACCCTCTGGATGATAGCTGGCCGGCGTGCTACTTAATTCCCAGAGTATGCAGTTGACTGTGCGGATGTGGTTACTGCTCAGTAACGAAGGCGTTGTTATAGAGCCAACGCCTCTATAACAACGCCTACCTGTGGAAGGTGTGCTCTTAACGAACTGTGGATGTGTAATTTATAATCTCATTCCAGATGACCTGTTGCAGTTAGCTAGTTAGATGCAGCAGAATCCTGGCTCGCTTTGATTAACAAATTAGGAGTCATAAAGGACCGACTGCGTGCTGTTTGTGCTGTTAGTACATCGCACCACACATCTCCAATTTGTTATTATTTACCCTGTTTCACTTCCGGGTGTTTTCGAATGCATCTATGACAGTGTCATGTTAATTACATTTATCATCTGTGTGTCATTTTTGCATAAATGGTTGAGCAGAATGGTGCGCACACAGACATAGGATGGTATCTCTTTTGATGCCATAAAATATGTCAGATGTATAATTGAATTAGGTTTCGTCAGTATAGCAGATGATCTAAAGCTTGTAGTGTGTTACTCCAGTGCATGCAGCATTTGTTTGGTTTTAGGGATTGAAAATTTGAGCTTTATTAATCAAGGCTTTTTTAACCAAAGATATGTGGACCTCTGGCAGCTGTTAAGAAAGCTAAGTGGTCCGAGCAATAAAAAAAAACACATATTTAACATACGAAAAAGTAATCTAAATACAATAATACTCTTAGTGTTTATGTTCAAATTCTAGAAACATAATCTAATAAATTACAAGGTCTGTGCAGTAGCTAAGTTATGCTTCTTTACATGAGTAAATTATGTAGTAGTTATTAAGTAGTTATCATTTATTTTGCCAGTGGGGAGGGGGGGGTGTTCCCTGTAGCATTAATGTGTTTTTGTGTATGGTGGCCCCATGCCACGAAAAAGGACAAAAGCCCAGGGAAAATTCAGCAAATTAACAGGCTTAACTGCAATGTGTGACTGTGTTATTGAAGGCTCAGGGAGACCCAAAATCATATCTAATGGAATTTCTGGCATGTGAACATGCATGCCTGCACTGAACACACAAGACATTTGGGCTGCTAGGTGAAGTGCTCCTGAAGCCTTGAGATGTATTGTGTGTGTCCCGCATTACCCCAGCTGAAGTTCGACTTCCATTCACTCCTCATTCCTCATTTCAAGGCCTTCTTCTGTTGCTGGAAGGCATGCAATTTATGTGTTGAGTTAAAAATAAATAAATAAATGCAATGGAGTAAAGTTCTGAAACGGGCTGAAACTTAATGTTTTTCCATCAGATTGGCTAGACGTTCAGTAATAGCATCGTTAACAAAGGGCAAATTGTTACTTTATGTGGTCTGAAGCTGCCTCAAGCATTTTTATAGTATTTGGCCGGCTTTGTCTTTTAGCAAGATTAGTTATGTGAGATTTGAAGGGCCCTGTGAACAATGAAATTCTATGATTTCAGCAAATGATCCCTTCTTTTTTGTCAGAGGGAAAAAAATGTAGCCTGACATATCTATGAAAAGCCGTGTCATTTCCTGAAAATAGAACAATACAGCAGTTATAGATAATAGGCTATATATAACAGCCTGATGTCTGTTTAGTATTTTTACAGCCAGTATTGGTTTACAATGTGAACCATCCCGTTATGAAAAGTATTGTTTTAGTTGGATGGTGTGCACTTTAGCTCAAAAATAATTGTAGCTTTTCTTTCATATTTTTAGTCAGCTTATGTGATCTCAGCTAGGACTTGCTCTTAAGTATTGACGTCCACCGCTGTTACGGTTTCATTTTGCCACTGAATATTACATTACATTACATTACTTCATTTAGCAGGCTAAAGTAGCACAAGCTAAGAAACACATTGCGATTGTTGATTTTTTTTTATTTTTGTGGGTAAATAAAGCTTGATATGTTGATATGAATTGCTGAAAAGACAGATAAAGCAACCTGGAAGGGTGAAATAAAGGGTAATATCCTGTAATCGAGCTCATTATGCAAGCGGTGACTTCACTGACTAGTCACTGCATCACATACACAGATGAACCCTGCCCTGAAGGTCATCAGTCAGTGATGTCATCTCACTTGCCTCAGTCCCCGTTTGTGGGCTGGTGTGTTTGCATGCAGTAGCAAAGTCTTCAGCTCAGCGGTGGCTTGAGCCACTGTAAGACATTTTGGATTTTCTCCTTCTTTTTTTTTTCATTAAAATTCTTGAAGTATTGTTTGTTAAATGCATATAAAGGGTCAAGAGAGCTTTTATTGTCAGCCCGTCCATATACAAGTATACAGTAGAGTTGAAATAACGTTTCCCTGGGACCCATGGTGCTAGATTTAGACAGCGAAGGACAAAGCCAACATAAGTTGCAAAGCATAAAATCAATAAATAACAAGACAATGAATAGACAAAATAATGAGACAATAAATGGACATAGTGGTAGGCGGAAGTGTACAAGTAAGAAATTGTAAACAAAAATACACATTGCGTAAGGTGGCTATGGCACATAGGGGAGGTCCAGGGGAGTGGATGATGGTCCGGGGGAGTGGATGATGGTCCAGGGGAGTGGATGATGGTCCGGGGGAGTGGATGATGGTCCAGGGGAGTGGATGATGGTATGCTGTGCCCTGGGGGGTATGGGTCAGTTCTTGTTTGGGCATGGGTGGGGGCAGCAGGGAGTTGAGGAGCCTGACTGTCTGAGGGGAAAAAACTGTTGCACTGGCTTGCAGTGACGGTACGGATGCTCCGGTACCTTCTGCCAGACGGCAGCGGGGTGAACAGTCCATGGGAGGGGTTAGGGGGGTCTGTGGCAATGCAGGTTGCAGGCTGGATGCAGTGTTTATTAAAGAGTTCGTTCATGGTTGGGAGAGGGACCCCAATGATCCGCTCAGCTGTCCTCACTGTCCGCTGTAGGGACTTGCGGTCAGCGATGTTGTGATTCCTGAACTAGACGGTGATGCAGCTGCAGAGGATGCTCTCTATGGTCCCTCGGTAGAAGGTGGAGAGGATGGGAGGAAGGAGGCTGGCGTTCTTCAGCCTTTGAAGGAAGAGGAGGCTTTTTTGGTAATGGTGGTGGTGTTGAGTGTCCAGGTGAGGTCCTTTGCTATGTGCACTCCCAGGAACTTGACGTCTCTGACTGTCTGTCCGCAGCAGAGCCGTTGATGTTCAGAGGAATGTGAATAGCGGATGTGTCTTTACTAGCTGTGAAGAGGGTGAAGTTTTGGAAATACCCAAATGTTATGGGAGAGAGAATTATGAGAAATTATTGCTGAAGTAGCGCAGGTGTTTTGCATATGTTTCCTCATGATTGTAGTAGAAAAGACCAAACTTTTTCAGTCCAGCCAGACTCATCGTTTTGCCTGTAGTCTAATGTGTTTAGCACAGTGTCATGCCTGGCCTGGAAAACTTTGAGTCCTGGTAAACTGTTCTGTGCATTTGAAAGAATGCTTGTATTGTTTCCTTTGTGAAAATCCAAATGTAAAATATCATAAGCCTGTTTGGAGTTGACACATTTTGATATTTCTTTGAAAATATCCTTAAGATTTTATCAGCATGATTCTCCCTCTGCAAAAACTGTGATTATCCCTTATCTTTTTATTCTTTCCAGGAATTATTCAAACCTCTAACTAATGGCACAATGACAAAATCATGCACATGATGCAAGTTAAAATGACTTCCCTGTGAAACAGAAGGCAGTAGGGATAGGCACAGTCAGAAGCATTACGAACAATAGAAACCTAGCACCGATGTCAGAAAGTTAAAGGATCAGACTGCAGATGCACTCTATATGATGCAGTTTCTAAAGCCTTACCGTATCACGTTTTGTCAAAATCACTGCCCTAGCAAGATTGTATCTGTTACCGAGCCTTATATTGGATGCCATTGGAGGAACAGCATCATATATGGTAGTGTGTCTTAGACACTCAGTCAAGGACTGGCCGAGAATTTCCCAGGAAGTAGGGACAGTAGTTTGTTTCTCCCACTAGAGGGCAAAATGGCCTGGGAAGTGACATCAGCCCCAGTCAAAGGGCGTGTTTGTTGTGAGGCTCTCTGTCTCAAAGCTAACATTTTCCTTTCTTTTTTTTCCAGTTTGCTTTTGAGATTCACAGATGATACATTTGATCCAGAACTAGCAGCAACAATTGGTAAGTAGAAACGAAAGTCTTGGAACATCTTGAAACAAAGTGTCTCTGTGGCTGAATCACCACACATACACACATAGAATAACTCAACATTTGGAAGAGAGTTGACTGACTGGATGCAGTAAAGCTACAGCTATGGTGTCTTGCTAATCACCAGTTTAGTTTGGAAAGCCAGTTAGAGCCTGGGCAGCTTCATGAGATTTGGACCAGAGGTTGACAACCCTGGTCCTGGAGCAGCGGAGATACTTTTGTTGTTCTGAGGACTTATTAATTTCATAATTGCTGTTGTCGGTGTCGTGAAAATAGTGAGGTGTGGAGCACCTTCTGCACTAAGTCTCCTGCATCAATTGTAAAAATCAATCTACTTGTGTGATTAAGAGCGTGGATGCAGCATAAACCAGAAGCATCTTTGGCCCTCCAGCAACACACACCTGCCCATGTTTTAGACTGTCCATGAGACAGATCAGACCATGTAACCTATGGATGAAGCGAAAATTACAGTGGGTCCAGATGCTCCAGCTGAGGCCTCTTCCTCTGGTGACATTCTTCTGCTCAGCCTCTCAAACAGGAATGAACTCAGGATCAGCAGACAGGGTGAGCAGTTGTCACCTGAGCGGAGGGAAGGGATCGATATGGCCTCATTGTCCTTCACTCACACGCAGGCTGGGGAGTGAGAGGGAGACGGAGAGGGAAGACACAGGGATGGATCATCTTACATGTTTGTTTCCTGACATTCTTTGGCGACAGAGATGGTCTCCTCTCAGGTTGACAAAGTCAGCCTGCATCCTTTAAGAGAGACGGGGAGAGGGGGAGAGAGGGAGAGAGGAACTCTGAACGTGTCGGGTTCTCAGTGCTGGCTGTGTGTGCAGACAGTGCCTGAGCACTGTTCAGGAGCTGCAGTGATTCGGGACCCTGGCTCCATCACAGTCTCCTTTAGGCTTCGTCACCTTCAAGAATGAAACAGTCTGAGCTCCTGCATCGCAAGCTTAGCCTTGAAGTAGAGCAGCGGGTTGATAAATGCGCTTTAGAACGAAACAAGGTGAGAATTCACACCTTGGCATTGACTTCAGAATCCGAGCCCAGCCTCTGACATACCAATGGCATGACGCTGCACTGCTGTTGATAAGATATTAATAATAATGATGACAATACTGGTTTCTCTCTGTGGTTTTCTTTCTTGATTTACAACATGCTTGACATCCTGCTGGTGAAGTGACCTCATCAGCTGTTCCCAGTAATCTCTCTGACTAATCAAATGATGTGGTGCTTATCCAACGGTCAAAGTTAATACCAGAGTGCCACGGTCAATTGTGAATGGTCAATCAATCAAAATGATGCCAGAAATGTGCAACCCATATCCAAAGTCCTTTTGATACATTTCTTTTGATTTGGTATAGCTATGACCTGTAATCGGCTGTTGAGTCCAAAAAAGTGGAATGTGTATCACTCTGTTTTGCATAAATCTGCTTGCTGGATGCAATCTTTTCATTTGAATTATGGTTGGGGCGGCGGACTCCACCAGCTATTCACAGACGTACTCAGGTCTGTGAATGATATCAGAATACTGTACAGGATTAAGCATTAGATGACTCTCAGCTGACATATTCTGGAAAATATTGAAGGACAGCACAGAGTTTTTTGTCAGGTAACCTTGAAACTGTTAACAGCAAACTACCACTTGCCAGTCAGGGGACATGTTATATTGGTTATGTTTGAAAAATATGGGAATGTCCCAATTGATCACCTGGAAACTGTATAGTGTACATTGTACAATTATATTCCTATAAATCCCATCGCACAATGTCGGCCCTGTTGAAATAACATTACCAGCAGGTTTTTAGCGACTTAGATGTAATAAAAATATTTTTTCTTGTAGGCGGGCAATTCTCTTATTTAACTTGGCCAGCTGTATGTCTTTGCCAAACAGATGTCCCTGCTGAAATTCAGTTAATTCTACTTTGACATAGGTCCTTTCATATTTGTGCTAGCAAAGCTTCTTTGCCCCAGTGCTGTTGACGGTCCTTTTTCTGGGTGATGTATAAGCATGCACTGTGAGGGCACATCTCTTTTACATTAATAATCAGGAAATTCCAGTTGTTGTTTTGGAGTTACTCCCTTAGTGTGTTTTCAGGCCCCATTGCAAAGCCAGTCTCTCCAGAGGGAATGTTGACTCTATTAATAGTTTCATCAACTTTTTGAAAAGAAGTGACCGGAATCAGAATCCAGTTAATCAGGCAGTGTTAATACAGAGAAAAGGACATGGAGTGAAGGTATTAGTTCATATTTCTTTAGCATAGTATCTGGTCCCTGAAAGGTCAACGCCTTGTTACCTCACGTCCTGTGTGTGTATTGTAGCAGAGCCTCCTGTAGCTGATACCCACATGGGAGGCTGTGGTGGCTGTGAAAAATATTAATAATACTTAATATATGCAAAATCTCTGTGTCTTGTTTTCTCCCGAAGATTTTCAAAATCCAAAAATTACAACTGACAGCTTTTTTTTCAGTGACACAGAAATAACATTTCAGAACAGTGTCTTGTCATTCAGCGTTGCATTGCTGAATTAGACAGCTGTGAATTAGACAGCAGCTCCCAGGGTCACAGAGACTGAAAAGGTGTCACTGCTTAATCAGAAACATATCTTTGATACCTGCACCTCCCACTGGTTCACTGTAATTCTCAGGCGGGATGTGCAAGGATTCAGAAGGGAGTTTTTTCGCGTATCGTAGAGTGGAGCAGCAGAGGGAAGGCATTTGCTGGACTAGCAGAGCCGGCGGCATGCAAATCAGCTCTGACAAGGACAGCCGTACATAAAACCGGGGTTAGCAGCTGAGCAAGGCTGCCCAGACGCCCGAGAGATGTCAGGATCCAGGGGTCAGCGAGTGCACTCCGAACAGACGGCCTGGAGGTATTTCTATGAAATTTAAGCGCCGCGCTGCGAGAAAGCTTTGTGATATATATGTATTTTTTTGTGGCCGTCTTTTTTTCTTCTTTTTTTTCGTCTGTTTTGTGTCCGCGCTTGTCGTTCAGGGTGGTTTCAGATTACTCATAAAATCATAGCCTTTCGAAAGCCGGACTGTCGGCCTGTCGGGCCGCTGACCTTTTTTTCTTCCCTTCCATATTTCAAACAGACGGGGCGGCTGCTACTGACTGTACATTAAACAAAGTAACCCGCTGTGAAAGGCCCTAGCCGCGTCGTGTGAATTCCCCCGCTCTCGTCTGGCTGCTGCGTCCCTCCAGCCTCACAGAGCTTGTTTATACAGTGGGGGCTCCATTACTGGTTCCTCTGCAGAGACTGACAGTGCGCAAGGTCACCAAGGTGACGGCCCTCTTGGCTCTGACAGCCGCCCGCCCCCCACCTCTTGTTTTTGCTGGAGTTGAAGTTTGGCCGAAACGTCAAAACAGCCGCGGTCAAGGCATTTGTCTCTCTGATAAAAACTTTCAGTGCATACTAAAAATTATGGGTAAGATGTCCTCCAACCGCGTCAGCTGCGACGTGTTGAAAGCCACAATAGAGATGATTTAGGTGTTGAGAGTGCGTAGGGCTGTGCTACTGGGGTTTTATTTTATTGTATTTATTTATTAGAATAAAATTGATAGCCTACTTTATTTTGTTTTGGCAAAGATTGCCCCAAATTGTGATTCTTTTGCAGTGATGTGTTTCAGATGCTCTTTGGTCATTTCCTGCAATCTTGACATTATTTGTGCATATATTAATATAAAGTAAGCCAGTCCCAGAGGAGAATTTAATATGGATTTACAGTTTAAATTGACAGTGTAGAGCACTGCTCCTGACAAATGACTTGGTCGGTTTCAACTTTGGCCTGTCAAGTTTTATGTTAATTTTTGAGACAATACTTTAGTGTGTCTGTACTGAAGTTTTTGCAAAGCAAATTTCAAGAAAACAGTGGCAGTTCAATACACCATTCACTCATGCAAACAGAAGCGATTGTTGACTTAGGTTCTGTGCACTCTTGTGATTGCAGGTGTCGATTTCAAAGTAAAAACTATTTCAGTGGATGGTAACAAGGCAAAGCTTGCAATATGGGTAAGTGCTGACATGGAGATTCATAGATTTCTGCATCTAAGAGAAAAGAAATATCTGTACAATATTCAATTGACACATTTCTACATAGACATTCAGATTTGTAATGGCATTGTAGTGGTGCTTAGGATGTGAAAAGTGACACTGGTAAAACCATCTTACTCTATATCAGTTATAAATCATATATCATCATACAAATCATACCATAAATGTTGAATATTTATGCAGAAGATGATACATAGTTCTTACATAGGACGTTTGAGAGAAACAGTTAGAGATACCCATAGCTTGTGCATTCCAAAAGACCATAGGAAATGTTCTGCCCTTAGTTGAGTCAAAAGTACTTGAGTAGAATGAATTGGTATGCATGGAGTGTGCTGTTCTTAATGTCATACAGTTTATCACCAAAAAGACAGTCAAGGTTAAAGCTCTCAGAGAGCTACATGTTCACAGCACAAGGCAAGTCACTTTACAATAGGCCATAGTCAGATGAAGCAGGCAAATTTTATATGTGTCATAGTATTTCTCTGAGCTTTCTCTGATGTTAGGGGATGTGATGTAAGTCAGATAAATGATTTGTAATGAAGTACAGTGACATGTGAAAACAGCAACAGGGCCATCTGATGTGTGGGACTGATCAGTAATTCATCCAGCAGTCCAGGAGATGGCGCTAATGCATAACATTGCACTGCGAGTAGAGGAAAGATGGGCTTTTGAGTTCATGTGTTTCTCCTGTAGTTCCTGGTCTTCATTTAGGCACATTTTCCTCTGTATCTTTCAACTGATGAAGTGGTCTTATTGTTTTCTGGGTTTTTTTGCAGGACACAGCCGGCCAAGAGCGCTTCAGAACCCTAACACCAAGCTACTATCGCGGTGCACAGGGAGTTATCTTGGGTAATTTATTTAATTTATATTTAACATTACCATTCAAAGGTGCTTTCAGTAAAAAGCTATCTGAAAAACAGCTGTGATTTTTCGTGTTTGATTCATGTGACTCACACTGTACTTGCACATGTGCCCATCTGTTAGTGTGACAGGAAGTAAAATGCCTTGGTACTTTAAACAGGTCTGTCCCAGTAGTTCTGGTTGTTGATCTTGTGCCAGTGTGGGAAGCCATTGTATCAATATGTATGAGAGTTCAATAGACTCCCCCTCCTTGTAGAATACCTCAGGGGAGAAGTTGCAAACAGTGACAGTATTTGCAAAGCACAGGGGCTTCCTGGTTTAAAGAGGTGATTTTTTTACCCCCTTTGTGTCTTCTCATCTCGCAGTATATGATGTCACGAGACGGGATACTTTTGCTAAGCTCGATAACTGGCTAAACGAGCTGGAGACGTACTGTACAAGGAACGACCTCGTGAAAATGCTGGTTGGGAACAAAATAGATAAGGTGAGCGCGTTTCTTCCATTGTCCGTGTATTCACAAGGAGAATTCCAGAGAGATAAAGCACCATGTTACATCGATTTCACCCAGTCAGACTTTCCTCATAGAGGAAGACATTTCTGTTTGTTTTTGGTCCTTTGTTTAGGTGACCCAGCATCCTTATGTAAAAGGCATAATAGCATTTTCATTACATTACATTATTGTCATTTATCAGACACTCTCATACAGAGCAACTTACAGAGGTTAATTTTTTTTTTTTACATGTTTTCCATTTATACAGCTCAATATTTCACTGAGGCAACTCTGGGTTAGGTACCTTGCACAGCAGCAGACTCTCAGCAGGGAATCGAACCTGCAACCTTTCAGTTACGAGCCCCGCTCCTCACCGCTCTGCTACACTGCCATCCCGTTCATAGTTAAAGCTTGTTTAGACATGAACTGTTTTCTTTCTTTCCTCCGTTTTCAACAGCACTGTCTCTTTACTCTGCTTATAGTTCTGTTGTCATTGCAGGAATTTTCATTTCTCGCTTCTCTAGCTCGGATTTGCGGGGCTTTTTCCTCCCCGTTCTCCTCTACCCTGCCTAATTCACAGTAGCTGACAGGCACAGATGGTAGTCCTCATAAATGCCTGTTCTTTTCGTTTCAGGAAAACCGGGAGCTGGACAGGAACGAAGGCCTGAAGTTTGCAAGAAAACATTCCATGCTTTTTATAGGTAAGACAGGAGAATTACCCCCTCAAATTATTGAATTATTGCAGGCAATTACATAGAGGAAACCTTTTTTTTTTCTTTTCTTTTTTGAATTACTGTCCTACTTGTAGTGGAGCGTCTGCACTGGCGTGTATTGCTATTTTTGACATTGTTTTGCCCATTCTGAAGTCATGCCCTTAGATGAACAGTGATTCCCCCTCTGCACGCCTTTGTCAGGGTTCACTTAAGTTCAAGTAGCAGAAAAAAGGATTGAGAAAACAGCCAGTGACATGGCATAGAACAAAGAGGGATGAGGTTCTTCTTTCTTCACGTTTTGTTTTGTGTTTTCCAGACCGTGTTCCTCTTTAGAAACCGGGTCAAAATTTCTAAGTCTCCATTTTAAAGCAGGCAGCAAAATGAACGTTAGGGGGGGAAAAAAGCATGTTTAGTGGTGATCAAAGGAATTTATCAATCTATTTTATGAATGCATTTTTTGGAGAAATGAAGTATAGGGGTTTTGGATGTTGGTGAAATGTTTTTGGCATCGGGGTGAGTCATACTTTCTTCATGACTGGCCATAATCCATTCTAATAACTTTAAAGCCTTTTTCTCAGCAACAGTGGTGGCGGAATACCGTCACTGCAATGCTGGTATTCCTCACCAACACCCCGTTCACACCACCCGCCAGAGTCTGAAGGAATCCACCATATTGCTTATTGCAGTTTGCTGGCCTGTTCACATACACAAGAGCAAGTGCCTGTTTTTGGTTTTGCTCAGTTTAGAAATCGCTGGCTGCAAGCACTCCTGACATTCAGAGTGGTAAATCAGTTCATCACCTCTGACCAATGAGGTTGACTTGATGCTTATGCAACAGTTAGTCAGTCAGGGGATCACATCCAGCCGTTATTGATTGTCCAAATCGATGGCAAAAACATTTGATTAAACTCCATAATCCATATGCTTTATTTTAAGAAAAGCCCATGCAGACATAGTACGTCTCTAACAAGTCGCAAAAGTGTAAGTTAAATGCGTAACTTTCCTGAACTGTCTAATAAGCATCCTTTTTGAGCCCACACAGTAAGTTGTTTGAAATGAAGTAATTTGAAGATTTTGGTAATCTCATTCTGTATATTGCTTTTAGCTGTGCTTTTTTTTTGGTCTGGTTTAGCTGAAATTATTTTTGGCCTGCGGGTAAGATGTTCAGCTTCACTTCTTGTTACACAAGTGAATAAATATTTAAGTACAGGTCCGCTTAAATTAGCCACGTCTCAAGCTGCAAATGGATTGAGGCCGCTCTGGAATGGAACGAGTAGCCGTCACGGCAGCAGAGACGCATTGGCGTTAAGTCTAAACCGATTGTGGGGTGATTTTATTTTTTACTTCTTTTTTTTTTGTTTTTTTTTTTTCTACACGGCCGTAGTAACATTTGTGCTCCGGTGCAGCGGGAGCTGGAGTTGTATTGGTGAGGTGCCGGTGTGATGTAATTTGTGTGTGTGTCTCCCCCTCCCACCTCCACCCCCCCCCCGTGGGTGCAGAGGCAAGTGCGAAGACCCGAGATGGAGTGCAGTGTGCATTTGAGGAGCTGGTGGAGAAGATCATCCAGACCCCAGGGCTGTGGGAGAGTGAGACGCAGGGCCGGGGGGTGCGTCTGTCTGACCAGGAGGGGCGCGGCGGGGGGGGCTGTGGCGGGTACTGCTCCTTGGTGTAAACCCCGCCGACCCCGCCACCCCCCCCCTTCACAGAGGAAACCTAACCAAACACACGCACACACAGAATGGCAAATTTAAGGAAAGAAAAAAAAAAACAAACAGACAAGGAAAGTGTCATTTTCCAACTATTTAAACACAGCCTCTGAAGTGTAAATAGCGGTTCTATACACATGCTCGGTGGCTGGCGCTCCTAAGGACTTTGCTATTTGCACACTCACCCCCTGGTATCATGGCAGCGCTCTTAGAGTGTTAAACATCGCTCCTTGACCCCCGTCGAATGACGACGTTGCTCGAGCACCGTCTGCTCCGCCCCCTGAGCATGGCTGCCCTCACCATGGCGACGGCCAGCGGCCGCTGGTGGACAGCGCGGCAGGTGTCCTCCCCAGAGCCGCCGAGGGCGGAAAGTTCAGAAGCATTCTGGAACCGTCTGAACCAATCGCGGCACAGTTAGACATATCCATCCCGCCTGCCTTTTAGAATAATGTATTTTTTACCTTCATGTGTACTTGATGGTGCATTTCTGTTGTAGTGTGCAAAAAAAAAAAGCATTTTTCTTTCTGGCTGCCTGTTTCTCTCCCCCTCTCTCTCTCGAATGTGCAAACTTGCAGATGCGATGCATTCTGCCTGGGCAAGCACAGCCTTGCTCCTCGTGAAGCAGGAGTCTCTAGCGCGCTTCTGCTTCCTGCTCTGCGTGATCATGCCTTGTACTCCTGATTTAGGGAAGATGGGGGCAGAGGTGAGCCTCTTCCCCTGCATTATTTTATCAGCTGAAGCTGTGGCTGGGCTGCGCTCTAGCCCAACCAAGAGGCTCGCGCATAATGTACCTCTGTTGTCCAAAACCAGCTGTTTGTTCGGAATAATAGAGTTACCAACTTCTTGGAACTAAGTTTCACTACTTTTATTAACTTGGACTCCACGCTTTAAATATGTTTTGAAGGGTTTATAAATCAAACGGCTTGGCACAGAGGCTTTCTGTTGTGCACTTAAAGAAAAACGGAAAAAAACGGTGCATGTCTTGTCTGGTTTGAGGGCTCCTCTACCCCGGTTTTAAAGGCCTGTGAACCCCTTTGACTCCGCCCTGTCCCATCAGATATCCAGCCCTGTACTTTGCACCAGGGTCACACTTAAGAAAAGAAAAAAGGTCTTTATAAAAGAACCGTAAAAACACCACCTCAGTGTTTCCACTAAGAAAGGAATGAGCCCACGTCCTTTCCTCTTCTCTCTCCTCCAGTCGCTCACCTTTATTTTAATTTGAGGCTGGCTGTCCCTGTGCTTTTTGTTGTATCTCTGCGTGTGCTTTCCCATGCTCACCTGCTTCCTTTTTCCCTGCCTGTAGTTATCGAGTGCCAGGGATAGATGGGTAATTTAGAATTGGTACACTGGTGTACAAATACTCATGGTGAATGGGGATAAAACACATGCCTTTTTGTCTGTTCAGAGTATTCTTTTTGTTTTCTGTTTATTTTTTTTTAAACTGCATGGAAGGTTGTCTGTGTTGTGGCACAGAATTGCATACCCTTTTTCACGTGTTTATTCAATAATAAACTGTATTAATAACTTGCAAAGTTATTGTATTGTTTTAAACACTTGCACATTGTAAGGGTCTGGGGTGTTTGGGTTTTTTTTTTCCTGTAATGATCATTTTTGAGTACTTTACATAGGCTTGACAAGCTGCATTTAAGTGACCACCAGTTACTTTTTGAAACAGAATCACAGATACTTTATATGCCTATGTTTGTACGTTCATTTATATATACATGTATATATACTTATATATGCACATGCAAACACACATGTATACATATATAACATTTAAACATGTATTTGTATTTGTATAGCAAAATATGCTGTAGATTTTTCATATGTACACTGTTAAACAATAGATACATATAAAACATTTAAATCATTACATTTTTTAAAGGACTGCTAATTTTGCTGTAAATTCCAAACTGAAATGACAATTCTTAGCTTGTTACTGTAAAATAAAGTAACAACTGCCTCTGAGTAGTTAATACGATTATTTCTGTCAATCTGCATTTCAGGGTTCCAGTCCTTTTCTGACACTAATACAAAGACTGCATACTTTTATGTTTCAACACATTTTAAAATGCCTTTCCTAATTTGTTTTCCACTTCACGTGTCATTATCATTTATATGGTGTAAAGCTAATTTGGGCTACAACAGGAATACATTTAAAGGTATCGAAAATCTCAAGAGAATTTTAGTTGATTGATAGACCCCGCAGCTCAGAAGCTGTGTGGTGTACTTCCACCAAAGCACACAAGCACACACACACACACACCACCTGGATGGCTGAAATTGAATACATGATCCCTTTATGAATAGGAATACAATCCATAGGAAAGGAAGTGTTGCCATGATGATGGCATTGACATCTGCAGTCAGGATTTACAAAGTGATACGAGGGCATTCTTTCACCCAGAGGTGTTCAGCACGGGGGGTGTTTCATGTTGTTTGGGTTCAACCTTAATGGAGCGGGTTCTTCCTTTGCCCTGTGTAGTTTTGCCCCTTTTGAGACCCAATATCCATCAGCTCTCTCCCGGGTGTACCAGGCCGCACCTAACCCCAGCATGACGGTGAAGTCTGGCGGGTTTGTTGCGACCCTGCCTCTGCATCGAGGTGCAATCAGGTCAAAGTGCAGTGCGCCTCCATGAGGTGCAACCTGGAGCCCCATTCTGCAGGCACAGAGCGGTGACTCCGTGCACCACGCTGCTCACCTGGCTGTGCCGTGAATCGCTCACAGACACGCTTCTGCGGTCTACACAGAGCGGTGATGCCGCCGTGCACGTCTCCGGGCAAACGCTGTCGCCACGTCGCATTAAAACGAGACAGCAACGCGTTGGCTCTTAGAGCGCTGGGTCTAAGGACAATCGCATTGTGTTCGGAGCACCGTTTGCCGCCAGTTCGTTGTTTTTCCACGTTGATGGGAACGGTATCGTTGGAGCACAAATAGAGAAAGGCTGTCTGCAGTGCGAATATCCACTCCGTGCATGCCCTGGCCTGGAACTTCAGTGCAGCAGCAGATCAGAACTTCCGTGACCCAGAACCTTGTGAGGGACCAGCCCAGCCTGATTTGTTCCGTGCCCTCACTGTCAAGCATTTACTTCCAGATCGAGAAAGAGAAGGGGTGTGTAGGTGGGGTGCGAGGGTCCTCTCTCTGTACTAGAGGCCTGTGAGGTAATACATCCAGTGTCCGCAAAACTGATGGTTCTGTCAGCGCCCGCAGGAAACACTTTAATTATACTGAATTACCTGTTTAGAATATCCCGGTCACTTCCAATATTGCTTCAAGTGCTTCTTATTTCCCTATTTGACAGCTCTCAGTGAAAAATCTCTTCCCATTCCCCCACCCCGCCCTGCCCCAGCTCAGTGCAAGGGCCCCGTCTTTTCCTGTGTAATTGACAACAGTGTGTTATGAAATGATAGCGGATGGTGTGTAGGCAGGACTTGCGGTCAACCCTTTCCTCCAGTTAAATATGGCTTATTGAAGGAGTCTCTCTCTCTCTCTCTCTCTCTCTCTCTCTCTCTCTCTCTCTCCTTAAAGCGTACACCACAGGGTTGCAGGAGTAACAGCACTGCCACAGCTCGAACATCACAAGGGAAAGACGGGGCTTTGGTGCAGCTGCAGTTCTTGTGTGTGTGTGTGTGTGTGTGTGTGTGTGTGTGTGTGTGGTGTTAGCTGTGATACCATCTGCATATCCACAAGCAACCATTCTGTGGTTGCATGCTGCAATGATGAAAAAACAAATATTTCACATCACGGGAGTCAGAATTTAAAAAAGATGTAGCCATGTACATGGACCACACAAAAGGATACTTTGATAAAAGTTGCCAGTAGGTTTCTTTTTATAGTTTATTTTTATTACAGAACATTGGTGTCTGCTCAAAATACCTCTGTAACCGAGTTATAAAAGAAAAAAAAAACAGCAGCTGTTTTTAAAAATATAAGGAAGAATATCTTAGCTCACGGCCCTAGAGCTGAAGCTCAGCGCCCAGTGGGGTGTTTTTAATGTACGCTTCGCCTTACTGTGGCAATAAGCAGAGGGGGTGGCGTGCGGGGGGACCGGCCGCGGGCACCGCCGCCCCGTGGAAATAAATCGAAGGATGAGTGCCGCCATTCATCACCCGGTAATTCCCCCTGTTATCGAGCCCGTGTGTGGTATATTTCAGGCCGCGCTCTCATCCCGAAATTCCTGCGCGGTGCTGTCATTCAAACGCGCATCGGGAACGGCCGCGGGATCTCCCGGGTGCGAGCGGGCAACACGCAAACAAAAAAATGCGCGCCGTAATTACGGCTTCTATAATAAACTAATCACATTGTGTCAACATGGGGAAAGTGTTAATTTTCCTCCCAGTTTAAACACGTTTTTTTCTGTGGAAAACCGCATGTTTTAGTGAAATGATTCAATTTCTTAATTTTCCCCCCTCAGTCTTATTGTTGAAATGATTGGCGTGTGATGAAATAGATTCATTATTTTATGTAAATAAATGTGTGCAATTTCATAATTGCAGTGCTCATTTCCTTTTGCTGGGCTCATCTGGTCTTGTTGTTTGCAGCAGTGAATTCATTATGAAACAAGGTAAAAAAAAAGGGAAAAAAATGAAATAAAACCCCTCACTGCCTCATTGAAGAAACCCTTCACATGTGTGTGGCCCTGGAAGAAGAGATGACAGTTAACGTTTCATGTGACACAGGACTGGATCCTCTTGAATATTTTAAATGACGGCTCCAGCCCTTGCATGTGAAAGAAGAGAAACTTTGCCAGAGGAAACAGACATGGAAGCTTTCAATTAGACAGTCAAGCGAAGCGTGTTTGTCACTGTAGATGTGAACAGTTGCAGTGTCACGAAGCCCATTACATTTTCCAGAGGGACTTGGGGGGGAACAGCAAAATTATTACCTGATCCCAGAAACAGACACCCCTGTAGAATAGTGTAGAATTAGACCTCACAACACATGAAGGAGAGATGGACCTCCCAGCCATTGTAACTGCGATCTTCTCTGTTTGTTCCGTGGTTTATGCTGGTGTGTACTGGGCACTCGTTGAATTACCCCGTCCTGCTGCTAAGTGCAGGTAATTGCTGTGTATTTTTCTATGGGAGAGGTTTACATTAAGCAGTTGTGTTCTGGAGGATGGGGATTATTTTTATAACGTTTAAACAGGATGCTCAGGTACTTTGCAGATGTGCAATAGGGATCCCACTATTTTAAACCTGGAATTCAGGCCAAACCTCCCCTCCTCCAAATAAAGTGTAATATACCTCTGAAAATATGGAATAATCTCACGAAATAAGACTTAAAAAAAGTATATCATCAAGACGTGGGCTCTGTTTAATCTAAGGAGAGGGAATATCCTGTGTCCACATAATTAGAGGAATTTATTTTAATCAGATTCTAAAGGCATAATTGTCAGAAATTCTGAAACATATTTCCTGCATGCTTATTTCATTAAGTTCCTTCGTTTATGAGGTCAGTCAGACTTTAATAAATCACAGGACCTGCTCCACAGTAGGTTTGTGTTCAATTTTCTTTCACTATTTGCAACCCAAGTTGGATGATTGGTCAGGGGCAGTAATATGATTGTTATTATTTGGCGTTGTGCAGTAGTGTGGTTAACAGGTTTAGCTCCTCTGGTGTACTGTACACTTCTCCTCCTTTTATCTCTTCTCTCCTCCTTCCTCTTTTCTCATCTTCCTAATTCTCTGCCCTGCCTCTCACCTGTTTCCTTCTCTCTTCCCCTCCTGTCATCTTTCACAGCTCCTCTTTTCATCTCCTTGTCTTCATTACCCTCTTGTATTTACAATTAATCACATGACTGACACTCTTCTCCAGACTCACAAAGAAAAAGAACAAATAAATGCCAGGACTCAGGTCACATGAGCAACACCACATACAGAAGATGGCACACCACATCTGAGCATGTCAACCTGTTACATACTGCTGTAATAATCAGTGTCATAACCATGTCATGTTGGATAATGAAGTGCAACAATCAAAACATTAAACAATGCATGAATACCCTACAGTAATATACAAGAAAACGGTAAGTGCTTTGACTACGTAGGGGAGACAAAAGGCCGTCCTCATTTCTGTTCTCTCCTCCTCTCCGTCTTTTCTGCTTGTCTCCACATTTCCCATTTCTACACTTCTCCTCCTCTCTCGTCTCCTTCTCCTCCCTGCTTCCTTCTCCTCTCCTCCTGCCGGGACCAAACAGGACCTGCGCCATGGCCACCATGGCGCACTGACTCCATCCCTACCTCGAGCCAGAGGGAATTCCAGACGCCCAGGCGCAGACGCACCTTCTGTCTCCAGCCATGTATTCGCGCTTTTCCATTGTGCGATTTTCTGTGAAACGCATTGCCCCGCTGGCACGATTCACGTGCGTGAAGCCATGACATAGTTACATTTTATGTGACAGCAGTGGGCTGTTGTTCTGAAGAATGTTACTTATTGAAAGCAGTTGACCTGAGTTTCGTAAAATAGGAATGAAGGTGAGCTAGTTTTTTTCTCCCTCTGTCTTTTCTGGGCGCTCTTAAACAATATTTTTCACCTGATTACTGTTGTGGAATATTCTTATATTATTTATCTGAATACATTAATTTGATTGTTTTATCCCGTATATATCAAACAGTATATATCTTGGGTTGACAGACGTTTTTTTTATTTTATTTGGAAAGATTAGACTTTTTACTCAACTCTAAGGAAAGCAAGATGAATAAATCTCTGACATTCCAAAGAATGGACCAGGCAGTAGTAAGAAAAATATTTTGATTTTAATCCATTCTGCATACAGCTCCAAGCCTGTTTGACGCGTGTGCAGAACATACCATTCTTTATGTGGATTAATCGTGAATATATATATATATATATATATATATATATATATATATATATATATATATATATATATATATATATATATATATATACTTTTATGTGTGTCCTTCTAGGTGGCGTTCTTGTTATTTCAGAGAGGAAGATAAAAAACAAACGTATCTGGAATATAGAGCATGTGACATCTTTTGAGAATTTCACCTAGTCACCAAGGTTTACTTAAGATGACTTATGGCATCAATTATTTAGGACAAGGCCTCTTCGGCATATTTTACGGGTGATGAATGCGTTTGTGTGAAATATGTTTTATGCCCCAGTACGAATTTATTTCGGATTGCTTAAGTGGCCCCAAGAGAAAACGCACTTATTTATATTGTCACGCCGTGCCTGAATTGGAACCCCAGCTGAAGGGTTTACAACGTTAAAAAAATGTTGAGGGAGGTTCTTGAGCGTCTTATTTATGTGCGCTGGGTCACGCCGCAGGTAAAGCAGCTAGACCTGACACTGCCCATTAACAGAGGCTCCCTAACTGCGCGCGAGAGACGGAGCGAATGTTCTGGAGCGCTTACACCTTTATCCCGGCAAGGCTTGAGCGTCTGGCTCTCGCTGTTTTGTCTACGCCTCCAGCTTTAATGTGGCAGTCATTCATATCCTGCACATCAGCCCCAGTTAACGGAAAGTAGCAAGAAGTTCCAAGACAGTTGTAGGATTTTTTCCCTGACATCTTTCACAAACAATATTATCCGTCACTTTGTTCGTCCTTTTTTTTTAAAGAAAATGCGGAGCCACCTTGTCTGTGAACGGACACTGTAACCAAGTCGAACGGTATTCCCCCGCGGGAGCGCGCGAACTCCAGAGCGCTGAACCGGTGAGGCTCCTGCGCTCATTTATAGCGCAGAACACTTTGGCCGAACTTCACAGCGGGCCCGTTTCGACCTCAAATATTTACATTAGTACAATCAAGCGGCAGACAGTAGCGCATATATTTCAGTGAGGTCATGGGGCTCCCCGTCCCACCTCAGTTTAAAAAAAGAATCTAGGGGGGTTCTGCACGTCTCTGAGAGAGGCACCGAATAGGAGTTGACGTTATGAATGTTTTCCCTAGTCTCCCTGTCTTAAAAAATGCACACTTAAAGACTTTAATCTTCATCTAGATTTATGACTTGATGTTATCATTTTTGGCACACCTACTGTTCTTTATGTTTTTTCGTAGGCTTGGTACACGGGTCTTGCTTGGCTGTACCGGGCCTTGACTGTAACTGAGAATGTTGAGGATATACATGGCTCAGATGGGAAGGCTCAGGGGGAAAATGCACACAAACAAAGGGAGTTGAAATCCCTCTTTCCCGCAGTGATTGGTCATGGCCCATGCCAAAGGACCCGGAGCTAGATATTTGAAAATAAAAGAAAGACAGTGAAGGTTGTTGGACATGCATTTATTTTTCAGCCTCATAAAAGTCATCTCCTTAGTGTTTGCTTAGCATCTTCAACCAAACACGTACCATGGGTTCCATTTTATGGTACTTACTCAATTGCCCCGGGGATCTTTAAAAATAGTTTTAAGCCCCTTCTGACGTAAAGGTACAGTAATATAGTGGGATGAGCTTCAAAAAATGTGTTCTGATACATACCCCAGGTGTACTTCAAAAAATAATAAAATAAAACCTTACACAATAGTATGATGTCTCTTTTTCCCCCCACGGTGATGAGCCCTGGCGCAGACAGAAAGCGCGCTTAAAAGCACGGCAGACCGCGGAAGAGAGAGCGTAAAACTAAACTCCGGTGTGTGCCAGGCCATCTGGCGCGACCTACGTTACCGTCCGTGTTCGAATCTCAAGTAGATTGCTGTCTTTTTATAACCTTGGACCTAAAGCGGAAGAGCACGAAACAGTCACTGCAATGGGGTGGGGAATGCTTAAGTTGAAATTCGATGTTGAGTAAATTAAGAAAACATCATTCTGTGGGACGGCTATTGTGAAGTGTCTGCAGGAGACCCTTTGAACGACTAGATATCTGTTGAGTTTTCTGGATTTAACTGTCGTTGTGTCCACATTTTCAGGGAATTGGGGGTGGGTTCCAGAATGTTACTGCTCATTAATGTAATAAAAGTTTCTCCTCAACAAACATCCTTGATGTACATGACGTTAAGCCTTTAAATCTCCATAAAGTTGATTCAATATCGCTTTTGAAAAGTTAAGAGAGGACTAAAAACCCGCTGGGAGAGATAAGCCACCTGCTGCCCACTGATAAGTAGCATTATCTCGTACATAATCTCTGTCGGTTAACATTTAATATATCACTAGGTGATAAATTACAACGCAGTGGAGTGGAACAGCCGTGTGGAGAGCGCCGTAAAATAGCTTCATTAAACTGCGAGTCTCCCACGGCGAGTGCATAAATCCAGAAATTCACTTCAGATGTAAAAAATATACCAACATCTGGAACTATCTGCCCGGCCACTGCCGAAGTGTGCCCGTTTCATTTCAAATTTATGGTAACATTACAATTTTGGCTTTTGCAGCAGGCTGGATCGCTCCGAGACGTATTTATTTGTTGGCCGCTAGGCTTGGCGGCCCCTGCGGTGCCACGGGTCTTGCCAGGTCTGAATGCGCGCTCCTCAGAGATCAACTCCCTTCCCCGTGGAATCGCGCGTTCGCCGCGAGAGACTGGGTGTGTTTACGAGCGCGCTTGTGACCGTGTGCGAGCGTGTGTGATACCTCTGTGACGCTAGCTATTGCAAAAAAAAAGAAGAAAGAGGACGAAGTCGTAGGGTTACACTGCGAGGCTGTACACGTGGAAGCATTTCTCACTGTCATTTCTTCTTGCGTCTGTTTAATGTAGTGTGATACTTCGCACATGTGACCACAGAACACAGAATGGAGAGCAGCCTAAATCTATCAACGACGTATTTCTGTGCTTCAAAACATAAAGTGTCAATGCAAGAGGACCGTCCAGTTTGATCCACGGCGCTGCCAAACCGCATTCTTGTTACAGCTGCAATTTTTTACATCTGTTGCATTGACGCTGTTTCACTTGACTGCAGTTGGGAATTTGTTATACTTTTGAAGACACACGGAGAAGCACAGGCTTCATCTTTTTCCCCTCTTATTTGCGATTCCCCAGCTGTTGCTCAGAGTGGCTGTGGCTTCTGTGCTACAATTTTTTCCTCTGCTGCTACCGCTGTGTCTGTGTGTTGACCTCACGTGACTCAGATCATGGACATGGAATGCCAAATATTGTTTGAAACGAGAGCACAAAAGTATTACTGTAAAAAGACTTCCTGTGGTAGAGCAAGACGCTATTTCCTGAAGTTAGGGAATATCTGTTATCGTGCTTTACCCTGTGGGAGACAGGGGGACCACGTTGCCATATTTCAGTTGCTATTTTTCATATGTAATCCTCCTAAATTCTTAGCATGTTGCTCTGAGACTGAATGCCACGAGAGGAAAAAAACACTGCCACAACCTACCATTCACACAAATGAAGATCTGGACACATAATGATTAATCATGATTAAGCATGTTGTTTAATGTTGTTCAATGAATTTGTTTTCTCAAACAGATTCTCTCTTGTACTGCTTTCATTTCCTCCAAATGTAGCCTCAGCAAGCCTTGCACATGGACAAGGGTCTTTTTTAAGCTGGGGAAGCTTTCATTGGCTGTAACCCATAAACATGCTGGGACTCCTGTTTGTGTTTGTTTTTTGCCACCTCTTCACCCGATGCCAACCTGAAAATGCACATAAACAGCTTCAGATTCACAAGTGCAACTTCTAGGTGAAAGAAACAGTTCAACAAGAGCTCCTAGATCATTTTTGTTTCATTCATTGTATTATTGTTTTATTAGTCATCATGACTGTTTCTCAGCTGAAAAATTTGTTTCTTGGTTTCAGCCACATCTCAGGGTACTAGGAGGAAATTCACAAGAATTATTTTTTAATAAATATTAAATAAATATAGTATTAAATATATTCAAATGTTACCTTCTTACCTCTTACAAGACCTATCAAACCCTAACATTAAACAGAGGATTTGATTATTTTGAGCATTTTGAATTAGTGGAACATCCAGTATTGCAATAGCTTCACAACATGCACAGCCACAGAATCGGATATGAAAGTCCTGTGTGTCTATGCGAATACAGATGCAAGCCACAAACTGTAGACCTTTACAATGCAAACATTCCAGGGAGATGAAAGTGCCCTTGGTCGGGTGCTCATAAACAGTCACTTCCTTTGGGTCTCTTAATCACATGACCTTCCTCCCCATCTCTTGGATGGATCCGTTCCCTGAGAAGAGACGCTGAAGAAAGCTCCATGTGAAGGAAATGCATCTGCACTGTTTGCTCAGACTGAAAAGTACAAATAAAAAAAATGTTTTCTAAAGCATACTTGGATTTACTCCAGTAGCTGTCAGGAGTGCAGGTCCAAACTTGTTACTTGATCCACTTTGGACACGCGCACCCCAGTAAGCCTTAAATAAATGGCTAAGGACTGGGCGCTTTCTGCTCAGTGGGCTGTGGTTCAGATCTTGGTCCATGGTGATCACAGGAGTCTTGATGGGTCCTGTCGAGCCGAATTCCCACGGATCCCGAGGTCCTCACAGAGGTCCTGTCCTTGGCTCCCTGACGCAGGGAGGGGCCATACTGTTTTCCTTTTTTGTGAAGCATAATTTTTGGCACAGTCTCCCACTGGCCAATTCCGTAGCTTTGATCTCTATGTGCTGTTGACCGTTTTCCACTCTCCAGTCATAATAGCATGCAGTGCTTCAATGCTTTCCCCAGCAGCAGAAGTGACCCTTTAATTTATTTTTGACATGTCATTTTTTTTGTTGTTTAAAAAAAAGGTAAGGCCATTTTTTAAAAAACAAAATTTAAAGCATCCACCTGAAAAAACATCCAATATATCGTCCTTTGGCCAAACAGGGCATTTTCTTGTGGTTCCTTCACAGTTTATTGTAAGTATCAGTTTTTTTTCAAACCTTCTGGTGGTTTCTTGGAAGTTTATTATAGAAATGAAGACAGGAAATATTTTTTACTGCCCTAGGTTAGCTTACTAAAAGGCAGGTTCTGAAACGAGTTATTGCCCTACATCAGAATTGGAAACAGAAAAAGAGTTAACCATCTGCGCCTTTAATACAATAATAAAATGGCAAACAAAGCCAGCATTCATCTTTCTCCCTGAAACAAATACAAAAAAGATCTAGGGGAAATAATCCATTACGAAACTTAATACAACAAAATAAACCTGCTCTGTCTGATGCAATCAATAGGGGTATTGCTGCATTAGTGTAAAAAAAAAAAGAATTCAAAATACGTATGTTTCTGGTACATCACTTATTTAACATTTCATGTAAATAGTTTGGAGGGGAAAAAAATATTGCTTCCAGCCCAGAACATCCACTTTGGAAACTTGGAATTACATAACACTAAAAGATCCACTTTTGTTTTATTTCTCAGTGCAAAACACATTTTCCATGCATAAGATGAGCGCAGGTGTCGGTTGACTTTCACAGAGATGGTTATTGACTGGGGGCCCACAGGCAAGGTACACGGAGTGCATAGCAGCCGCTTTCATTTGAGGACATTACATCCATAGCGTTCAGCCCAAAACAGGGTGAAATATATGTCCCGGGTCTAACTGAGCCAATAACAGCATGAGTGGGAGGAGAAACAGAATCTTCCCATCCTCAGACGTATCATCATGGTCAGGTCAAGATGACGCTAAATTGAATCTACCGTTGCAGATTCTCAGGAAATGGAAGCAGAGGTGAAACTGGGGTTGGTCTTCAAAATAAGCACATTGCGCCGGCCTTAACCTTGGTTGGTAATTTCATATTGTGTGTCCAAAGAAATTTGTTTTATTTTGTTCTTCTGGGTTGAGTTATTCTGGGTGCATGAGTGTGGTATGTGCACAGTAGAGTAATCTGGAATAGCTTTAATTAATGCGTTGTTGGAATTTCACCGTAAGGTAACTAATTACTTCAGTATGGTTGAGGGGGTCATATTTCTTCATCAGATAGGAAATACTTTGCTTTTCACTCAGATCGTTTTCAGCGTGTCTTTGTTCTTTGGTTTTGGGTCCTCCTGGTTTTTTCGACGGTAACTGAAATTCCAGG
>CM032876.1:10027279-10174779 GCA_019176425.1 Megalops atlanticus
CAGTTAACGCGTGTCTGTGGGGGCCTGGGTTAACAATGGCCTCTCTGTGCTTCGACACCTCTCTCTCTCTCTCTCTCGCTCGCTCCTTCTCGGGACAGGCTTCCGTGTGAGGCGTGAGGCGGCTCCCGCGAACGTATCAAAAGGTATTAGAACTGTACACCGCGCTCCGCCGTGCCCTCCGGCCTTTTCTGCAGCGGGTCCGCGTGTGTGTATGAGAACCACATGTAGAGCGGCCCTCCGTTACACGCACACAGAGCGTCCAAACTGACCACACTGCTGCTGTTCATAGACACGTTTAAGAAGAAAACCTTACTGAGGGTGGCCACGGCGGGGGGGGGTGTTGTGGGTGGGGTTGTGTAAGAAGTGGGGGGGGGGCTGAGTAAGTAACCAACACATAGGGGTTTTTAACCCCGCAAGGTTCTCAGTAACGGCGCCGCACCCGTCACGGGTCGAGCGCACAGTGCAGCGCACAGTGCTACTGTAAGCGCAGGTCACAGCTCGTCCGCAATTACGGGGGCAACTTAAAGCGAAACCGCTCTGCTTTTTTTTCCCCCAAGATCCCAGCCCATCTGGCTGGCCGGACCTCAGGCAATGGCAAAGCCTGTCAAACAAAGGCCAGACGGGGCGCGAGAGCAGAGCAATGCACACTACGACAGACAAACAGTACCTTCAACGTATACATAACATTAGCCGGCGAGAGGAGCCAACTACTGTTGTTCATACGGTCATACTCAATTTTCTCTCAATCGTATACTTGGCATTTACTGCAGCTATGAATATAACATATGCACATACTTTATACGTTTGAAAAGAGATCCCACTGTGTTGGAGGAAAAAAAAAGGAACACAACAGTTAATGCGGTATGGCACTAAGTTAAACATTCAATATAACAGAACAACCGCAATAAACAAACTGACAAAAACAAACCCCTTGAACACTTTGCTGGCTGACAGGGAGATAATACTGAAACACGTGATTAAAAGGAAAAAAAAAGGTCAAACATGTAAGTCTGTCTCCAGCTTCTTGTAAACAGCAATTTGAACTTAATTTTAAACAGCTGACAGAGGAAAGTGGACCGTAAAGGCTGGTGAATTGGTCTTTTTTTTTTTAAAGAGCGTTGTTCTGAACAGAAACATATGTAAGGCAAAACTACTAATATAAACGAACACTGATAACACAAACAAAAACATCCCTTTTTTGGGTTCTGACCCTCAGTTGAGTTGCCTCCTTTTTTATATATAAGAATGTAAAAAAAAAAAAAAATACAGCACCGCACCTGGGAATCTGCATACCTGCATTTGTACAAAAATTGTTGCTTTGAGATTTTGAGGCTTAAAAAAGTCGGTACTGGAAGTACCCCTCTGAATCCCCTGACATGGAACACAGAATCCAAGGACAGAGCGTTAGAGGCAGCAATCAAGTCAGTAACCGTTGGCGACGGGACAGTGAGGCTGCCCCCTCGATTCTCGCTCAGGAGAGCATTCTTGGCCAGGACGTGGGCTGGCCGAGCCCACGTATCTATGTATTCACAGTTATTGTTGGCAGGTCGTTATTTTTCTGGCCGAGACACAACAGTGTTACATTTACAGTCATAATGAGGAGACAGACAAAACACCTGCAATGCCTTTAGAGACACCCTGTTTGACACTGCTTTTGTGTGTGTGTGTGTGGGTGCATGTGAATGTGTGCTTGGATATGTCTGTGTGTGTGTTTGTGTGTGTTTGTGTGTGTGTATGCGTGTGTGCATCTGCATGTGTGCTGTGTATGTGTGTGTGTATGTGTTTATGTGTGTGCATGTGTGCATGTGTGTGTGCGCTTTTTATGTGTGTGTGGTGTGTGTGTGCGTGTGTGCATGTGTGAGAGAGAGATGGTGAATCAAGAGTAGTGGAAGTTATTTAAGGTCAGCTCCGCCCGAAACTCAAAGCTGGCCCTCGCTTGCACCAAATGGAAGAAAACGGGAAGAGGAAATTCAGGAGAAATCTCTCAGAAGTCTCTTAAATAAAGCAGAAGTTTTAAACAACTTAAAACAGTTAAAACATATAAATTTGAGAGCACATTACCGTGGACAGTATTGTTTCTTTTGCTTCAAAAAGGCACTTTGGCGAAGTACAATACAAATTTTAGGAGTACAAAATGTCAGATTTATCAAATAACTTAATATTATAAAAAGTGTCTCGTTAGGAATACTGCAACCGACAGCAATTCATTTATCAACACTTGTTTAATGCATGTGCATGAAAACAAACATAACAAAATAAATGCTTTAGACCACAAAAAAATCTTAACCATACTTTCTCTTTACCATACCTACTGTAATAAAAAAACAAACAAACAAGTGCTCAGTTTCCATGGATTTTAAAGGTCTAAAAACACTCAGATCTTCAGAGGAATGTTGCGTGGAGCCAACGTGCGGGTTAATACTTCTGGACCATGGGCACTTTGACAGTCTTAATTTCTGATATATGGGAGGACTTCTGGATGATGCAGCTGGTCGTCCCTGATACACTGTCCTTTCCCTGGGCGAGGTTTGTCAAGGCCATGGCTGCGTTGATCTCTTTCCAGTACGTCTCGTCTTTGCCTCGCGGCTTCTCCTTTGGCACGCTGCTGATCGAACACAAAAAACAGTTTTGGGGGGTGTGGAGGTGGAGGTGGGGGTGGGCGAAGGAGTGTTGTTGCTATGATTTTAATAATCATAATCACCTGTACACACATACAGGAGGCACAGGCCAAAGAGGAAGGAGTATGTAATGCGCACTCACCTGTCACATTTGCTTGATCCATGGTCCACAGTCTCTGAAAACACAACAGCAAAAAAGGAAAAAAAAAAAAAACATTAATTTCAAAATGCACCAGGGTCAATGAAGATTAATTATGTAAAACCTTTTGGCCCTCGGAGAGCGTACATGGGGGGTCTGTGCTGTAGTTATGTTACAGCAACATGTGTTTCTTTGTGTTTTTTTTTTAAATCTTCTTGATTTTCTGATGCGGGAAAGGCGGTCCTGTATAAAGCAAAAACGCCAGCGAAAGAACCCTGATGGTGAAAAAACGTGAGTGTTCCCATCCCTGAACGAGCTTCCCCAAGCGCTGCGCTTTCCCGGGGCGTTGATTTCGGCGAAGACCTCGGAGAGCTCTGCCCCGCCGCCATGTGAAGGCAGACAGACAGAACCACAGCGCTTCACATTCCACGTCAGAAACACGCGAGGGGAACTGCGGCCTCATTAAAGCACGTAACCGAGCTGTAATTTAGCAAAAGTAGCGTTTTCGTGCCCCCCTTCTAATGCTTCTTTTTATTCCCTCTCTCAGGTAGGCTGCAGTAGGTGGATAACGGGGGTAACGGTGGGCGCAGTGCCTGGAGGGATTCAGCGGAGCTGAGAAGCCGTGGTGAACTCCCGGGCTTTGCCAAACTGGAGGCTGCTCGGCATCCAAGGATAGCAGCGAGTTTCACCAGCTGATGATGACACTGGCTTGGCACCACCGGCTTCCCATTAAAATGAACAGAGCGCCTGGATTTCCTGCACACAGAGCTGCAGGCACACCCTTTGTATTAACAAAAACACAAAAACCCGGGTTCCAGCGAGCTCTAAAGCGGAGGGAAAATACGCATATATGGGTGTGTGAGTGGGGCGGGCGGGGAAGGGGAAGGGGGGAGGGGGACTGTCTTTCTGATGGCTATGTGGCACTGCCAAATCATTTTTGTGTTGTCCATCTGCGGAATGGACCGCTTTCCATGGGCAATCTTTTTTTTTTTTTCGTTCCTACAGACATAGGAAAACACCTTGATGATAGTTCTGCTGTGCATACGTAATCAGTTCCACATGAGCTCTGATGGTGTTGTTTGCAGCCTGCTGCTGCTGGTGCTGTTGACTCCCTCAGATGGGCTGCATCTGCTCTGGTTTAAGATGATTGCCCTCCCAGAATCCTCCAGCTACACAGCCAATCATTGGGGGGGGGATGTTGGGGCTGGACAGAGAAAGCCGCTGCATATTTTCTCATGGAAAAAATGTTCAGACATGTTTGTTTGCTTTCAGGAGTGTGGCCTTGCTGACATCTCACCTGTGCCTCGCTACCCATGCTAACGTTCTCGCTGCGTTTTCTCGGACATTCTTTGGAAAACTGTTATTTTCTCCCCCACCTCAGCCCCTCTGAATGACGGGATCATCCAACGGCCCTTTTGTGAGATCGAACTCGGCTGCATTTTGATAGCATCGCCCTGATCTCTGTCCCTTCTTTTACAGGCAAAGAAGAAAGGGAGGGGGATTAACCGTGGTGTTTGCCAACAGAACACCTGCACGCATCCAGATCACCCCCTTACAGAAGAAACACAGACATTTTCACAACACGTTGTCCCCTCTTCATCTCACCCCTTCACGTTTCCAACACCAAATCCCCCCAGCGAGACCACGATCCAGACTTCTTTTTCTTCTTTTTTTTTTCTAACGGTCCAAACAGCACCTAATAATTTGAAACGTCTTAGCTGTTCTCAGTTGTTTTCAGAAAATGCTCACATGTGCTGTGACCCAGACTGACGGTGGTATCATCCAACAGTATCAGGCCAGCGGAGATGAAGGCCAAAATCAGGCAGATTATGAAATTTCCTGTTGTTTCCCCCTCAATAATGGGTTTAAATCCAACGAGCAAGTTGTCTTTCACCCTGATTTTTTCAAAAAAAAAAAAGGATACAGTCGAAGCGGGAATATGTCCCAAAACCCAGGGCCAGGCTGCGAACATGCACGCGTTTTCCGCACACCCCCTGCAGAGCCTGGCCGGGTATCCGCGGCTGCCGCCCGCCGCCCGAGTGACCAATCTCAACGAGGTGTTTTCAGATTGACCGTTCTCATGCGGTCCGGCCAACACAAATGCAATTATGTTTCTCTCTCTCTCTCTCTCTCTCTCGGTTACCACGAAGAAAAACTATATCTGTTATATGTCAAGACCGCAACCGTTTTGTTCCACGGCTTCACAGGCCATTTACAGCCTTGAAATTATTACAAAGTTTTCGTTCCTCCTCCGCCCCGCTTTCAGGCTCCAGCTCCTCTCGGGCTGGACGAGCAAGGGAGTTCACTCCGCTACAGACCGCTGTTGCTGCACATCACTGACATTGCACAGTGTTATAGAACTGAACAACTGTAAAACAGCAGGAGACTTCCGAGGAAGAGCCTCTACAGCATACACGGCGACGAAAAAAGTCAAACTGAAATCTCTTTACATTACTGTCATTTAGCAGACACTCTTATCCTAGAGCAACTTACATACGTTACAGTTTTATCCATTTTTATACAGCTGTATATATACTGAGGCAATTGGGCAAATGGGATAAGTACCTTGCCCCAGGGGACAACAGCAGTGCCCCATCAGGGAATTGAACCAGCAACCGTTCAGTTACAGGCCCCGCTCCTTACCTCTATGCCACACCACTGCTGCTCTTCGAATTATTTCAGGTCATGCTACCTTCACTGTAGCCTCACATTATTGACACGATTGTTACAATGACAGATATGGAATAACAAGAAAAGAAAGTAAACAATTTAGAGCTGATGATCTTTGAGCGAAATTCTGCCAGGTTGACCCCGGGGTGACCTTTTCTCCGACGGTTGCCGTGTAACTGGGCATAGAGGAGGTGCCCTGTGGGCGACGGGCGGCCAGGCCTTTGTAATGTTATCGGATGCGGCGAGGGCCGCCCCGGTCGCGTCCGCTCCGTCCTGGCCGGGCGAAACGGCGAGTTCCCGTAAAGCCGCTGTGTCCAGCGGCCCGTCGCTCTGACAGCAGGGCGTGGCCGGGCGCGTCGACTCGCTGCCTCTCCTCAGAGACCCGAACGCCAGCCAAGGAGAAAAGCATCGCCCAGGGAACCGCCGACAGAAAATTGGACGGCGAACCCCAGCGCGAGAAACGCAATTTCCAATTCTCCGCTGCCTAAAACATCTAAAACTCAAGATTTTTAAAACAAAGGCTGTGCCAAAGAAACTATAAATCGTTAATAAATCACCGCGGGTCTCTCTCTCTCTCTGGCTTTTTTTTTGTTGCTACTGAATGTATATCCATTTCACCGACGCATTTCTATCACACTTCAGTTTCATTTATTTTTTAAGATCAGCAAGGGAAAAAACGGTCTGCCGATGGGCTTTCTGCTGTCAAGAGAAAATCCCTAAAATACTGGATTCCCTGCCTCTACGCCCCGACGCAAAACAGAGGGGAACTACGAAGCCCACTGTCGAAAAAAGAGGTGAACGGCACCGGTGACAAATTAAATATGAATAAACGCACCTGCTCGGGGAGAAATTATCATGCGCAGCTGTTGTTGTTGTCGTTAGCAACGGACAACAGTAAACACGAGGTCCCGTATGCGAAGCCGAGCAGGGCTGCGCCGGATTAGAGAGACGCAGACGCCCACACGCCAGGCTCGGGCTCGGGTCCTGTAAATCTGCGCAGACAGGCTGCGCAGACACACACAGGCTGCGCTGACAGGGCAATCACTGCAGCTGCGATCACTGCAGCTTTGGACACGTCGCAGGGGGCCGCGCGGCTATCGGGCTGCGTAATGTCATTTAAGCAGACAGGCTACGCTGGACAATTTGGTTAGCGTTGGTGGGGGGAGGGGTGGGTGGGTTTTATATATGACTCAGGTATCGAATTAGATGAATCAGCACGATAACCACTCCTTTCCGAGGCACAAACGGGAAAAGGGAACTTCTCAGAATGTGCTATCAGGCTACGATCTGATTCACTTTGGGGACGCCCCCCACCCCGCCGCCCACCCCCACATGACACACTGAGTCACTGAGTGCACTACTGGAAGAGGCTGGCTCAAGCCTCCGGTGCCTCGGTCCCTCCCAAACACAACGTCCCTCTATGACATCACAAACAAACAAGAGTTCCGCCGCGATAAAAGAGCCGGGGACCAGGCTCCGACGTGCACTTACCAACTGTCGCTGGACGTTCCCCCCACCTCTTCTCCTCACACAAATGGTCTGTGTCGTTTTATAATGTCAGAGGGAGTCTGTGAATGAAGTTAGGGACGGCTTGGCACCTCCAGGGCCTCCGCGTTAGCCTTGCCAAGGAGACAAATCATCCCTGAGCAGCCACTACCAGTGCCAGCCCCTCCCCGGCATTCCACATCTCCGCTGCCTAGCCCAGCGCCAAGGGCCGCTGAATCACGCCATTACTGTCAGAGAGGGCTGCTTGCCTCTCTGAAGCTAAAGAACACATTCGAGCGTCTGGAAGACAAAAACGAGGGAAACGTTTATTTATTTATTTTTTTTATGGAGCGGTTCGCCCCTCTGGAAGGGCCTCACCGCTTTTAACCCGATCCAGGGAGAAAAACAATCGTGGATGTGCTTTGAAACAAGGCAGTGTCTGATGCAGGTTGCATCACGCAGAATAACGCACTGAACCAACTGGCTTTTGTGCCTGACTTATCTGTGGTACAGTACAGGATATTCCCACTTATTGCCAGCTCCCCCAGCTGTTAGACGAGTCTGCTATTATTTTTCACATTGGTAAAAATTATCATCGCCACAGACATGACTGTGATCACCAGGCTAGAATTAACGTCACTAGTGTCATCTGAGTGCATTATATTGCATTACTGGTAGATGCAAATTGCATTATACTCTAAGCAGTGCAATGAGATTCGTGAGTCACCCAAACCATTGACGAAGGCATTGAAACTTGCAGCATGGCCTCTTAGCTGTATTTAATATGATACGGGACATTTTCTGGAACTGGAAGGAAGTAATATCTGTGCCTTTGCAATAACCTCCAAATGAAATCACTGCACCCACACACACACACACACACACACACACACACACACACTCTCCCTTTCTTGCCAAACCTCTTCAATGTGAAGAGCATATCAAACTAATGCTTCATGCGGTCAGATTTCTCCTCAGTAACTTTCTAATCCGCAGCACATTGATTTTATGAAGATCCAAAAAAAAAAACAACCTGCAAAAGCACAAAGGCAGATAAAAAAGGGTCTCAAGGCATTTAAACATCCTCTCTCTACTCGGGCCTGCGTGGGCCCACTGTTTACGAGCGGCAGTAAACACGGGCTAATCACCTCATACAAACCATCGTAATGACGGAGGGGGGGAGGCGGATTTGGGGGAAGGGGGTTTACGTGGCCGAGGCACTTTAAACGATAACGTAAATAAGTCGTTAAAGCCGCAGGGCAGCGGCAGGTCCCGTCAGACGTTTCTTCGCGGAGACCAGGGCCCCGGCAGATCGGCGTGATGGAGATTTATGCATGCCTGTCTCCGTTGCTTGGCACGGACGCGGTTATCACGGGACCGGCTGCGCTCGGACGTACGCCGGGAGCGAGATCTCCGCGCGAGGGGTGGAAGGGGGGAGGGAGGACTTCAAACAGGGCCCTGCGGAATCTCCAGCGTACAAGCTGCTCTTAGGACATACTAAAGAGTGTAACAGTATCTCCCATTGACGTACATCGGGGCGATCTTTTTAACTCGCTGATGGCAAAACTATTTCACAGGTGGGTTATTATTAAGGCGAAGGCACTGAGCAATAATTTGTCTCTGATGGGTCAGCGCTGCATTTCTCTGATCTTCCTGAAGAAGCAGATGTCGTCACGCACAAAGAGAAGGGAGTGGGGCGCAGAAAAAAAGTCAATCTTGTGTGAACAGAAGTTGCTCGGTATCTGGATGTTTTCGGGACGAAAATAGTCTGAAGTGATAACCAAAATGATACGTTCGCCCTGTAGCTCGCTTAGCCTCATTATGTGGCCGTTGTGCGGTACAGCCCCAAAGCTCTGACAAACGTCACCGAAAGGCCAGGCCAACCGCGGCAATATGAGGCCTTTTTTGTATAATAGAATTATAATTAGAATAACCCAGCGTCACACTAACACCGCCTCCTCAAGGGATGTGCTTTTAGTTTTGTTTTGTTTCTCCCTTATCCCACAGAAAAGAAATCTTGATATATCGATAATTATGGTGATTTGATTTTCAAATGGAATCAATTTGCATGTCAAATAAAAAAAAAAACAACAGACAAAGACCTGGAGAGGAGCTCTTATCCAGAGCAGCTGTGATCTCTGATGGGCTAATTAGAGTGGGTCTGGATGCGTTTGAACGCACTGCCAGCCTTGACACTGACAATTTAGAAGCGATCAACAAGGAGGGGAAAAAACCCTTACTCATTAATCCCAAATCTCAAAAACTCGGGAACAGACCTTGGTGCAACTCCTCCACCCACCCAGCCCTGAGGAAAACAGATAAGTGCATTGGGTTTGTCTGTTCACGCTGTTACTTAAAACAATGGGCCAAGGCACCGAAAGCAGACGCGATAATGAACAGGTCTTCAGTCTGTGGTGTTTGGATTCAATCTGCACACATCTCTGCTGTTTCGGTCAGGCTACTGACAGCCAAAAATTTTGAGAGAGGGGCATCTGTTCTCCTGCACTATCATCACCAAGCTGTCCAAGCCGCGGTGTTGGGGGAAGGAGCTAGTCTTGTAAACGGAAGCTTGTCAGTTCAGAACTGATTCAGGTTGGGGTCCTCCTGTTGCAGCCTTGAGCAAAGCACTTAAGCCCGATTGCCTCAGCAAAATATCCAGCTGAATAAATGGATGCTGTGAAAGTCACTCTGGATAAGAGTGTCTGCAAAGCAAATTACTACTGATAATAACACTGTCTGTGCTCCCCCAGCTCGACAGCCACCGCAGACTGACTGGTACACGCACGCGCGTGCACACACACACACACAAACACACAACACACACACACACACACGCACACACACACACGCACACACAACCACAACCACAACCACCCCCACAACACAGAGAGGGTAAAACTGCACTGGGGGGGACAGGATCTCAAGAGAGGACAGGCTTTGCCACAGACCCTGAAAGCCCAAGCCGGCCATTTTTCAGAGAGGCACAGCCGCCGGGCACCACGCTGCGGTTTGTGTCAGCCATCAGTTCCGCCTCCTGCCTCGCCTTTGTGCCTCGAACCCAAAATCACCCCTGCGTGTTTAGCGACTCACAGACCCTTCCATTTATTTCCACGCGTCTACGGCCACTTTCTTTTCCTGACAGCCCCCGATAAAATATCGTGATAATCTCGGCGTCGTGATAAATTACCTCTCACTTTTTTTTTACAGAGGTTGAACCTGGAAGCAAGAGGAGCCCTTGGCCAGCACCGCTCCTGGAGCAGGCCTTTTTATTTTTCCCTCATTTAGCAGGAGTGGAAAAAAAAACACAGCCAGCTCTTGCACTGGATTTCCTAAGATGAGATTCCCTCGTGAGAATTCGCATTCATCAGTTTCACAATCTGCTCACTGTCACCGGTAGACACACAGTACCGTTCCCCCGCTCAATGAGTTTGTATTATTTTTATGTAAGCTATCAAACGGCTACGGCTAAACCGATAATTCAACCCTAACACCCAGCATCCCCCCGGTACTAATTTTTTGGAAAAATGCAGACTGCTCAACAGAAGTGGATTGTGCTGTTACTCCAGCCATTGGGGTAAAAACAAAGGTGTGCAGGTCAAAGCAGATTCAGTCACTATATTCATAGAAGGTCTACATTCACTACACTTTTTTTTAAAGAAACAAAGATGAGACAAAAAAATTCAGACGTTTCAGTTTCCGCTCCAAAAGCAACGAACGCTTCTATCCGGTAACTCACCCGGTCCAAGCACTGTTTACCCAAGAAAGGCAAGCAGAAGAGCAAAACCCAGGAATGAAGCAGAATTAGAGAGGGAGAGACAGAGGCCTGCCAGCGACCCTCCGACGAAAGGCAGACATGTTACACGAATAATTAGCGTGTTCAGGATTCTACTCACTGGATTTTTTTCCCCTTTCCACCCTTCCACAAGCCCAGTAAAATTCCTGGTATCTGAAACGGTAACATTAAAACAGTATGAACGCAGTATGAAGGCCCTCTTCGGTTCTGCTGGGTCGTGGGCCGGACGTGGTTCGTATAAAAAGTTTCCATTTAGGGAGATGGTTTTAAGCACTTTTTAAACAGTGTACAATTCTCCAGGATTCAATAACTGTCTGGCACTGGCTGTGACCTAATTTGAATGGCTCTTACGAGTCTCCATAGCCTATTCAAACACTACTGTTTTCATTTAACATATTTCTGACTCAACTATGTGTTAAATGTGGCCTGTATTTGAAACAAGTCACTTCAATACTGTAAATTACAGGTGAGCGTCACATTTTAATACATCCAAGGACCTCTGGTGCGACAAAAAAGCCTGCTCCAAAAAGACACAGAAAGTCTTTCCGAATAACGCACGAAAAACAGCCTCAAATGCAGCTGCACGCAGCGATCACAGAGGCCAAGCATAAGCAGAGAAAAAAACACTGTGGGCATATTTTTTGCAATTTTATGCAAAGTTAAGGACTTAAAATTCAGCATGTGCCTCAAGTGGGATAGAAACTGGTGACCTTATGACTGCATGACCAGGGTGTTATTGTAATTATTTACAAATATTAAGTCATACATAGAGTTCATTTAGTTCTGAAGTGTTCATTATTGGCCTTGTTTGTAATAATTTGCAAATCAAACTTTTCACTTATGGTGTATTTAAAATGTATTAAAGATGGCAGTACATACATTATTCATACCAAGATTTTTTTTTCAAATCAGTGCATTGGTTCATGAGTTTAAGTAACAACAAAAACAACGACAAAAAATCAAGATCAAAATGGCAGTCATAAACAAAAATTACAAAAATATTTCTTGTTATAATAGAAATATTGATCCAAGGTTTAATTACATTTATTCACTTGAAATATGTTTTAATGAACTGGGTGAAATCACATGACCTAATCATGGTAGCCAAAACCATGTGACCTGGCTCCAGTGGCCAACATCTGATTGGCTCAAGAGGCCATATTGTTTTACCTACTAAATTCTACTTAATAAACTTAATAAAAGGCTGCATCATGTTTGCCAAGGTTCATGCACACCACTGCAACGGTTCATAATGACATGCTTTTAGAGAGTTTTTTTCTACATTGAAAATTACATGGCAGCCAGTTTTTTTTTATGGGAGTCATTCAAAGCTGGCACAGTGATAAAGTATGGTCCATAATATCTCTACATCAAATGCTCCAATGAAAGCAACAGACTAAACAGCATAAACAGAGTAAACTGATTTACATGCTAGTGTATTACTTGAAAACAGCAAATTGATGTGTGGCCATTTTTTAACAAATCTGAATATGTTTGAGAGTTCATAGATTGTGTGTTCAAAGTTTTACGTGAATCAGATCTGAAGCCTTTTTGGCTAATGTGCTAACTGTTCAAAACTGTGGAAAATTCAGTATGCTGGAACCAGCTAGTGTCACTAATGGAATGTCAGTTAATCAGGAAGAATGTTACAGCATTGGAAATATGTGTACAAAATTTCAAGCCTCTATGCCTTATGGTTGATTGGTTGAAATGCCTTTGTAGATCATGTGACCACTTGGTAACCATCAGGTCTAATTATTTTAAAGAATTCAGAGAGAGTCTGGATTTTGTAGCCATTTTTTCTGGTAAAAAATTGAACTATAACAATATAATGCCTTGGAACAAGTGTTTTGTCCTCTTAAAATGGATAATGACTACTAGTTTTAACTAGCACTTGATGTTACAGTTATGTCTGCACATAGTAAATCTTTGAAATAAATAAAATGTGTTCTCATAGCTGAATTCAAGAGATATGTTCATGTTATACATGGAAAAAAACTTCAGTTGAACAAGAAATTAAATTAGGGGATCAAAAAAAATAACATACAATTTTCAAAACCAGGACCAGAACCAGCAAACTCTTCTCAGTGAGTGGTCTGAATAATTCTCTCCATACATGCTGAGAATAGAAAAAAAAGCCGGACAGCTACTGTAAAGGCAAATTATCATCATTGTCTGAGAATCAATCCATCAAGCTCAGGTCAATCCTACCCTTTTGCACCGCTGTTGAAAATTTGTTCACCATGATCCGCATCACATCAGAAGGGGGCAGAATCCAGGCCAAAGCCTAACTAAAGATAGCAAAAGCCTGGATTCCTGGCACTTAATACCCCATTAGAGGGCCATTTGGCATAAACTCACTGGAATGTATGATGGAACTGTGCAACCTCTTCATTTTAATGCAATCCCCCCACAAGGCGACTCTCAAAAAAAACAAAGGCCCTTGGTTTTCTCCTGAAAAGACAAAGAAAATGTAAGCCCTCCATCTCCTGCCATGTCTGATTGCTCTCTGTATGCCTGATGCTACATTAAGACGCAGGCCTCGGCCACAGCCAACCCTCCCATTAACATAAACTCAACCTCTCCTCTCCCGATAATTCAGTCCTCCGGTTCTGCTCGAGGGGAATCAAAAGCGAGGTGGAGGCACTAGCTAATTCAAACCATCAGTGCCAAGCGCTCCGGAGAGCTCCATCCTCTCCTTAAACCCAGAAATGCAGGTCTGAAATTTCAGACCTTCTGTAATTGACGAATGCCTGAGCAGTTTCTTCACCACAAAAATATCTTGGAATGAACCTGAGACAAATTTAAGGAGGAAATGATGCAAATTAAAGATTAAAGTTTCTTTTTACCACAATACGATCAGATGTAATATCTGTCTCTCATATATTTATATATATATATTTTTTATATATATTTAATTTTTTTCCCCTTCCTCGGCAGTGACCAGTTAGCAGGTGTTCGTGCAAATCGCCCAGGGAGCCCATGTTTTTCAGAACTCTGTGTGCAGCAGACTCAAGACTCCTCTCACGTGACCTGTGGCGACCCACAGCACTCACTGCCTGGGAAGGTGTTACTTCCACATCCCCAATGCCCCAAAGAAAGAAATTCAGGTCCAAAAATGAGTATTTAGCATAGATAAAAACACAGATCTGTTCACGCAGACATGCATCCATGCTCTCAGGTGTGCGCTATTCTACACTTACTATTCTGCAAAGACAGAACAAAGCTTGCTCTATGGTGCAGAGATGTATCAGCTATAATCTGCATGTAATCCCTGTGGCATTTCAGAAGGCGTGTCAATGACAGGCCCACTCTCTTTGTGGACATGTGCAAGAGGAGACATCTGTCAAGAGCGTCACTGTGTTTCACAAGTCAGAAACCTTTATGTACAGATTAACCACCATGTTAAAATCATGCTTATAAACCCTTGTCCAACACACCGAGACACAAAAATACATATTTTTAACCTAGAGAGAGAAGATCTCCTACACCCTGTATGAAGTCAAAGCACAGCCATTTACTCTGAGGGAATAAAACAACACTATCCAATATAGAGTGTTGAATAACGTCTCCGATTCCAAAAAAACCCAGCAATTTGAGAGATTACTGTTTCTGAGATACGGAATGTAATTAAAAGCAGGGAGTGGGAACACTACAGCACAATGCCACCATAACGTGCATAAAGTGTTTTTTTATGGCAACCAAGCAAAAAAAAGTCCTTACAACCCGTTCACACGGGACCACACAGATATCCTCTCTCTCTGTCCACCACACAATCAGCCACTGTTATCCGGCAGGCCCCTTCGCCTCCAGCAACACCCTGCATCTCCCAGCCTCAGCACCCACCCTGCACTGCTGCCCCAGCTCCGCCTCACGCCAGGATCAAAGCCGCGGCGCACAGTAGTCTGTGTGTGTGAGGGCGCGCCCCTCTCCCTGGTGTTGTGACTCCGGGACCGACCGCCCTCCCGTTGTGAGGGGAGAGAGGCAAATTCCTGCGTCTGCTGTCTGAGAAACGCTTGCGGGGGGGGCGAGACGCTGACTTAACCTCTCAGTGGAAAAGCCTTGTTTGTTCTGTAAGGCCGGAGGGGAACAGTTTCGCGTTCCAGAAGGAAATCTGTGTAGCCACTCACACGGGCATGCATGCACACACACACAGTCAGATATTACGAGGGCAGAGTGTGGGTGAAATGAAAGGGGACCCTCTGTACCAGGACATTTAAGCGATGAGGTGACAGGAACGGTGGAACATCCACACAACGCCCACACGCTGTTTTCAAAGGCGGGGCCCGACGACAGGCTCAAACCACAATGCCAGGGTTCTCGGGACACCGGTCCACAAAAAGCTTCAGGGGGAAAGAATGCGAGAAATGTGGATCCTTACCAGCTCGATAAACAAAGTTCGCCTCGGTCTCGGAGGACGAGGGCGAGAGCAGCTCATCGTCATACTCGTTGGAGCTGAAAGACCCTGAGTGGTTCCGTTTGCGCGAGTCCATGACGGCGTTGGAGGAGGCCATGACGTGGCGCAGCGAGTCGTTGAGGTACCGGTGTAGCAAGCTGCTCTTGTACTTGGGCGGGGAGACGTAGTCGTCCCCAAGCGAGGCGTCGGCCCTCAGCCCCGCCCCCACTGCCCCGCCCTCCTTCTTGATCACACTCTGGTACATGGGCTTGCTGAACTCGGCCGCGCTTGTCTGGGTGTGCGAGGGGTTTTCTCCATCTGTGACAGCAGGGGGCGCAACAGAGGGGGAAAAATTTTAAATAAAACAATTTCTACATTACCCTCATTTAGCAGACACACTTATCCAGGACAACTTACATACAGTAGGTTACAATTTCATCCATTTAGCTGGATATTTACTGAGGCAACTGCAGGTTAAGCACCTTGCCCAAGGGTACAACAGCAGTGCCCCAATGGGGGAATTGAACCAGCAACCTTTCAGTTATGAGCCCTGCTTCTTACCACCACACCACACTGCTTCTATACAATGTAATTTCATCCTATTCATTTAAACAGCTTCACAGACCTGCAACCGATAGGGGTTCGTTTTTCTTTTAATCACAAGGATATATCTGTTACTCTTTGTAAAACAAAAAAATTGCCAGTGAGCACCAGGGCTGAGGTTGAATTAAAATATAGACCCTACCTGATGAAAGGAAATACCGAGGCTAAAAAATAGTGCTGAAAAACAGATATCCTTTAAGGGGGTGGTGGGGGGAATCAAGAGAAATCTATTCTAGATACTGTCAGTGCCAAGTTTGTAATTGGGTAATTTGGGCAGGTCTGAGTTTTGATTCAGCCAAGGCCAAATTATAATTACGGCTTCCACATATCGGAAACACATGGATATCCCCCTCCGCCCACCCCCAACCCCCCACATCTTGCAGTAGATATTTGAGGCACCGTACTGTACAACCCCTATAGGAAGCTAAAGCCTTCGGACCACATGCAAAAAAAAAAAAAAAAGCAACGGAACGGTGTGGTGGTTCAGGAACTGCACTTTTAACCTAGAGGCTGCAGGTTCAGAGTTTGGGTGAGGCACGGCTCACTGCACCCTTAAGCCAGGCAATTACCATGAATTGCTTCAGTAAATGTCCAACTTTATAAATGGACATGTTAAATGCAATTTGCCCTGCGTAATTGCGCCCGCTAAGCAAATAAATAAAAAATAATAGTTACTGACAAAATAAGCTCAGCCGCTGCAAGAGCTCTTTTGTGTGATGCACAGTGTTTCTCAGACACTGCGCCCCAGCAGGTTCATGGCCAGTCTGCTCCAGCCATTCCCACTCAGATGTGTTACAGGGAGTTGCCATGACATCCTTTTTGGATGCCCTGTGTGTGCCCTTCACACACCCCCCCCCGGCAGTCACACTCCCAGGGTCACAGGGGTTGGGCTCCTCTGGGAGACAGCAGCTGGAAGTGACACCAGTGTGTTTGGCCAGAGGGAGTCTATGTGGAGGCGCTACAGCACACTGGGGTTAGAGAGGGAGGTGACTGAGGTTACAGAGCCGGCAGCACATTCATTAAACACACGCGCGCACACACACACACACACACAACACACATGCACGCACACACACACACACACGCACACACACACGCGCATGCACACACACACTCACACATACTCACACACACACATACTCACTACTCACTCACACACACGCACGCACAAACACACGCACGCACACACACACACACACACACACACACACACTTCACACACACAATGCTTGTAACATCAAGCACCAAGAGTAACAGGCAAATGCTTAGCATTCTTCCTAACCCACAGTGTGTGTCTTCTCTCCTGAAATATCTAATTAGGGCACTGAGAGCAGTACCACAGAGAGAGAGAGAGCGTGTGAGTGTGTATGAGTATGTGTGTTTGTGTGAGTGTGCGACAGAGAGAATGACTGCAATAAATATGCGCCTGACACAGCCACTCATTCCCAGCTGCAGCCTGTAAGTTAAAACAAATGTGAGCCCGACTGCGGGCCCTTGTGTCTACCCAGCAGCCCCTGAGGGTGTCCTAATGACAGCGTGTCATCTCCCGCGCCTGTGTGTCAGCGCACCGACACCGTTTTAACGCACTGCAGCCCTGGCCGCGAGGACGCCCGCCGCTCCTCAGCCACAGGACTTTTCATCATTCCTCTTTCTTTTCTTATTTTCTTTTTTTTACTGTTTTTTCTATCTTTATTCTCTTTTCGCTTTGTTTCTCAGGCTCAGGCTGCACACAAGTTAACTTGCGGCAGGGCTTGGACAGTGTTGTGCTCACGCTCACTGGTCTGAGAGTGTTGTTAGCCTGGTCTGACACTGTTTCTCATTCAGATTGAACGGATACTCTTCTGTTGTTTTGTGCTGGAAGTTGCTCTGTTTAAGAGTGTCTGCTGAATGAATGTAATGTAACGTGAAAGCAGCAGTGTAGCATAGTAGTAAGGAGCAGGGCTTGTAACTGAAAGGTTGCCAGTTCGATTCCCTGCAGGGGCACTGCTGCCACACCCTTGGGCAAGGCACTCAACCCAGAAGTGCCTCTGTAAACATCCAGCTGTATAAATGTAAAAATTGCGACCTATGTAAGTCTCTTGGGATAAGAGTGTCTGCTAAATGACAATAATGTAATGTAATACATTATATGTATAGTGCATAACGTAAGGGTTGCAAGAAGTGCACAGGCACAGAGCAGCAAGAAACGCATCAGCGATAAAGCATTAGGTTACATTATTGTACAGCAGGTTACATTTTCACCCATTTACACAGAAAGACAGGCGAAGGCCGGGCGGTGTGTGGAGGCGGGGCGGCGTGCCGGGGTGGGGAGGAGGGGCGGCGTGCCGGGGTGGGGAGGAGGGGCGGCATGCTGGGGGGTTACCTTCTGAGCAGGTGTCGTCGCTGCTCACACTGAGCCTCTCGGCGTTCCCCTGGACGTACTTGTTATAGAGCTTGATGCGCAGGGCCCAGCTCAGGTCTGGCTGCCTCACCGTGTTCTTCAGCCTCCGCCTGGCGTTGGCGAACCAGTTCGACACCTGTGAGTGTGTGTGTGAGTGCGTGTGTGTGTGTGTGAGAGAGAGAGAGAGAGAGACAGAGGGGAAGAAGCAGGAGCTGTTGCTATAGTTTTAACCGACACCCAGCTCCCTGTTCCTACAGTTTAACAGAAAACATCTTTCATCACAATACACAACCTTCCCGACGCTGGGCGTCAGATGCACTGTGGCTATGGCAAAGACCTTTGACCCCTGACCCCTGACCCCACCCTCCGCCTCAGTCGACAGTGGGGCAAAGACAGTGAGGCATTGTAGGAAACAGATCACACAAGCATGAAAGGACAAAAATTGAGGCATACCATTTTGCTTTGTTTTTTATTATTATTAATTATTATCATTTTGCGACAATGTAAAAGTTCTCACTAGCTGTGGAACTCAGCCAGTCAGGATAAAGGCATGCAGGGGACAAACGATGATGAGAGTTTCATTAACTCGCTCCCTTTGATCTGGGTACATGTGCTTATTCTGGAAGTCTGTTGTGCGAGCCTAATGATACATTTTTCCATACAGTGCATTTTTAGACCATAAAATGATTTTCAGCTCAGGGTTCTCCATTTCACATGGAATAAAAACCATTAGATGTTATACTAGAATAACTTTTCACGCTTAATAGACTTCAAGCCAGTTATGAAGGGCTGGACGCCCTTAAGCGAGAATACTTATTTTGGATTTTGCTCTGTTTGAAATATCATGTTTCCAGTTAACTAAGTAAGTCTCACATACCTCTTAAAGGTCTACATTTCACGTTCAGAACTCATTCCGAGGCGCAGTATTCAAACTGGAATGTCCGCGGGCGGCTTTTGAGAGCGGTGTCGTTATCCCTAACGGGCATTTACTGAGACGCGCTGTTCCGCGGAGATGCCACACAAGGTCAAGGCAGCTTACCGCTGCCGCGTGCTCTCTGCGCTCGTTGAGTTCACTGCGCAGACATCAGCCGCTCTGATTGTAATGCCGGCGGCCAGCTGCTTGCAAACAGAGTTGGACGGCGTGTGACCCCGTTTTCTTTTTTTTTTTTCTCTCGGCCGAGAGTATGTCGGGGCACGGGGCTAGACAGCGACCGGGACGTGGAGACCCCAGCCGCGGAGCGTCTGACGCATTCCTCTCAGATACGCTCACAACCCCCGGAAAAACCAACCGCTTTATTAGACACAATATTCAGAGCTGATTAGACGCTCCGGGGGCATCTCTAAAAATAGCGGTGACAGACTTCTCTCCCATCTGACAACCTCGTGCAGGGGGATCCGCCGTCACCACGTGCTGAGCAGAACTCTCTCTCTGTGTTCTTCTGTCTGGTGTCTATCACCATGTGGATCACATTTTCATAAACTAACGCGATTTCATTTCATAAACAAATGCGAAAGAATCACGAAACGATGCATCATCACGGCATCTTAGACCAGTTTTAGTAATCATGAATTATGGTGCTAATTACTGTACTGAGGATTTTTTTAAAACTGCATTTTGTACTTTTCCCTGCCGCCTTCACCGCTGTCTTTGAATGCTTTTTAAGTGTTCTTGGATAGGGGTTTCACCTAAATGAACATGAAATAAACGACTTCCATTACAGTTTATCCATCAACAGGTCACCTCTGTAAAACTTATGCAAAATACTCTATTAAACTATCATCTGTGCAAGATGAACTCTTCAAATTACTGACACCCCGTGTTCAATACTATATATATATATATATATATATATATACATTTTTTTTGTTTAAATAAAACTGTTCGCTTCAATGACAGCATTATATTTTCATTTCAATGATTACAACTGCAAATAAGAACATTTAATTTTTCATTAGCCTACGATGCATAAAGTTAAGTATCTTTGAAATGCACATATGCAAATTCATTTCCTATGGATAAAATCTTTTGTAAATGAAAGAAATATGCTAATTTTAAATCGTCATCAACAACAACACACAGTACCGCCCTTTAAAGAGGATGTGAATCGTGGTAACAGGGCAAGGCGGCAATAAAAGAGTTTCATACTTTGTTTTAGGTTTTTTTTTCGCTGATAAACTGACCGCTGCACACAATGACGGCCTTACCTGGACTAAAGTCATCTGCGAGCCCAGGGCAAGCAGGATTTTCTCCGTTTTTGTGGGGTAAGGATTGTCCCTGTGTTTGTACAGCCACTGTTTGAGGGGCCGGGCCATGTCCTGGAGAGCCTGCCGCTTGTGTCGCACCTTCCCCCCGTTCTGGCGTGACCTGTGAGGGGCAGAGGGAAGGCCGGCTCTCAACCGCTCTCAACTGCGACGGACAGTTGGGAAGGAATTTTTTTTTTTGCATATCATCAAAGGAGCTGCTGCACATCTTCAAATGTCAACGCGAATCGGTTAACCACTGAATTATCATATTTGAATAAATATCATTCAGACTTGACTGCATATAACTGGTATGAAATACACCAAGTAAAAGCATTCCTAAAAACCAGCTGAATAAATATGATAGTAATCATTGTGTTAATCGTGAATAACTATTACTGGATAAGAATATTTGTTTAGTACGATACTCATTTTCGGCTTTTTTTTCACATCATATGCCGTGTGAGTGTCTAAAACTGACCATTTTTAAATCGACATCAGTATGGCACACCTCCAGGCACTGTAATCAACTTCCATAAAAACAAAAGAATTTGTTCTGTTTTGCTCGTTCCTGCACATAAGGGCAGAAACATGTTCTTCTTGCTTCTTAAATTAGGCTAATTGATGTCTGTAGTTAAGAAATCGACTTATCATTCTGTTTTAGGTTTTTAAAGGGCACTGATCATCACACTCTGAAACAACTTTATTACCTGCTTTTAGCCAAGTTACCTGAAAGAACTCACCAAGTCCTCCTAACATTCTTCTGCACAGTTACTAATTTGGACAAAATGTAGCCTCTGTCAGATTGCAGTGGAAACAACATTTTTGGGACTAAAAATGAGTATACGTAATAACATGATTTTGAATACAGCGGGAAATATCTTGCTTGTGCCTCGTCTTATGAGGTAAAAAACGATTATATTGGCATAACACTCCAACACACTGTCTGTTCAGACCGTACTTAAAAAGAAAAGTGTTTTTTTTACTTGAGGGATAGCGGTCGAGATCCGTGACACGAAACAATAATCACTGTAAGATGTGTAGCTTGTCTGTAAAACAAAATTAGGTAGGCCTATTTAGGTCTCTGAGATGCTGGAATGCACATAAGCAGGATACTACAGAGGCGTTTTATTGGTTACTTGTTTCTTGCTATGTAATTTCAGCCGCTGGGTACAAAAACATCACATTTAAACAAATAATAACATTCAATTTTAGACCCATGTTAGACGTCTCTCAAGTCAAGCGCATTGGTACATAGTGCGGTTTCACTTGCCCAAACATTCCACACACGTAATTGTGACGCTCAGTAATTTGTGAAACCCGCATTTTAATGAACAATTCATAGGCTGGGCTTTTACTTTCAAACTTTGTGGTTCGACTTTTTTAAAATCAATTCATATAAAATCTGCGAATTTTGCGTAAGTTTTTTTTTTTTTGAGCCTGTAGATGTCAGTGTGGAGCTGCGATAACATCGTTTTATCTTTCGCGAAACTCGGCTACAGATGTAACATATTTCCTTCCAACCTCAAGTCCGCCTGAGGTTCATGTTCTACAAATATTTTCCTTGTAATCTAGATCTGTATGAACAACCTAAAGAACATTTTACTCCCTGTTCTGAGTTTTGGCGACACACACCTCGTATTTATATTAATATTCTTATTAGCGATGATACTCCCCATGAAGCGGCACCTTGCGGCCATTGTGTTATCCTTCGGTCTCTTCTTACACACACAAAAGCACTTCAATAACTCCAGCTCCTAACTCTGTCAGTGTGTAGGATGTTTACACAAGCTGGCTCATATTTCACGCGGCGTGGCGTTAGATGTGATGTTGGTTTACATCCCGGGCTTATAACGGACTACTGTACTGTCTGCAAATAAAACGACTGTCAAGTGTAAACACCCTCCGGCAGCTGAGGCCACGAGCTACAGACTCTTGAGCTCTGATGAGGGGGAAAAACAACGAATGACACGATTCCCTTTTTATGCAGAGCTTCTAAAAAATACACCCGATTGACTGGACCACACATGCAGTTAAATGAAATATTTATTTATAGAAAACACTCTAAGGTGTTTTTGAGCGACACGCTGAACAAGTACAACCTTCAATTAAATCCAAACATTACAGATAAAAAGCAGTCTTAAAATGTGATCTAAAGGTTTAAATACAAATATTCCACAAGGACAGAGCCAAACAATACGACTACACCGCATAATCTGACAGAAATATAAATTCCTGCTGGTGTTATATGAAAATCGGAAGTCAGTTTATTACTAAATATTCAATTAATATATAAATATATCATTAAATATTCTGTGAAACTATTCAGACATTTTACAAAATATTAATAGAAAAGTATGCATATTTAGATTAAAACTTGTCTAGATGCGCAATTGCGCATTTCTCATGGTGACCAGTGGACAGGTTATGCTCGTAGATGGAAAATCACGGTCCAGAAAAATTAATAATTACAGCACATGTTTTTGATGTTTTTTGTTAGGTCGTATCTCAATGCCATTTTGTATTTCCGAACTGAATCAACTCGAACTAAAACATTCATCAGAAACACTCTTTTCCTTAAATTTATAGTAACCATTCAAATTGCTTCACTTTCTGCGTTTTTCTTTTTTACTTTATGTAACTGCTTTAAGAATTCAAATGAAATACATACCCAGACCTCCTATGTCTGATGGCAGAGTTGTCTTTGATTGTCTGGTTGTTGGAGAGTAAATCTGGATGCTGTCCATCGATTACTTCTAAATAGTTTCGGCTGCTCCTTTCAACTTCTTTCGCCTTTTCTTCAAAAAGGACTTGACTGCTTAGTTTGTTAAACACAATTGTGTTCATCTTTGGTTCTGTATTCCGGGAATATATTTTCAGCGCAGATGCCTTCGGGAATTGCTTCACTGCTAGTTGAGGCTACAACAGTGTGCCTCGGTATTTTTCCTGTGAAACCAAAAGAAGAATGTTTTTATACCCCCTAATTACTAAATATAGACTAACACTGTTTTCACTATAAACAATGGATTAAAACCCTAATGAGCCTATATGAAGGAAACATGGTAGTCATTAGGTTAATAGTGAAACATTGCCGTCTGATTCAAAATTTTGCTACTGCAAACGTGTAACACGTCCATCCAATTCACAACACGTCCACCACAACAAATAAAACACATATCTACATATACACCTCGCACAAACAATTCAGAACACAAACAATGCAATCATAAGTTAGAGGAGGATTTATGAGAACTTAGAGCCATACGCCACATTAGAGTTAGCTCTGCAGTGTGCACGAATTTAACGTGTGCTGAACGCGCTATTCTGGTATTCTTGCCACGAGGAGTAAGGTAAGAATTACGGGTCTTAAAATACAGAAAATCACAAGCAGTACAGTTCACTTTGAAGTAAAAAATATAAATATCACCGCGAACGAATGCTTGACTTACGATTAAATAAACATTCTAGGTCCATACACGTATAGTTTATAGGATAACTATGTTTGATTATTTTTTCATTTCTAGCCGCATGCATAATTATATGCACTACTGCATACCAAATTTGAAAAGCAGAGATTATCTTGATATATTGCGATTCCTCGAATGATGTTTCCCAGCTCTTTCAAAATGCTCTTAAACGTTTTCCCCCACAAATGAACCAGACTGTTTTCGCACATTCTCACTGTCATGAGCTCGTCATCGTTCGCCAGGTTGCATGCAGTTGTGCGTCAAAACAGCATATAAACCTATAAACTGTTTTCATTCTCAGTCCGAGTCTGTGTCCGATTAAGGTTTCTAGAAACGGATATAATTTCGATTGAGAGACAAAACCGTTATGTTCAGGAAGTACACGTGAATAAAAGCTTACTCTTAGACATCGCTGCCACACGATGAAACACCGTCTAATGATAGAGCGGATCTGTTACCTGTTCTGCGCCCCTCCTGCGTCTCTCTGTAGTGTAAAATCCTTTTCCCAGGGTCCCATTCCCCGCTCACATGTTCCCGTTCTAAGTTCCTGAGCTCAAACCGCACGAACCGCGGTCGCCTCGCTGCTTTATTCACCGACCCTCCGATGCAGCGCCCCGGAATCTGAATATCGCACCCTTCTCATGTTTCCTAGCTAAATGGCGCAGCCTGCGAACATAAAGTTAATGCTGTATGCCTGTTCCGCGCCTAAGGCGAGGCGGGCTTCTCGGCTACTGGGATACAGCACTGCAGTGTTCCTTGTTAGCTTCAGTGGAGATTTCATTAAGGAACCTGTGATGTAGCTTGGACCTCGTCCATCTGGTGGTTCATAACAAACGGAATAACTAATAACTTTTTTTTTTTTTTACAGAAATGGAGATTCTCACTTTTAGTTTTATTAGACGTGTTTTTTGTCTTGTTGCAACGGCAAGGAAGTAACTCCAAGGTATATAATTTCCCTTCTTTCGGCGAAATACCAGGATAGCAGGTGAAAAACATGAGCGCATTGCGAATTAAGGAGTTAAGTGTGGTGGCCTAAATGAGTTGGCAAAGGAATACAATTGCGCACTCATGCATAAACGAATGAGAAATGAAAGAAAGGCTTACGACTGCTCCGAAGTGCGCTGCCCTTCATTCCGAGAAGCTGCGCATCTTCCCGTTTGAACTGTAACGCCAACATCGTTGCAGTAATTCATATTTTGGTAACGCTTAGCGCCTAAAACCATACCGGACTGACTGTTAACTTTAAACCAACCACGTTGATATCCTCGTCTAAGCAGCCCCACACCGGCCCCTCCAGTCAGTTAAAATGGACAGTACCCAATTTAAAAGCGGCCGCAGTTTCATGAACGCACGGAGCTGATTTGAAAACTGAAAACGTAATATCCCAAAAGTGCAAAGAAATGCCATGGTGTAAGTTATGGCGGTTGGTCGTCCTGATGTTGAGTGCATAAATCAGTACAAAGCCCGACTGGCAATACTTTTATTACAGTTTCCACTCATGGTCAATTTAAACAAGTGTCACTCATAGACAGCAATGTGCAGAAGCAGGTTACAAGTTAATATAACCGTATTGGTTTTCCCCACACAATATACGTGTACTAAGACAATCTACTGTAAATGCTATCCGGCAGGAAAGTAATCACGTGCCATTCAATGCTGAGTGCATGCATGTACAAATATTAAAATAACAGACTACGCATCATATTCCACAGTTTTTAAGTAGGCTAGCACAACTAAAGCTCGCAGTGTTTAATTTAAAATATCAAAATTACAAAAGAGACCGTCTTAACCCTTATACTGCGGCTACTGCCAATATAAATGATAATATATATTGTCTTGGAGGTACGTGTCCGTGTGTGATGTCATCCCGCATGTTTTGTTTCAAATTATCTAGCCACAAACTTCGCAATAGGAGTGGACTTATTAGGAACATTTAAGAATGCAAAACATTGATTGGTTCATTTTGAAGAAGCAAACCGAGCAACAGAGTTTTAATGTGTTTTACCCACCGTCGATTACGCGGCTGCACCCTCTCATTTCCTGTAATTATACGCGTCGCATTAAAAACGTGCTGAGTCATGCCAGAGATGCTTTGTGGAAAACTGACTGTTGTCATGTCATCAGTGATTTGAGATAAGCAAGAAAGCGGACTGTCTGCTGCTAACGTCCGCTTTTACTGAAAAGGTGTGGATCGACGTTATCTCTTCGTGTTTAGTTTTTTTTAACCAACAGATCATGCAGATACCATTATGCCGCATTTGAGAGTCATTGTTTATAACAAAGCCCATGAACTTAACTTACTGCTGTGCCTTCTTGGTGTTTTCAGTTGCATAACCGTTTGTGGGATGTTTCCTTTCTCGTGTGCAGGCCTTTATTTGCGTTTCATTGATCTAACCCCACTCTACGATTAGAGCAGTGCTAACTACCTAAATAGACTGGAGCAACAGCGGCTGGTTTGGTATTTCTTGTTCAGTTTGAACACGTATTCAGAATCAGTGAATTCATTTGCTTACCCCTGTTACTGCTCACATTATTAGAATAATTCTAAATATTAATGAATTTATGAAATTGTGGGAAACGGGTTTCAGGGTGATCTGAATCGTCGAGACCTAAACGTGTGATGGAATTAATACAAGAAAATGATGAAAACTGCACACGATTATGTAAAAAGTTATGGCAAGTTAACTGAAGCATAAAGGCTCCAACAAGGCGCTCACAATGTTGACTGCAAGGTCTTTATGATAACTTGCGCGAGGTTTAGAAAGACATACACGATCACAAAACGGCAGCTCAGGAGTGGTATTTGTAGTTATGTGGTGATGATTATCATTATGGACCGACCATTCGTATACCGGATAGGTCCAGAACTTCCTGTGCAGTCGACCGTCTCCTTAAATGACCGAGAAGCAGGTGGTTTGACAGAGAAAAGCATTTCACGCTCTTGCTTTGTGATTAAAGCGACGATGAGTTACATATCACATACAGTAACTATTTGTCTATCTGTCTGTCTATATACCTATATCTATTTATCTATATATCTATGCACAGCTATAACAACAAATACCGTTCCTGAGCAGCGGTGTTGTGATCGTGGTGTATCTCTCTCAACCTCGCACAACTTTTGACGCAGACCTTGTAGTCAACATTGTTTGCGCCTTTATAGAGCGAATACGGGTCTATAGTAAATCATACGCAACGGTATTTCCTGGCAAGGTCTCGCGCTGACTTAAAGGAGCAGCAGAAAAGGAAAAAAAGACCCGTTTGTTGTGAACTGATACTGACAGGCGCTGTAATAATCATTTTATGAATGCTTTGAGCAGAAGTTGACATACTGTTCTTGAATGTCTCCCGAGGCTGCGCTGCAGATTCTGTTCTGTTTCAAGAGGAATTTGGCGTGTTGTTCGTTTGTATAATATTCCACAGTGCAGCAGCACAGTGCGTAAGTAGCTCTTCTTCGTTCTTCATACCCTACCCATACCCAGCATTATGTTACCATTCACCAAATTTTGGAAATGTAATTTTCCTTATTTCTCTCTCTCTCTCTCTCTCTCTCTCTCTCTCTCTCTCTCTCTCTCTCTCTCTCTCTCTCTCTGTGTGTGTGTGTGTGTGTGTGTGTGTCTTTATATATACTACCACCAATGTACAGTATAGGTGTGTGTTTACATCTAAATATGAAGTTAGTGTGTCCAAGGAGATCTTTGGAGCCAATCTATATCCCACCACCCCAGGACAAAAGAGTACTGGCCATACTGAGACCACATTTTCCGGTGTTTCCACCAGGTTCAAAGAGACTGTCACTGCAAGAGCTGTTGTTGGCCACCTTGGGAGGGCACAGCAGGAGTCTGCTGTGTCCACTGGTGTCCTGATGGGACAGTGCTAGGGAGCACAGGTGTCCAGTTTGGGTCCCTGGGCCCCAAGGCGGTGAGGTTACCATGTGACTGAGGAGATTTTCCTCAGCATGGATGAGCAACTGATGGAGCCGTCAGCTGGGGGTTTCTGCATCCAGAAAGTGCACGTTGCCCTGTCATGTCACGTGAAAAGCATTGCAACAGTACTTTGTGCTCCTGTAGCAGTTCACATATTTCACAGCAACAGGAGACTGAGACCTAATCAATCTGATGATGAATGGAGCTATATCCCTAGCCATCAATCAGTGACTTAGAGTGAGCTGAAAAAAGACTGCCCTCCCCCCTGTGATTGGTTCAAATCAGTGTCAATGATAACACACAATGACTTTGCTAATTTCATGATTCCCAAAGCCTCACTGCTGTTATGCCACCTGTTGCTTACAGACGTGCAGGTCAGGCTGCCTTTTGTGCAACTGTAACGTCGTGTTACAATTTATGCACTCTGGTATGAGCTGAAACAGGGGTGCATCTTTTCTCTACACGACTGGGACAGCGGGGTGGGGCTGTGAGACCTGGCTGTGGTCCACTCTCTGGACAGTTGTCTTACTGACAGTCAAGCGCTAGGCTCTCTCTTTTTGCTACACCAACACGTTACACAATACGTTACGGTCAGGCTCCTGCGGTGAACTACCCTTCCAGGTCAGGTGCTGCTGGCAGGAATCGGCTCTACCTTCCAGCTCTCCGATAGGCCTGGCTGTTCGTCACACACCCTCTCCCCTCGCGCACAGAAGCAGCACAGATCGAAGAGGCTTGGCATCGGCCGGGAAAACCAGTGTTACTCATTATTTTTTATTTCTCCGTGTTTATTATAATGTTTTCTCCTGGAGCAATGGATCTCTGGGTTTTTATGTACCCCTGTTGCAGTAACAACATCTGCTTTAAAAGGACAATTAAGTGTTTATGCGTCATAAATAAACACCAATTACAGGCTCTGGGAAATCTTGGGCGGAGCTCACTTTCGGGCGAGTGCCCGAAATCTGTTAGAAAAGGACCACAGAAGGAGCGTTAAGAGATCGCGTCTTTCGCCCCGGCTCATCTGGACGCACTGCTGTCTGCAGCACGCAGCACGCGGGGAGGCGGGCTAAGCCGGCCGTGTTCGCGTATTACAGTGGAAGCAGAAGAAGAAAAAGAAAAAAAAAAACCCGAGCTGGGATTTACTGAATTTCCTTTTTCCATCACCCAAAGTCGACCAAGTTTCCATCCCCGGTCGCAGAGAGCGTACCCGCGTACGGGTTCCCGGTAAAACGAGCAGTCGCGGCGTGGTTATGCTATTTGCATAGACCTCGCGGGACTGTTCAGAATCCGGGCCTCTGTGATTATTCTGTATTCCCTGCCCTTCCCTGCCCCTTCACAGCTCTCTGTGAGTCATGTGTCTTTCATTATTACAGTATTTTTCACACCAGTGCCCGGTCTAATTTGGTAGTGAGTACTACAAGAGGCTGCCGTGGCAGGGATCGGTCAGAAGCCACAGACAGATTTGTGAAAATCCCTGGCCCTTTCTTGGAAAATATGAACTTCTTAATCGGCGTGCAGCACAATTACTTCCAGTTAAGTTAAGATTGTTTAAAGTGACTGAATGGATGTTTTTCGAATTACCCTGAGCGCTTGTGACGCTAATCAGAAAATATATATGTACTTTCTTTCCACACCTACCCGAACCAATTACGGAGTCCGGGCCAGATGTCATTAGTGGTCGTTTGGCATGCTGCACTGACAATTACAGTGTCTTAGAAAATAATTGTCTGCTCTCAGACGCATATTTCTTTTCCTCATTTTCTCTTCTTTTTCTTGTGAATATGGCTGCCTATAGCGTCACAGGATAAATAATATATGTCATATTGTAAGAACAGCATACATATAATTTTTCTAAAAATTTTGTTGTAGACCCATTTCTGTATACGACAATATTCTTTTCAATCAGCTAAGAGAAAATAAGGCTCTGACAGAACTCCAGAAAGTGTCCATGCAAAGACTGACTGCCGAAGGTTAAAGACAGGAGTACTTGAACAGCATGCTATATTTCCGAATATGATACATTGCACTGGAGGGAGAAAGATTTATCAATGTCAGGATCGTTGCTGGAGAAAGGAAACACAGGGGCGGCGGGCAGTGAGCGCGGAGCGTGATGGATCACGTAACAGGACAGGCAGGGAGCGGGCGGTTGGCTATCTCCTGGCAACGAGAGCGAGGGGGCGCAAGGAGCGGCCTTCACAGTTTGTTACCAGAGGTTGCGGGTCAAAACCCACGGGGGTGGTTGGGGGATGGAGACTCTTACAAAGCACCAAGGTGTCTGCAGAGTCTGGTGCGCGGGGCTTTGATGAGCAGTATGACTTTGAAGGAGAGGGGAGGAAAAAAAGGAAGTAGAAGTCGGGAGGAAACCCGCGAGGAAGCTGTGGTCCCTGGCAATGTCATCCTGGTTTCCAACGTAGCACGCTGCCTGTTGTGTTCAAAGCCTGATGGCTCCATGCAAAACGGCTCGACGGAAATTCAAGGATAACATCATGGAGACATGGACACTTGTGGCTCCTAGCATGTGGGACAGTGAACATGTATATGCCTGAATGCACGTGTGCTTGTAGGGCAGGCAACACTCCTGTATACTGCGATGCAGACAGTGCAATGCAGAGAACAGCTCCATCAAATGGCTGCTCCACAAATCCATGGAAATGACATCACTTTCATTGAACATAGCTGAAACACGTCCAGGAAGAGCCCTCCTAAGATGGATTTCAGTCACTGACATAATTTGCTCTTTTTTTAGCCGATGCCAGTTTTTATTTTACTTACTTTGATTGGTGGAGTTTAATTTCGTTGACATAACAACAGAAACGCCAGTTCAAATATTTGTCCTTAAGTCCTGCTCTTGATTGAAATACCTCTGAAAGTACACATCAAGGGGCTATTTCCCTTGAGCCCCATTCTGTTCAGCATCACATCATCAAGAGACTAAGACGCCTGTTCCAATCTATGAATTAATAACACTTTATGGAGACCTCACTGTACAATGCAGAAAGAACGATCCAGATGTTGCGGTATTTATTCTATGTTTATTTATTGTCAAGCCAGGCAGTTATTTTATGCTTTATAGATGGGAATGTCAAAATTTATTATGTCAGTGAAATATTTTTTTATGTCTTGAAACCACCCAGTGATGCAAATGAATTTCATGGTGTATCTGACCTTTTGGGAGTATTCAATTTAGAGGTCACATGACCCAAAAGCAGGAAACTGATGGGTTGTAATGTAGTGTGCAAACAGCTCAATCTTGGTGCGCTCAAATGAGCCGACAGGCACAGTGGTGTTGGCGGTAATGATATAAACCCTGCAGTGGTTTGTGAAATCAGAACAAGGCCTGTTCGCTGCGTTTGTGGGATTAATGCTTTCTTTCTTGTTTTGCAGGACACGGAGAGGCCTTGAGAGTGTGTGTGTTCGTGAGTTTGTGTGTGTGCGTGTTTTTAATGGCTGCAATGATACAGAGCTTTGGTCAGAACTTATATTAAAATGGTACTTTGCTTCTTAGGGAGAGAAAACCACTTCTGTTATTTGGACGGAACTTTTACTGTTCATTAGTTTCTTTATGAAATTTTTCAGGCCTATTGCCTGGGGTGATGTGGGAGTTTTCAGCTTCAAAGAGAAGCTTCACTTAAAAAAAAAAAAACAAGAAAAACACATTGAAAAATTTGGAAGTATCACAACGTTTCTGCTCAGCTTACTTTACAGTCTGCAGTCTAACACCTAAAACAAACAGCTCTGCCACATTTGCAATTATACATCTGCAAGCACCATCTACATTTGTAGCAGGTAGGACACGATAATTAGCTAGTAAAGTGGTTGTAGTTCTGGGAAGCTGTAACAAATGTTACAGTAAGCAGCTGGCAAATTGTGCTTAAATTCAAAAAAACGTGATGGTTGACAGGACTGATCCTATATGGCAAACATTAAATGTACAGCATAAAGAGGGATGCACTCACAGAGTTTGTTAATCTATTATATTAGAATATATTTCTACTACAATATTGTGTGGTTTATTATTTTATTGATCATTACTGACTGCAGTCTTTGCAGGCTGGTTAAATGGCATCATTCAGCCACACCTTACTCTGATGCACCATGAGCTGCTTCACCATGAGCTCCTACACTCCAGGTGCGGGTTAGCTATGGGAACAGAGACTCCGCTGTGCCATTCTGGTCCCCAAGCGCGATGCTGCGCCAAAGTGCCTCTGAGAGAGAAGCGTCGCGTCGGCTCCCCCTGTGGCCTCCCGAGGAACTGCAGAGCCCTTGCAGGCAATCGACCGCTATTTCTGTCCCCTCAATAAATCCCTGAGAGGGAACTGAATCACCGAATGGCACCGAAGGCAGAACCGGACCTAATTGCTGGCCCTGCGGAAGCGCAGAAACTGCAGGGATGAGAGCCTCTAATTTCCCATGAATGATGTCCCCGAACGGGGCCGGGTTCTGCAGAAAGTGGTAGTTTCCTTTCTCTGAGGGATTGCGGCTCCGCTAATACAGCGAGGCGTGGGATTACAGCCGACGGCTTTGGACCGTTTTCAGGACGATCGCTCTCTTCTCCTCTCCCTCGTTGATATATTGAGGAAAAGCTGCATTACGCATTTCGGACGCGCAAGCATTTGTACGGCACCCCTCCCCTTTCTGGATTCGGAGGAGAGGAATTCCATCGGCCCCTGAGGCTGAAAGCTCTGCACTTGGGAGAACAGGAATTTGCCATCTTTAAGTGCTGTGGATAATGTCATGCACCTTGAATACCTCCCGGCTGCAGACAGTGCATTCCCCACCGGAGGTTAAAACGTGCTGTGAGGTTGCATCTCCCACAAATCCCTTCCCATCAGTGGAACATGCACCATTTGTTTAAAGATGTCACAGCAACTGGGCTCCACATTGAAGGACAGAGGAAACAATGAATGCAGGGGCTTCTACATTCCTGCTTGTTTGGGTTACCAAATGCTTTCATTTAGACGTTTCCAAAAAAACAACAAAAACTAAAAATCTGTTTTGGGTGTTTTTCGGGCTGTTAAGAGCGTTCGCGTGGAATGAGACCGCCATTAATCATGGGATATTTATTTAGTTTGAAACCGTTCTGAGACAATGGTGGGTTCAGCCCAGCTCCGTGTTGCACTCTGGAAGGAGTCCTGGTCGGAATAATTGAGTTAAAGTTCACCCTCTCCTCCCTGGGACCTGCGGCTCTGCTAGCTGCGTCCCCCTGGCCGCAGCTGGTACAGTTTAAACATGTTAGAGTGATGAAGGTTTCAACCACATACTTTTGATGTTTAGCTAATTTTTAATATCGGCCTGATATTAATGACAGAGGTCCCGTGGGCCTTCTTGCAGTCTCAATAGCAGGCCGCAGAGTTAATTAGGACCAGGGAACGAAGGATGAGGGCGGGCGGAGCAATCAGGATGTACTGCAGCCTGCTGGAAAACAATGGGAAGTGACATGGCGTGTTTTTACTAAAGGTCTGAGACACGCTCACCGTACTCTGAACATCTCTGTGTTTTTCCATTCTTCCATTTCCCCGCACATGGCAGCTTATGAATAGAGAAAATAAAAGATGGAGCTGAATTGTTTGTAGTACTGAGAGCCATAATTGAGGGGATATCATTGCAATAATATCTAACCTGATTTTCTCTGATTGAAGATTAACTAATGGCTATACTTGAATGTAACAAATACACTGCAGTTATGTATATTTAATGCTTTTTCCCTTTTTAGAATCCCCAGTTGCACATTAGTCTCACCTCTGCAGTCGTACAGGAGTGCAGAAATGCAATCCTGCAAGACATATGTAATCAATACATACAAATTCCCTGTTTCTTGTACTACAAGGCCCATGGTGCACCACAGTAAGTAGGCACCGACTGGAGGATATACGCAACTCCAGTGATGTCATTGCAGACGCGACACCAGCTTGCAGGTTGCTGAAGATCAGGGGAGGTTAGCTGATCCTGGGTAACGCAGCCACCCCTCCCCCCTGTGGCATGCTGCAGTCTCCCAGTCATTGTCGGGTTTGACCCCTTGCTGTAGGCATCAGTCCACACTCGAGACAGGCACCTTCCAGACTGAGCCAATCAGGGGCCTATTTTTTTTATTGAGATTACATTGACTGGATGTTATGTGTTTGATATACATCCTCATCTCCTTCTTTACAATCAAAACTTTGTTTTGATGATTTTTAATGCAGTTTTAATTAACACTCTACTTGCAGATGAAGTTTCCCCATGATGCCACAACAGCTGTGTGAGGGCGAATATTATAAACTATGTTGAAACAACTGATCCACATGCACACAGATTTTTCTCATGATTTCTGACCCTAGTCATATTCGCTTGTCTTTCTTTACAGACTTTCAAGGAGTAATTCAATATTCATGCACTGCAAGCATTTCCCTGTGGCTTCAACATTCAAATACAAACATCTAATATGAAACAGAATTAACACAAATCAGATCAGTCTCATCTGCAGAGCAATGTTTGTTTCATACATGTAATATGTATACATGTAATCGCTGCCTTTCAAACATGCCTCTTGCCATTTTGAAAGTAATACATCCAGATGTGGGTCTTGATTAGATATTAATCTCCCGTGTGGATTACATGCAGACCCCGAACAGGCGAATCGTGCTCAGAGCTGCTCCACTGAGAGGAAAGCGTATAGTGTTTGGCGTGGGCACAAACAGAAGAAGAAAGCATTTATTGTTATTATTAAATCAGACACTGTGAAGAAACAAAGGAAGAGGGAGGCTTTCATTAATGTTTGTATCAAGTCCAAATTAAATAATCGCTCAGAACGTATCAGCAGGATTTTCAGAGAGTCTTCCTGCTATTATGTGCTCTAAATGATATAAATACACACACACATATCAGTGGCTGAACACTTGTTTATTCTCGCTCTTACTCTGTAGAGAGACGATTGTAATGCGTTTGCAGGACCGAGCTGCCGACTCAGTCCCGCGGGGGTGATCAGCCGAGGTGACCACGGAAATACTCACTGGAGCTGATTGGGTAGGAGCGATTCTCCTTTTAACCGTATCTGGCCTTCTCATTGGCCAGGGCCAGCCGGCGGATGCTGGCCACGCAGCCGGCGGCGGCTTCCTGCAGGACCTCGTCGGTGGAGCCCATCATGGTCAGGAGGAGCTGCCCCAGAGACGGAGAGGAGAAACAAACGAGCCGTTAGCAACGAGAACACAAGAGGCCCGATGATGGCCGGAGCAGGGCCCTTCGGCCCAGACAGGCGAAGCTGAGCCCGGGCCTCGCCAGCCTCGCAACAGTCTGCTGCAATGGGGATTCAATGCGCGCTCATGCATAGTCAAAACGCTACTCCTCGGCGGGGAGCACTGTGGGGTCTTCAGTTACATTTTGGGTTGACTGAGAGAGCGTAGATTAAACTGTGACGGTATACTGCTGGCTGCCATGCTTCTGTGTCTGTTACCTATTTTGATCTTGCAGCGCAGGCAGCAGCTGCGAGCGCATGCCTCTGAGAGTTTGCTCAGATGAAAGTGTTTGTCTAACAGGCAGCCGTGGGCATTAAAAACACGAACACCGACCGCACAGCTTGACAGACTTCCATTGCTCAAAGGTCACATTATATCCGACGGTTACTGGCTTGTGAAATAAACCTTTTTTTTTGATCTCTCTGGAGAACACGATTTTTCTCCCTCCAAAAAGTCAAACTTTTAAGAACATGGTTCATAAAAAAAAAACCTATATACATTACAATTTTTGTTATTATGTTTAAAGAGCTCTTATTATACTGTCACATATTGTGAGCCCAGAAAAGAACTGCCAAACATATATTACGGCTATGGTATATCCGAGGGAAAGAAGAGTGTATCAAGTCCATGGTGAGCTGTGGCCTGAAATGAAAATAAACACAAATTTGGGCGCAAAAAAAAAAAAACGCTCTGGCGCTTGGGAGGATTTTAAATTCATTCAATGTGTTCCTTTATGAAATCCCAGCACCCCTGCCATTGAACTCCAGCAAGTGACAGCAGACCGTACCCTTCGGGAACGGTCTGCGGTGGGCAAGCGGTGACCTCAGAGTGGCGGAGCACCCCTCTCTCATCTCCGCCTTCGACCGCCTCCCGCCTTCCCCTTATTGTGTTTGGGGCCTTTTTGTTTCTCGGACCGGCTCCCTTGGCCCGCCTCAGCGCTTCATGACGAAGGGAGGGACTTCGGGTTTATTATGTGTGACTCCACCGGTCAGGAAGTGCATCTCTCTCTCTCTCTCTCTCCCCAGACCAGATGTCCGGCCAGGAGAGGAAGCAACGAGATTCTTCTATTTCTCACAACATGTTTGGAAAGCTTCGGGCACGGGGCCCTTTTGGAATATCTCTGAATGCGGAAAATGCTGAAGGTATCGTAGAGTGCAAGCAGAACCTTATGTCTAAAGATACAAATTAATATGCACTGGAGGGTATAAAATTACATCCTCAGACGGACGAGGATAACATATCACAATACATGTTTTTTTATTTCATTCCTCGCCCATACATAAGGCATTGCAAGATGCAGGTTTTTTTCCCAAATCTACCATTTATTAATTTGTATTTTGTGTCAACAACCCACTTGCTCCCTGGTCTAAAATAGCATCAAAAACAACAGAGAGAAGCAAACTAATACACAGCGGTTGGGGGAACATGCAGCTCGCTCGGACAAGTGCCTTTTGTGAAAATAGAGGATGCTTGAAAAGTGCCAAAAACAGCCTTTTGCCAACCTCACAGCATGTTATTCAGACCCAGCCAAATACAGGCTCCCGAAGCGCACAGCTAAGGCAAAGATAAGCGTGTCTCTATTTTGCATTTTTTTCTCCCCCTTTTCCATCCCAGCTGGGATCTCAAAGACTATAATGCAGCTCTTGTTGGGTATTCCAAATCCTTAGGAACATGATAACTGGGCTCTCGTTTGAAAATTTACACCCCCTCCCCGGTCAGCGCTCGGGATCCCCCGAGGTCCGTGGTGGCTCTTGGACCCCCGGGAAGGCAGTGCCGAGCCGGGGCCCCGGCCGCGGTGCAGGTGGCCCGGGAGGCCCCCGGCACACGGCAGAGGTGTCGCGGTGTTAAGTGTGCAGGCAGCAGGCCGCCTCTTCCTGTGGAGCGGGCCTAAATCCCCAGGAAAGCCTCCTCCATCTGACAGCCATTACCCGACCGCACGGAGCGGGCGGCCGTTCCCATGTTTCGGGTCCCTCTCCGTGGGTAAACAGCACAAACAAGCCGGGGTTTTTTTTTTTTTTTTTTTCCTCTGCCGAGTGGAGAGCTCCGCGCTGAGGAAGTGACTGAGCAAAGTCAAGGTAAACACCACTCCCAGGGGCCTCTGGGAAGCCAGTAAGATTTAGCTGTTTTCTTTCTGTAAAAAACAGCATTAAAATCTCCCCCCCCGACTGGAGGTTGTATTTACGGAACTTTTTTTTTTCTTAGCAGTAAAACTTCAACCTGGATTGAACCCCCCCCTGCCACCCCCATCCCCAACTCCCTAGAACGCAATTGAGGAATTCCATTTTACGCTTAACATTCCGTATTCAAGACTGTTTCGAATGACCTTTGGTAGACGGAGACTGGTGCGTAACATGCTACGGATATGTCAGGTACACAGTGGAGAGCGGCCACGGAACAGTGGGGTCATCTGTTCACCACATTCACCACACCTGTGCCTTAAAACCTGCAGCAGGCACAGCGTGGCTCAGCCCAAACTCAGAGGAAATACTTCTGAGAATCACTGCTTCACATAACTGTCTCCCAGCTCCATATTTTTCTTTCTCTCTGGCTCAGTCGCAAGGATGCATGCACACACAGACACGCACACACAGACACACACACACACACACACACACACACAGACACACGCGTAATTTGAATATGCAGAGTTTAAAGAACAGCTAAAAGCAAACGCTAATGCTGTGAAGTGCACAAGTACACATAGCAACAACAGGAACAAACGTTTTTCTCATTTACGTCTGAAGGCCCAAAATACATACCAGGAGCTGGCAGCAGTCATTTTTTGGAATACCTTCAGTTGAAAATTACCAATAATTACCATCCGCATTTTGTAATTTACATCAATTTACTTCACAAAGCTTTTCTTATGAAAGGGGTTCTTTAATACAAAAAGCTGGCTAGAAGCTGTCTACCAGGATTTATGGTGTCAGCAAACAATCCCCAGCCCTCTGGAAGTAATGTAAAGCCAAGGGCAGAGCATGTTGATTTTGTGCAAGTGGAAAAAAATAAAGCACATCCTTGTAGAACTGTGAGATACCAAGTGTACATGTCAAATCAAACTGGAGAGCAATTAATCTCGGGCCTTTTTAAGCTGCGCTCTGGTACGCACTACCACTGCGATCAGGGTCTCGAGGGCCTGTTCCAGCGCAGGCCTTGTTCTTAAAAGTCTGCGCACGTCCTTAAAGGAACCAATGAACACGGTGCCGTTGAACCGCAGGGTAACATTAAGTGATGCACGACAACTGAGAAAACATGTTTCAAAATGCCTGACACACTGAAGCCAGTGAAGCGTTTCAGCTCTACTGGTATGCTAAACAACACAACACTGTTTCCAAATGTAAAATATTTTTGGTTTTGATGAAAAAAAGTGAAGCAGGTCAAGTGCAGTATAAAATATCTTACAATAAGTAAATACTTTAAGTATAAATCTTAATTTTGCAGTATAAAATATCTTAATATTTCAGTTTACTGCATACCGTGAAAGGAAAGCAGTGAAAGACAGCGCCTGCAAGCTTGCTTATTGCTCCGAAATTTCACAGAATTACAGCAGGGCATGATTTGGATATTGTAAAGTCACAATGATAGAAAAAAAAAGGAGGAGAGTCAGACGGGTCACTAATGTCTTTTCCAGTGTAAAATGCTTTCTTTTCAATGCTTAATTTCCTCTCCGAAGCTTAGGGGACTGAGTTATACACCATTAAGAATGCTGGGGAGGAAAGTTACTTACCGAACAAAACACTGGGAGAAAACGTGCGTGCTCACTGCGATCATTGGAAATCATTACACTGCCGGTGGGTGTGCATGTTTTGAGAGCTTTTCAAGGACGAAAAAGGTTTTGAAATACTGTTGCAATAATACCAGAGGCGGTCTTGAATTTTACACTCGGACATAAATTAGATTATGAGACAGACAGAGCCCAGCATCGGTTCTTGATAAACGCCTTCGCCGATCGCTAAAACTTCAGGAAATATTGTTTTAACACATTTTGCACCACACCGCCACATATATCATCAGCGCGATGTGTAACTGCACTGACTTCACCTCTAAAACTGACAGGCTCTCGTGTTGTAATGCTTCCTTGGGGTCAGACAGATATGAATCACTTCTCAGCATGCAATCCGCCTTAATTTGGTAATAATTTGTGTTTCTGCACCTCCTATTAAAAACTAATTGAAAAAGGTGTAATATGGACTATTTAATTAAGCCCTTTAAAATCCTTAAATGCATTCTGGAATCCTGCTGAAACTCAGTGCTGGTACATTAGTAATGAAAAACAGCAACAGGCAGTATAACACTCCAGCACCCCTACTGAACAATGCAGTGTATTTGGTAGGAAAAAAATTTTTGTCTGTCTAGTGATTTGTCGAGGCTTAAACTAAAAACATTCTGCTGAACGATTTTTGCAAATTGGACATAACTCTTTTGGAACACCCAATGTTCAGTTCAGCTACCAATTATGGGTAGTGTTGAACCACATACAACGTAACTGCAGATCTAGCTAAAGTACACCATTAAACGAACATGGGAAAGAATATTTGGCTGCAACTGCAGAACCACTTCAGAATTTATAAAGCAGTCAGTATAGACGAAAAAAAGGCTTTAACTCTACGTGGTCACAAATGTTTTCTCCTCTGAAACTGTGTACTAGAAATGCCAGTGATTGAATTAGGAAATCAGATCAAAACACTCTTCCAAAGATTAAATTACTCTCTGTGTGCACAACGCCAATTGTAATTTAATCTGACGATAAAATCTGCACAATAATGTCATTTACAAACATAAACTCATTTTGTTGATAACCACTAAAAATAAACATGTTAAAAACTTACTTCCAATCCAATCCAGGCCAAACTTGCATCGAATCCAGTGACCATCAGTGCCATTTTATTATTATTCACATTACTATGCACTTTCAAATAAGCAATGCACGCAGTCTGTGGTTATTTATGCCTTCCCTCCTTTAGCTCGTCTCTAACACTAATAACCTGTATCTCCCTTTTTAGTTTAATTGTTTTTTATGTTTTTAAATTTTTTCCAAATGTTTAAAGGCATTACTGACTGAGCTCAAATTTCCAGCAATTTTACGATCATCTAAATCAATTCATGTTCATTCATTGTTCATTGGTCTGTTCAGTGACTAAAAACATTTTTTTAATTATTTTACAATAGCAAATTGATGCTATGGTTTCAATTGTCTTTACTGCCAGAGACACAATGTACAAAACAAATTTACCACCATTATTTTATATATGGGAACAATGATGGGCCAAGATGTTCTGAGTGGCCTCTGGTCTTTCTGTTGTCCTTTTGTTCCCATTTTGTTCTCAAAAAGCAATCGTCATAGAAAAAAGAAAGGTCCTGTTACCATGACAATCTGGTCAACCTAGACAACCCCCTGCCCCCCTTTCTCTGAAGCCTCGAACATGTTAGTGCAGCGCTTTTCTTTCATGGTCAAATGTGACTCATAGCAGCAGTTGCCCAAGAGACAGGCTTCAGATTGCTTTTTGTAATGGCATCTATGGCCTACAAGAGAAGTGGCACTTCGCACATACTGAAATGTTGACTTTTCTGAATTCCCATGACTGCTAGAAAATGCCGCTGCGTTTCCGCCCGGGATAAAACAAGCCTTGTTTCAGCTTCATTTGTCAAAGGCTCTGAAAATAGTTCCCATTTTCAGAGTTTATTACCAGTGTTTTTGGACCGCACAGAACTAAAACAAGTGTGATTGGCCACATAGACTTTCTTTCTTGTGTGTTTATAGTCTCCAAATGCTAAATCTGTCCCTGCTTTTTTTCCATGTACATGGATAGACACTGTGAAAACCAGCAGAAAAAGCAGAATGTGAACATACAGGCTTTTCATTAACAATCACTTAAATCAATCAATCAATTGATCACTAACCACTGATCATTTTCTTGCACATAGTATGTCAGACTACATTGTATATTGTATGTAACTGTTTGAATATTACATTACATTACTGTCACTATTAGACACTATTATCCAGAGCAACTTACATACAGTAGGTTACAGTTTTATCCATTTATATAGCTAGATGTTTACTGAAGCAATAGTGGATTAAGTATCTTTCCCGAGGACACAACAGGTACAACAACAGTGCCCTAGCAGTGAACCAAACCAGCAACCTTTCGGTTACGAGCCCTGCTCCTTACTACTACGCTGCACTGCTGAATAGTTTTGAAAGCATGAGATGGTATCTAAATGAGGTGAATGGCATTTAGGGAGGGGGGGGTGTGTAGTGCGGCCTACCTTCACCACTCCGTGCTCGTGCATGGTGATGCAGTTGTTCGGGTCCTTGGACAGCTGGAACAGGGCCTGGGCGGTGGCCCGGTGGACCGAGGCGTCCTTGGACTTCAGGTAGCGCACCAGAGGGGCCACCGCCCCGGCCTCCCCGAACGCCTCCCTGTTGCTCCCCCACATGCAGCACCGGGCAATGGCCTCCGCCAAGTGCCGCCGGAGCCTGTCGTCCGTCTGCCGAGGAGGTCACAATGACGCCGGACGTTACGCGTAAAACCAGAACTCGCAGAATTAAAGGCGACACTGAGCGCACGACTAAACCTCTTCCTCTGCTCACTCAACACAACTGAGTCAGACCGCCGCATCAATCCCCAGCTTAAATGCAGTGAATCAGAGTTTGAAAAACAGTTTGAGGAGCTGTATAATGCAGTAGGAGAAAAAGGCGAGTTTGCTTACTGTATTTGTCAGTTTCGCCAGCATTGGGACGACGCCGTGATCCGTTATGACTGCCAGGTTTTCTTCGTCTTTAGCGATTTTGGCGATGGCGGCACACACGCTCGCCAGCACTTCTTTGTTTGTTGATTTCAGCAAATTAACAATCAGTTCCAATCCACCGACGAAGGACCGGACCATTTCCCCCGCGTCCTGCAAAAAAAAAAGAGGCTCCTATTAATCTGAGCGCTCGATCTGCGAAATAAAGGGAGCGGGGAGAAAGCCGTGGCCCAGACTCAACCCAGCCGCAAAGCACTTGGTCTCTAGCCTTTAGCGACGGATTTAAGTAGGTGCTACATTTTAGAATTTTCTTTTTTCATAATATTGTTCATTAGTTTCAGCATCCTCTGACCTCCCGATGTTGTGGAGAGATGGAAAATGTTTGACTAAAATGAAACCACTTGCTGAGAGCTAAGGAAAAAAAAAAGGACATTGCAGTCAGGCTGAGTCTGGGCCACTTAACTGAAAATATTAAGCTTTTATTTCTAGGAAGCATGACCAAAATCATTACAGAAAAAAACTTCACTGCTCTTATGTAATTGCAATCATTGAAGCAAAACTTAATCAATGAAGTAAAAACCAAGATCAAATCATGGGGAAATTAACAAAATGACTGTATGGTTACAAATAATCATTCATGAGCCATTCAATGAATTACACTGTTAATACTACGAACAATGAAATAAACGCAATCTGTTTTCTTGACAGCATTAAGACCCTACGTTCTCTTCTACCCTTGGCTGTGTCTGGGAGATAAACCGCAGCCGGCGGTTACTGCTTTGGACAGGGAAGGAGGAGGCAGCAGAGCCATTAGGTGTGAATTACTGGCAGTGAATCTTACAGCTTTTGATGTCCACACCTTTGGTCAGGGGAATTTGCTCGATCCCATATCCTCTGCAGATGTAATTGCCCATGCTTTTTTTTTTACACGTAAATGTAGAGCAGTCTGTGGTAAGATTTTTTTTTAAATTTACATTACATTTACATTTGTTCGTTTCGCAGATGCTTTTATCCAAAGCAACTTACAAGTGAGGCACAGTACAACACAAGCAAAAAAAAAAAGCCACATAAGGAGTCAACAATAATAGAAGCACAGCATGGCCAAATTTCAGTAGCTGGCCAGATAAGGTACAAGCTAGCTGGTAGAGAAGAGCGCAACGTTTTCAATATATTTGTGCACACAGCCGTGGTGTTACCAGTGCTTTTGCTCCCTGGTGCTGTGGCACGTCGGCACATTAAAGTGAGGCGAGCGGAGAGTGATTGACTGTGTTCAGAGGCGGTCAGGGAGAGACGAGGCCGGACCATGCCAGGCACTGTTTGCTGAAGCTCCGTCAGAAGGCGTGCCAGAGGATGAGCACTGTTTGGAGAGCTGGAAGCCCCCCGCCCGCCGACACAGGGAGAGAGGAAGCGCTTCCTGGGGAATACTGATGGGGCGAAGGATGACAGGGCTCTGTGAAGCCACCAGCTGCCACTGACTAAGAACTCTGCCTTTCATGGATCGGGGCGGTCGCTGCGTCCGAACCGTGACATTACGAACCTCCACACGGTACGAGCTGCCCTCAATACACGAACACGAATGGGAAATAGATAGCACATGATTGAATGTGCGAGTTTCAGGAGCGGTGAAGTAACCGGCCTCGTAGCCACAATATTGCAGGCTCAAACCTTGCCTTCATTATACCTTTAGCAAGATGCATTTGCTCTGGTAACAACAGAGAGCTTTACAAATCTGTATCTCCATCTATTCCCATATCTGTCTCTCTGTCCCTCTGTGTATGCTCGCTATGTGTGATACCCTGGGTAATGGTCTGCCAGACCAATAGATAATGAAATGAATGATGCAGTGCAGTGCTGCTGCCCTTGAACTGTGGTTTTTCACTACATGAACAGACAGGTCACTTCCTTGAACGAGGAGCACAGCGGTTTCGCGAGACGCAGAACGCCGATGAACTTCCACAGAACACCGGCCGCCTACAAGCACGACGCAGGTATCCGTAGATTAACGGAGAGAGAGGGACATACAGCTGCACTTATAGCGGGGCTCTGTCCATCATAAATCCACTCTGTAGCCGCTAACCGAAGCCAGATGTGTTTTATCTAAATAACTACCGCACCGAGAAATATCGGATTCCGTCACTGTATGGGCGGAATGCACTGTTTAGCTCTTGTCATTGCCCTAGCCTCAGAAATCACTGAAATGGCATGTGTTTTTTTAAAAAATTGGCACCATAAATGTCAGACAAACATTGTCAAACTTTGTTAGCTTTCAATAAGATCTTCTGTGCTTTTTTTTCCATATGGTGAACATACGGTGCATCATTTTTTTTGCCCAAATCCCGAGCCAGAAAAATCTCTCTGACAGAAAGAAACGCTCCTACACCTGCTCGAACACGTTTTTCTTTCAACTTCAGAAGGTTAATGTAGAGGTACACCATTTACCCACTGTGATTTTAAGACACATTTAAACATTCAAGTTCAATTCAACAGTTCAATAGTGAGTTTCGGGAAATACAATACATCGATCTGGTTCTTATTGAAAAGGGTAGAAATTCAACATGACATTATATCAAGATATCTGCAGGTCTGGGACAGCAGTACATTCATATAAGTTTCTACATAAGCGCATTCGTGTACGTCTCTGTAAGCATAGGGCTGCTGAATGCATGGCCTGGCGTTTTGCCTAATGCTCACTGCCAGTCGTGTCACTCTGGGTCTCAGCGCATGCAAGAGCTTTCTTTCCAGAATCAGCATTTATGCAACAGGAAATTACTCTCTGTCTCTCCCTGTCTGTTTATATGTTCACCAACAGAGTGCAGCGCACTCTGCTTTGTATTAGCGCAAGGTTCATGCAAGCTTTTAGTGCCTTCAGCACCCGCAAAATGCCATATTTAAAAGGCAAAATGGAGTGCAATTTACAAAATAATAATAATAATACTCATATTAATATAAGCAAACCCTTCTAAAAGTGAGTTTCAGCCAAAAATTCCAGGCTGAAAGCTAAAACTTTGGAGTCCATTTCTTCAGTGGTAATACAATGGTAATATAAACATGGAGGTGATAATCCTTGAGTGCTGTTCTCAAGATGAGGTATGCAGAATAGACCCTAAAATATACATTAAGTTATATTTCATATATAATTCCCTTTTTTCATGCAATTATACAATGTCATTCTCAATATTTCTAAAAATAGCAATATAATTTGTAATATTTACAGATGTGATTTTCCTCTAAACTGTGTCTCAGCTCTGCCTTACCTTTGCATTTTCGATGCAGGGACAGATGGCCCACGCAGCACTAGCCTGGACATCTGGATTCGGGTTTTTCAGCAGCGACCAGAGCAGGCGAACCCCGTCCAAGCGGTCTATTATTCTGAGGCACAGAGACAGGACACTGCGGCAGCAGCAAAGACAGGCACGGTCTAACAGGCTAATAGTGTTTCCACACTCTGAGGGTGAGTTCTGAGGTTCTGCCGAAGCACAAAAACACACCAGCACACACTCAAGCAAACAGGCATTTTCAGCATCAGTAACGCATCGCTGACTTTTACTCATGCAATCTAACTCTGTGTCTCAGCTGCCCCTCCGATATCATCGGTGATTTCAACATCAGCCGGTCATTGTTTCATTCATCAATATGACTGCATTGTGGTCTACGCTTTTTCTTTTTTAATAACCCCATTTAAAGCCGAAACAAACACGAACCACAGTGGTTCCTTTCACTGTACAAAAAAAGGGGGGACTTCTTTCCAATTTAAACAGTTAGAGAGACAGATTTCCCAATATTTCACTTTGTCTGACTGAAGTTGACTTAAGCCCCTGCCATATTTCATGCTGCATTCGAAAGCTGTAGTCAAGGCTGTAGACAAGGCCTGGGAGCCCAAAGTATTACGCCACAGAGCATCCGTTGTCTAGTATAAATAACATGTAACGTGTTTCCCATGTGTGCTCCACCAACAGGCCCCGACATTCAACGCTGTCGTAATTGCTTAAACACTCTCTAATCAAAGCATCTCCGTGACTGGCGATGAATGAAGCCTCATCAGAGATGTCCCCGCACCATCTATCTCGCGCCTGCTAATAAATCAGTCTGGGACATCATAACGTCGGATTAATGCCCGCGGGGTGCTTTAAATTGAGCAAAGCGACAAACCGAACTAAATATCATCCACAAAAAGTGCCTCTCTTCGTACAGACAGGTAGGACGCATTTAAGAGAGATGAGATGTCTGATGATGAGAATGAGAGTCAGACCGCAGATAGCCTTAAATAATCTTCCGGGCATCTGTGTGCTGTGTGTTTATCTTGGATTGCGTGGAACCTAGCTGAACTGAAGGTATGCGTGATGTAGAGTGCACTTTCTCCGACCGAACGAAACCATTTCAATCATGCTGTCCGCACTAGGTGTGTCAGTCCTTGCTCCAGTCTAAGTGAAAACAACAAAGATGCAATGAGGAGTACACACTGCCGAGCTAAAGCGAGGCGCGAGCGTTAGCGTTAGCATGGCCTTACTACATACAGCTGACATCAGAGCGTAGCGTGGGTTTCCGAACAGCGAGCAGAGGAAAGGCAGGAGTTCAACCAAAGACGCATTAGTCCAGACGCATGCGGCCTCATGTTTAGCGTGCAGTTTCGGGGTAAAGTAAACCAGATGGGGAGTCAGCCTGTCAGCTACTTGAGGAGCTGCTCCTTGGCTTGTGGTTCCCCTTCGCCAACCAGATGATGTTATGTAGATTGTTTCATTATAACCCCCCTTCCCTATGTAAACAAAGCCCCCTCTCTCCCCGAACATGAAGGCAATTTTGGGTTTTAGTGAAAGAGGTCAGTTTGTGAATGGTATGAATCTAAAGGGGGGGCGATAAGCTAAGTGTGCTGATAGCGGAGATGAACGGAGCGGCGGACGTCACGCCATCATCATACCAGCCGGATGAATGACAGCGCTCTGCCTGAGTCACTTAATTTCAGAAACAGCTCTGACCATACTGGTTTCAGGCAGGAAACAATCAAATGTGAACTATGTTAATTGCTCAGCAAACCCCCGTACACAATGCTGAAAATAAGCCTTCGCCACAAGATGTAAAAAAAAAAAAAAAAAAAAAAACTTGTGGAAATAACGACTTTCTTTCCATAACTAAGTGTAAATGCAAAAAGAAAAGAAAAACTAAATATATCTTCCTTGAGAAAACATGTATAATATTGGCTGTAAAACAATTCTTTGGCTGGATTCTACCTCTAGCAATTAATTGCTGAAAAAGCTTTGTTTCTTCAAAAAGGGTTCTACTTTCATCCATACCCATCTATAAATCTATTATTTTTCAGACAATTGCATTAACTTCTAACTAACAAAATGTACTTGATCATAAAGTTATTTATTTGAGTCCAATGTTAATTAAGAGGGTGCTTTAAGTCTGTAACAACCCTGTAAAAGCAATGAGAATCAGATGGTACGGTACATACAGTACGCTCTTCCCAAAGACCAGCAGGGAAAGCATGAGACAGAACATGGCAGCATGTTCATTCTAAACTCTGCCTCATTCTACAAATCCCACTGGTAGCTTAGCAATGAAAACGATCACTACCAACATACACTACCAGCAACAACAAATTGGCTCCGTTTTTTTTTTTTTTTTGCCACATGTAGGATAACAATCGGTTGTTTTACCATTCATAATGGTGGGAGCTCCTACTATTTGCCACCACAGTGGTAAGAAGCAGGACTGATAACCGAAAGGTTGCTGGTTCGATTCCCCGCTGGGGCACTGCTGTTGTACCCTTGGGCAAGGTACTTAACCCAGAATTGCCTCAGTTAATATTCAGCTATATAAATCTGTAACATTTAAAAACAAAAAAACTGTAACTTATGTAACCTATTACTCTAGATAAGAGTGCCTGCTAAATGCCGATAATATAATGTAATGTAACCTCACAAGATCTCACTTCATTAAGGCTGAAAAGGCTGTTAAACAGAGAAAACAAAGACCTAAACACAACAGAAGGAACGAGGGAGGGAGGGGCTTACGCCATGTTCTCTGTCTCCGTGGCGCAGGCGCCCACGGCCTTGGTGACGTTCACCAGCAGCGCCTGATTGGTCCCCGTCAGCAGGTTGACCAGCGGCGGGATGCCGCCGCACTTCCTGATGATGGCCCGGTTGTCGGGTTTCTGGGCGCACTCGCCCAGCGCCCCCACGACGTTGACGAGGACCTCCTCCGGCTGGTCCGTCAGCAGGGCCACCAGGGTCTCCAGTGCTTTGTACTCCTGGAATCTGAAACGGGGGGGCCCACGGTCAATGCAAAGGAGAGCCTTCACCCTTCCTCCCAGAAACTGTTTGTTCCGTTGTCACTGTTGCAGGTATAAGGATTGTTGTTTTTCCATTTCCAACCTTGTCAATAACTGAGTTCATCGATCAATTTTATTCAATTCAATTCAGTTCAGTTTATTTATATAGCGCTTTTTACAACATGAGTTGTCACAAAGCAGCTTTACATCGGTATTCCAGGCCTGATACCCCCTCAGAGCAAGCCAAAGGTGGCAGTGGCAAGGAAAAACTCCCTGACTAATAGGAAGAAACCTTGAGATTCCATACAATCTAATTGTTGATTGGTAATTGTCTTTGTCTGTGTGAGCCGGCCCATTGGTTAATGAGCCACACCTACCAAATTAAAGGTGTGTTAAATGCAGGTGTATGGCTGGAGAGAAGAGGGCTCTTTTTTTTCCCCCAGATGACTGTGTGTTCAGGCTGGGTTTGTTTGCTTTGTTGGTTTTTAATATAAATTCTTGTTTTTCTGTTTTAACGTTAGTTCTTTCTGCTAATTTTTGTGAGAAGCGTCGGCCAGCTCCTCCATGGTCAACTTCTGGTCGTCTTTGAAACTACTCAACTCCTCACACAACTCACTGTGCTACTTTGGTAGTGCAGCAGTTTTCCCACGGTGATTGCGTGCTTGCAACATGCGTGTACTTTGCAGTGGTATGGCTCTCCGTGGTTTGGAAGGATCGCGCCTTTGTCTTGCCATGATCTGACTTTGCTGTCCAGCACTTTACAGTGGTAGACTACAGTAAACATTTAAAAGGGATATGATGTGGTTTCAGAAAGCCTCAACAAACCAATGATGTACGGTTAAGTTATATGACTGTTTTTATTCACAGTTACGGTTCCTGGCAACGGGGCTGCAGGCTATTGTCGAAAGTGTCCAAGGTCACTTGGTTTTGGTCAGAATCCACTGAAACATTTTCTTGTGAGTGAAACCGTAATGAACAGTGGAGACGCTGCCAAAGTTAACTTACTGAATTTGGCAAAAAAAAAAAAAAAAAATCTTGTTCATGTCCCACCACTGCAGCGTTATCTGCAGTGTGCTACAGTAGAAATCTGGCCTAATTGCACGCATTAGTTTTGATAAATTGACCGCAAGTCATGTCTATTTTTGTAGCGCCGATAACGACATGAGAAATTAGCAAGGCAAGAGAAACAAAATTAGCCCTTACCACAAACAGTCAGCCCCCACACAACTGGAAGCATCACTGAACCTTGTCAAATGACTCAGAGAGGAAGGAGGTGCTTCTGTCCAATCTATTTATATTTTTTTTTGGTAGCTCCTATCTGCAAACGTATCTGATGTATCGACACATTCAATGTAACAGTAGAATACACTTTGTCTACACTCACAGGAAAGCCTGTTTTCAGCTGTATCTAGACCGTAGGTTTACTGTCAGTTTCAGACCCTACAAATGAAGCCTTTCCAACTAGAACAAACAGTATGGAAAAAAAAAACTGTTGGATCATAGGCATGTAAAATTAACACATGCTTTGTTCAGTAAATGCATCCTTCTTAATGAAGATCCATCATCATCTGCATGCACATTTACGGGGGTAAGGACAACATTACAATGCCTATGCACTTTTGGCTTGAAATGACCCTTGTTGTGGAACAAGGGCAGCTCTTGTCCTATAGCCAACTGAGGCAGAAGGGGAAATGGTCAGTAACTGTGACTGAACAGCGGGATCTTGACCTCAAACATCGCTGTATGTTGGCAAGTGCCCTCTAAGTCTTGGCAAAAGAAACTTTCCGTCCTAAGGATTTTCCCATCGTTAGGATTCTTTTTTTTCCCAGCTGCATTTTCAAAAAATGCCATTCACATGTGCCTGCAGCACCTCAGTATATTACATTCAAAAAGGGCACCGTGTTCACTGATGCATGACCAACAAAACACTGTCCACAGTTACATGCTAACAATATCAACACACACATAAGAACATCTTTACATTTTAAGGTCTTAACTCTCCTATCCATTTGCGAAATAATAAATTATACCTGTTTGAAAAGTTTAGCTGCTATAAAACAGGTCTTATGAAAATCCAACTCTCCAGGTACTTAAACACAAGATGCAAGGTTTAAATAAGCATGCCCTGGTTAAGAATGTAATTATATTTTTGCCATCAATCATTTCTCATTTTGATGCATCATTAATCAAGGAAATGGGTCCCACATGCTCCCTCTGGTTTTTGGAGGAGGTCTCGCTACTCAAATCTTGGGAGCCCCTTCAGAAAGTGCATGCTAAAGATCACTTGCACAATGGAGCACTGTCTGTTATCTGCCACAAACGCTGCTTAAGCCGTCCATGAGCTTTTTACAAACCTCCCCATTAATTATCACTGCTGTAAAGTATATTTCAGGGCGATTTTCGTCTCCGCGCACGACTCTAGCCTTGATTGATGTTGAAATGAAGGCGAGCCTCGAGAAACACTCCTTGAAACTCTATTACCGTTAGCAATTCTCATTTGACAGTAATGGCTTGGTCATTTCGTTCCAGCGCTTCGTCTGACCTTGACGTTTTTATATGTTATTCAAATAACCCTGGGAGAGTTTGAAAACCAGATCCCGCTCGCAGATTTAAGCGCGCATAAAAAAACCGTTCGCTTTGCATCACGCTGGTTTCCGCTCGTGGCAATGGCCAGTTTCTTACCTCTGTTCGCACCCAACTGGCTACGCGATCCAAAAAAGCAGAAAGAAAACATCATGCAGGAAAATAAGTGTTAAATGAAAATATTACAACAGGACACATTCCTCTCATTTTCTTCACTGGATTTTTTTTTTTTTTTTTTTTTGGGGGGGGGTCCTTTATTGCACCCCCCCCCCTTCCCTTAATAAGCGTAGGAGTGCTATTTGGAATTTTGAAGTTTGTTAATGAAGTGTCACCAACTGCAGTTTGCATGCCATTACTGGTATCATTACTATCATTACTATTATTACTACGCCTTTCCTACATAGCAACAGTGTTATGAGAAATTACAACAAGGCAGAAGGCCCACTATTGGGGTATGTGCATTGAGCTGCCACACTCCTCACTGCCAGTGCAGTTAACTTTGTTTTATCACCTTGACTGGCCGCTTTCTGAACAGCTGCCGATCTCTGGCGCCTTTGTATAATATAAGGACTTTGTGTGAAAGTTCATTTGGCACCCTGGGACTGGGAGGCAGTCTGAAAAGGTCACTTTGTGTTGCACCCTATTACTGGTTTCGCTATACTCTCAAACATTCGCCGGTGGACAGTGTATAGACGTTCGCTGCTTACAGCTCCTGCGCTGAAAAGACAGCTACCACATCTGTTATAACGGAAAAGGTCTGCTCATCTCTCACTCTATAAACAGACTGAATCTTTATCACTCCATCTGTGTGGCAGAAACATACTGTTTTATATGTTTTGATAAACTTACATGTTTGCTCGATCAAGGGGGGGTGCCACTGCTGGATCTAAAAGCTCTGGCCTTAACTTTGAGCAAGGAATTTCATCAAATATTACATTCTGTTTTATTGAATCTTGATCACCTTTGTGAGATCAGGGGTCCATGAAATTCAGTACTCAAGTTACGTTAAAATTGGCTTAAATTCAGTGCTCAAGTTAAGTTAAAACTGGCTTAATTTCAGTACTCAAGGTAACACTGGCTTAAATTCAGTATTCAAGAGCCAAGATTCAAAATACCTCCCTAGCATGGCAACAACTACTTTTCTACCCAATGAAAAGCTGTCATCTAGCATGACCGAAAAATCTTTCCGATCTTAAAACACTAGATAGAACCAGACCCATCTGAGTGTCTGTGGGACATTTTGATTCCGTATTACATCTAACACACCCACTGAAAGTGATTTTTACAGCCTAGATTAGATGGTAGAATTATCAAAACAAATCTTAATTTATTACTATAAAAACTATGAAATTCCAGAGCTATTCTTATCATTACAAAGCGATGGAAACTCAGCCTTATATCAGTTTGCTGGCTGTGGCAAATGCCATAATCCTGTAATTTATTAAGGGGCTACTGATTATAAATGAAAGCATTACAAATGAAAGCATGCCTTGGTTTTCCTCTGCATGTCCCTTGCCTCACACTGCATGGAAAATAAATATGGCTAAATCATTTTTAAGGAGTACCTTTGTGGTGGTAGAAGGATGCCAGGTCACAATTCTCTGCTATTATTTATTTTTTTGAGGAAAGTTACCTGCTAGAAAAACCGCCTGACACCCCCCGGGGCTGGGGAAACCCTCCAAAAGTGTCAGTGCCCGCGGAACTGAACGACACTTAAATAAACGGCTGCGTGCCTTACATGACAAATGATTTAAAATCTGTCAAGTTACATCTCTGACATCACCGGGCAGTCATTCTCAAGCCGCATTCCTCTGGTCTGCACACCCATGTTCAACACTAATCAGCCGCCGCTTTGACAAACACATCATTTGTGTCCATAAAATCAACACTTTACATCATCTTTTTTTTGTTTAACAGTGGAAAGGCGCATTCCTCTGACAAACAGTCAAAGGGAAGGCTAGAACTTACAGGCGTCGTACGAAAACTTCGGCACAGTTCAAATAATCACGTTGGTCCGGGCTCGAAATGTGAGATGGATATGACAACACTTGGACTGTGGAAAAACTGACTCCTTATGTGAACAAATAAGGTTGCTCATAAAACAGCACATGTGATTGCACCACCCTCAGCTGCGCTCAATATTGCCGGCCTGCAGATGTGTCTGCCCGTTTTCAGGCTCTGAACTGGCGCGAAGTGGATCAATCTGCACCTTCAGCGAGCTCCTCCAAGGGCTCTCAAAACGGCACTAATGGCCCTGTCTTGGAAAGTGTCCTTCAAGTGAGGACCAGCGAACCATAGACACATAATGGTTTGAAATGATATATGATGATATATGATAAATTATATATGATGACAGCCATCATATTAGGATTCAATTCCGCGATGGCTTTCTTTGTGGTTCATTCCAAGTTTTCACGTTCATATGGCACGTAAGTGTTGAGCAAATTACAGATGAACTATAATCATGATAATATAATCATTGACTGACATAATCAATAGTGATTCAATAATGAATCAATGATGATTGAAATAATAATTGATAATCAATAATCAATCATAATATAATAATACACATGAAATAATACAATCATGAAACGCTGTCTTAACTTACAGCGGGTCCTAAGTGACTTAAAAGATATGAGACATGATAATGAGATAGCTCCTTTTCCAAACCACCGCAGGGGACAGTGCCAGGTGCGATGCACAGTATGGACTGTGCGATACGGAAGTACAATGCCTGCTCTCTGTTTCAGAGCCCAGCGCGCTAATGAGGGCTAACAGCTTCATCCATACTTCACTACGTTCTCCATGCTGACGGAGCACTTCCAGATGGCCCCCGTTGTGGCGGCCAGGAGCTGCTTGTCGTCCGACTCCTTCAGTAGGGCCACCAGGGGCTGGAGCCCTTCGTACCGCCTGACGAGGTCACGTGTCGTCTTGTCCTCCGCACACTGGATCGAGAGAAATTCAGGCACGAACACGTGCGCCGTTATTTCAAGAATGGATGGAAGCTAATGGGCAGAGAAGGATCATTGATGAAGGGTGCTGCTTAATTTTTTTTTTTTTTTGGCTGATTTCAAACCACTCAATAGACCAAGAGGAGAGGCTTTAAGTATGAATGGATTCTTTGAGCTAGAATTGTAAAGCAGTAACAGTACTTCACAGTCAATTAATTTATTGTATATTTAGCTGCAGTGGAATCACACTTAAGGTCCTCTGTATATTCACACAATGGTTTATGACATTAGAATAGACATGAAGAAAGTAAAAAACCGTGAATCAAAGTTTACCTTAAAGATGGCACTGGCACAGTGCATCTGGAGCTCGTGGTTGTCGCAGCTGAGATTTTTCACCAAATCTTCGATCATTCCCTCAGTCTGAATTGCCATCCTGTAACTGCTCTGTACACAGAAACAGAGGCATACTTATGGCCCGTGCGGCATGGCGGCAGGGGGTAGGCGGAAAAGGGGGCTTGTAATTCAAATCTCAGGTGGGGCACCTCTCTCGTGCCTTTGAGCAAAGTACTGAACCCAGACCGCTCCAGTGAATGCCCGACTGTATGAAAGGACGTTATGTAACAACACACATACGGTGTTGTGTAACACATGGTCACCCTGGATGTGGGCATCTTCCGACCGCGCAGACGGCGGACCTGTGGCGACGGCTGAGGCTTGAGTGCCTGTCAGAGCGCCCCCTTTGCGAGGCCCCAGTGTGGGCGGGGCAGGGCGGCGGGGGGCTGGGGAAGCCGATTGGCCGGCTCACCTCGGAGGCGCACTCCTGCAGCGTGCCCACCACGGGGATCAGCATGCTCTCGTGGGGGGACTTGAGGAGGCGCGCGAGCAGCGGGATGCCCCCGGCCCTGCGGATGGCCTCCTTGTTCCTGGTGCTCTTGCTGCAGCTCCACAGGGCCAGGGCCCCGCAGCGCGCCACCTCCACGTCCCTCTCCTGCTCCTCCGTCAGCGCGGCCGAGTCCGAGACGCAGTCCAGCAGCTCCACCTCCAAGGGACATTACATTACATTACATTACATTACATTATTGTCGTTTAGCAGGCACGCTAATATCCAGAGGGACTTACATAGGATACAGCTTTTACATGTTTATCCATACAGCTGGATATTTACTGAGGCAACTCTGGGATAGGTACCTTTTCCAGGGGTACAACAGTGCCCAGGAGGGAGGTGAACCAGCAACCTTTCGGTTATGAGGCCTGATCCTTACCATTATGCTGTACTCTGTCCATACAACGCAGCATTTATCTCCACTCAAGCACCCACGGTCCCCGTCTCTACCAACTACATTTTATATCATACTGTCCCTTCTGAACTGATCCACAGGAGAGGTCTTCATATTTGCAATTATCCCTACCCCCTAACACCTGCTACTTGTATTACTTGCTAATTATTTTACGTGTAGTATCGCAGTGTGTTTTGGATTCTGTGATCTAATGACTGTGATGTATGGTGGTGTGTGTACTTGGATTCCCTTAAGTTCCAGGCTGTCTAGTCAGGTTGCACAAATTAACTTGGGTAGGGCTTAAATAGCGTTATACGCACACTCACTGGTCTGGGAGTGTTGTTAGCCTGGTCTGATGCTGTTGCTCATTCAGCATGAATGGATGCACTTCTGTCCTTCTGTGCTGAAAGCTGCTCTGAATAAGAGGGTCAGCTAAATGAATGTAATGTAATGTAATATATTATGTTTTTTTGCAATAACTAGAATATGTCAAAATGGCTGCTGAAATGGACGACTCGCAGCAAAGTTTTGACTGAATCCATGAGGGACACAGGCAGCGAAAGGCATACATGTTGACCATTCAGTCATATGGCTGTTTTTTCTGTCACCGTATCTGCAACAATTTATGAAACAATAGTTATGCTCCAAAACTGAAAACTGAAAAGTCACTTGCCACAGCACGAAAATTAACAGTGCAAAACGAGCCGCACTGGAGCGAAAAAATTCAGCACAGCTCTCTCCTTTTTTTCCAGGTGGAAATTTGACAGTTTAGGAAACAATCACTCACTGCGCTGACCTACATTTCCTGAATGCTAAAACGATGCACACGCGGCCACTGCACTCTCGGTTCACAGGTGGCCTGTAATTTTGCAAGAAATTAATCCGCAGCTGCGATATCTCGTAACTAAATTGAATACATCCGATGTGGGATTTAGGAAAATATACAAGGCACCAGCTTTAATCACTGGGTGCCCCGCGAATAAACAGAAAAGCTGGGCGCAACGCTGACGACGACATTCTATCTGCTTTCCACCGAATTGCTCTGAAGTCGCCAGATCTGCCGTTTGCGAAACGAGACGTGACTTTGAGAGAGCTGCGTCATTAGAGCCGAAACCTTTGAAAGGAGAAGCTGGAAACACACAAACCAATGAGTGTAATGCGTAATGCAGGGTGTTGTTTTTTTTTGTTTGTTTTTTAAACTCACCAATCTCTTTATTCCGCCGTGCTGTCTCACCGTCCTCCTGGCCCTCCGGAACTTGGCCACGTGAGCGATGGTCTCCGCGGCCAGACACTTCAGGGCCTTATCTGGGGAGTCCAGTATGGTCACCATGGTCTGCAGGCCCCCCAGGTCCGCAATGGCCCTCCGGATCTGAGAATTTCGGCTGATCTCCTTCAGGATTTTCAGAGAGCCGATCTGACGGCGAAAGAGAAAAAGTTCCTTTTTTTTTTTTTTTTAGGAAAATCAGCTTCTCAACTAAAAAAAAAAAAAGCAACTTTATAGAGCAGATGCATTTTCAAGTGCTTTAGGAATCGCTGTTAACATTAATGCTAATGTGAGGTCTGTCAAGGCAAATGCACAAAGAACATCAATACCCATGGGAACGCTAAAAACAGACAGCGCCTAATTTTCCAATAAATGTACGCTGTAAATCCGGCTCATTATGTAAATTAAAAAGAACAATAATTGCTACCCTGCTTTCTTGAAACACTGGCATTTGCACTGTTGCCTTAAAGAGGGCCCTGCTCTAACACACAAACTGGCAGACAACGTATTTCTGTTAGCCTGTAGGCATCCAGGTTCTTTGGCAGGAGTGACTTACTTTGCATTTGATTTCTTCGGTATCCAGCAAGTTAATGAGAACTTCAAGGCCACCTACATCCCGGATGGCCAATTGGCAGGTCTCCTGCCCCAAATTAAAGTCCCTCATTGAGCACAGAGCAATCACTGTGGCTGGCTGATTGCCTCCCTAAAAATAATAATTCAAAAGCATGAATTAATGAAATAGCTGGCAAAGTCAGAGTTATGAAGCATTAATAAATTGAAATAGCAGGCCTCCTTATGAAAATGTCCCCCTGGCATAACTTTGTTTACTTCAAGGTTGCAACTTTTTAGTTTTGCCACTGTAAACAGAGAGAGAGAGAGAGAAAAAACAAAAAAACATACATGAAGTTGATTCTGAGTACTGTACTATAGCCAAAAACCATAGACAATGACCTAAGTTAGAAATTCAAAGAAAAAACACTGAAATGTAAAAGATAATAGCGAGTTTGTATTTCAGACGTTGTGTTTTGACAGTTGCTATATACACACACCGTCTTTTAAGTTTTCTTCCCTCAAATTAGCTACTAAGTAACTACAAAGTAAACAAGTGGTTTGTGTAAAAACCTGCTTTTTTCCTTTTTAAGGTCCTGCAATATATGAGACAGGATATTGAGCAGATTTTGCTTTTATTACTTTTAAATGCAATATGTATATGCAGCACCATATAGATTCAAAACAGGTGGTCTGAAGGTTATCGCGGCTCCCTCTCTGATATTGGACTTTTCCCCAGCTACTTTTTCATGTGTGCCTTTTACCACCCTAAAACAACACCCCAGCCGTTTGGAGGGTCTCGGGTATGCTGCCATGGGGAACTGATGTTGAGCTGGGTGTCTTTTGGACGGTAAGCAACAAGTCCAAAGACAGATGGACAGTTTGATCAAAAGAAAAAGAGTCAGCTACAAATGCTTGCCATGAACCAAATACAACTCTGAGAGGTATTCTTTCAGTATTGGGTCAATCTGTTTTTAGTTGTTTAGGTTTTTTTTTTTAATTATTGCAAAACTAAGTACAGTAACTGTAAATGAAAAGTTCATGGGAAGTACCGTAGGTAGAAAATTAAGCAGAAAGCTGGTGTAATACTGGACGCATTATATGGCTTTGAAATGCAACACTGGATACAAAGCAAAATCTCTTGGCAAGTGAACAGTCACCTTTTAGGAGATTTTTTCCCCTTTAAATTAACCACAGATTCAGTTAAATTCATCAAATTCAAGAGTTTTCCTGCTTCTGCATTTATTCGTTATACACAACAGCAACATCTCACGTAGGAACCCACAAAACAGATTACTTCAATTGGTCAGAAGTGCACATGTACCCGTTAAATTATTACACAGCAACACTATCTTCTCGTTCATCTTCAATATTCACTTTAATAATAGTACTGGTGTTACGTTCATGGTTGCCTCCTTAAGACAACTGTAAAGATAAGTGTATGGAAACATATTTAAATCTCAGTCTGAACAAGCTTTTTATCAAGTCTCGCTAAAAGCAGAGTGAGAGAGGTTTGAAACAGTCTGAGACCCCGCACATGTGCTGTCCATACTATGATGTTGGCCTAAATGTAAACCATTTGTCCATTAACAGCAGTTGATCCACTCTTCCTTTGTCTTCACCATTCTTACTCTTCAAAGGATTCAGAGGGCAGTGATCAGACCTTGTAAAAACAAAAGCTATGTTTAGAACTGAAACAAGAAAAAAAAGATCACATGCTTGGATTTTTTTGTTCGCTTTGGTCTTGAAGTGATAAAGAATTCCTTAAAACACACACAAAAAACCCCCATCTGACTACCTACAATAATAAAACTTTCCTTGACAGAACCATGCTAAGGGTAGGTGTAAAAACATATCAAATATGCACTTACTGATACACTTTAGCCTCTTAGAAATGTGAGAATTCTGAGACGCAGAACTGAATTTGGTGGTACGTCCCCAATATTTTTTGCAGCGTTTTCAGCGGACTGCTCCTTCCTTCCGCCAAAACCGTTCACAAAACGTAATTTTAAACTAGCTTTCATATAACATTATATGAAAAAAAAAAAAAAAACGGGGTTAGAAAAAGGACAAACGTTTCATCCTGACGACTTAACCCAGGTGAATGGGTCTCCCCTGCACTCTGCCTGGTTCTGGTGCATAAAGTTCAGACCCACTGTTCAAGACATTTGCTACCAGCAGGATTTGGCAATCTGAACAGCAGTGACTAAATGTCCTCATAAATTACATCCTGAGGAAAAATATCTTTAAATATCACACATTACAAACTAGGAAAGTATGAAGGGGATCCATAAATCCATTCAAGGTCTGCAAAACGCAGTCAATTACTGATGTATCAGAGGGCAATCACTTCTCGACCTCTCTGTTAATCCCATTGGGCACAATCACTACTGAGTTACAAATCCTGAATTTCACAGCACATGATTAGTATTTATCTAAAGTCAATAGGAATTCACAAAAGTCACGCAGTGTGCAGTTTTTCCTATTAATATTATGGCCATTACTAAACATTCATTTCCTATCAAACATATTCATTTAACAGACATCAAAACAAAATTAAATTTGAATGGTAAAGCAGCTGTGAAGCATCAAATGATCTAGATACATTTAAACCAATATAAACTAGATCAACAAAAAATACATTTACTGCTACAACAATGAACATCATCTGTATGATACTGTAAGGTAGTTTTGTCATGCTTAGTGTACAGGCTGCACTGAAAACAGAGGTGTGGGATTCAAGTGGCTACCAATTCATTGATCTACACCTTCAGCTCAGCTGTGTATCAGTGATAGTCACTACAGTTCATGATCATTACTAGAGATAACAACTTTGGCCAGGTATGCAGGTGCACTAGCTAATGAGCATAGCAACAGGGGTGGCGTCATCAGAAGTTCTGTATGCTCAGTCATTATCGCACTGTGAAAACAAACACAGAGCAGAAATAAAAACAGAGCCTCACACTCGCAAGGTTTCGGCTTAAACTGAAAGAAAGGTCCAGAGGCTTGATGCAGAGTGCACTTGTGCTGCCAGTGACACACGTTCTGGTGGCGGTGTCCCGGGCCGGCCGGACCCCGCTGACCCCTGACCCCTGACCTCTGAACCCCCGGGCGAGTGGACGGGTGCGGGCGCGGGTGCGTGTGCGGGAGCTGGCCCCGTGTCCGGTGGAGGGGAGCCAGAGCTAGCGTTTCGCGGCCCCAGCGCAAAAAAGAAGCGACCAGGCTTGGCAGGGGCCGAGGCTCAGGGGACGCGTGTGGTTTTCGCTTTTTTGACTTCTCTGGAGCGGAGCTGCAAGCGCCAGGCTAGGGATGAAAATAGAGAGAACGCCGCCAAGCCCAATCTGGGTAACAAAAGGGGGGAAATGATTGGTGGTTCTTTCTGAATGCATATTTTTTGGAAAAAAGAAAAAAAAATCATTCAAATAAGATCTCCAGTAAAGAAAAATGTTAGCGTATGACTGGCTCTGCAGTACTTCTGCAACTCAGAGAAACAATACAGCTAATGTTAGGCGTCCAAATATTTTTGTGCTTTTTTTTTGTCTTTGAAAGGAAGCACTTAAATACAAAGCAGGAATATGTGCGTACGTTTTGTAAAACAGAAAACTCAGAAATCATTTTTACATTATTAGGATTATTTTGTCATTCCATATGGAAGATTGCTTTTTCAGAGCATGAGAGAAATAATCCAGTTTTCAACTGGAATAATGTTTTCAATGTGGTAAACTATTTTATTTTTAGATACAGTGGAGCCATAGAATAGGTATTTCTTCCCAAATCAATAGCTTTTTGATCCATTTCTCAGGATAAGGCTGAAAGGGTTATAAAAAAGAAGAATTTCTGTTCTGTGTGATTCTTCCCTAGCTTGTAACTTAATGACCTTAAAAAAATTATGCTTTCCTTCCAAAGTACAGTATCTTAATTATTCTTGAAAACAAAATTACTGTTGTAATCACTTCCCCCTTCAAGTTCAATAATCTTTCTTAATCAATGTATAAAAACATAAAGTTATAAAGTTATAATACAGGAAACAACTCAGATCTCTCCAAATCTGTGTATAGTGCAGACTGACAGAGTCTGACAGAGTCGGTTCTACTAGCGAAAGGCATTTGGTAATCATCTGAAATAAGTGGATAAACCCCGCTCCTTGTGCGCAGCGCCACAGGAGCCTGTAGTACCTCCACACACCAGCAGAGGGAGAACACCTTCAGCAAGGATTCCACACGCCACTGTCAAAAGCAAGGGGCTTTTTGACAATTTTCGAACACTGCAGTTTGGCAATAAAAAAGTGACTGACATCCAATGAGTTTCCCTGCAAACTGTCCTTAAACAATTTCTCAGTGCATATGACACTTCAAACAGCAAATCTATTTGAACATATGTCGCCACACTCAGAAATCAGAGAAATAATGAATGAAAATGAATGATGACATTAAGCCAATATTCATTACGCCTTAGATGCTGAAAGTCAAATGTATGACTTGGTTTGAAATTGTATTTAAAATAAGGATGTCTTTCTCACTTGATTTTGATTTCACTGTTTGTGTAACCATCAAGTGATACTGTGCCACAACACATGCAGCTGAACTGCTATTTCCAACACTTTGAAAGCATCTCATTGACACACTACTGAAGAAACACAATGTGTAATCAGGTCTCTACTAAACGTAATTTCATTGGAATCAATGTCACATTTTTGTTTAAATAATTTAAAAGTGTTTTCCAAGCAACAGTTTACATAGGGGGGATTAATCAAGAACAGTTAAGAGTGAAATGATTAGTAGCAGCTAATGCGAAAAGCTTTTCTATGAAACACTGTTTTGCTGCCATATATATCTGCAGCTAGCTAATGAGGCAGTTTGGCTTCTGCTTGTAAAACACCCTGTGGTTAGCTATATAGTGATGCCAGTTGAGAAGTATGGAAACTGTAATGCTTGTTCCTTTACCATCTGTACAGTGAATGAATACACTTCAGGTGCACTACATGTTTGAGACCATAAAGCCCTGTTCTAAATATACACACACTTAGGTTAGTACCATTTAAAAATAACTGTTTGCTCAATTTAGTCTAAAAAAAAAAACACAAACTTTCAAGGCCTCACTCAAATCCGTCAGTGTGAGCTGATTTCTGCAGCAAAATACAGGTAAAAATACACACTCACACAGGCCACATACAGACAGTGTATGAACAGGTAGAAGCACAGAAAGATGCAGCCAGACATGACAGCTGAATTATTAAAGGTTTTTCCAGAGTGAAATGCTGACTCAGACATTCGCTGATATATGCGCAGTTCACAGTATATATGCTGACGGGGAGGGGCACTGCACAGGAGTGGGTACGGCTGCTGTTTCGACGTTTAGTGTGTTCAAATCTTCAATTTTGTATTTGATCTTTTCAATACACTGACATACTTAGGTATAAAAGAACCAAGTAGATCAGCACGTTTTTCAGCCGAACCGAGGCAAACACCTATCTTCGCGTTTATCTTACATAACGCGTCATTATTTCAGACAAATCTAAAAATATGATGCTTCAAAATGCGCCAAGAAAACACAAAGCAAGTCATTAATATGTCACTTTCGTCGAAACTTCCTAAAATAAAAATGTCTGTCTTCACACTGAAAAAAATGTTCTTGTTCCTAAATAAAAAACCCCGGATATTTAGCTTGGCTCAGACTTAGTTTTAGCCTCTGATGGTAATGATATTACAAAATGACTACTGGACAAACCCCATAAATAACTTCTCAGTGTGGATTACAGATTTGTGCAGGTTACAGATGCATCCTACCAAGGCATGAAATCATTAATGGATGCACAGTTTTATCTGAATGTACAGGAAAACAAACAACAACATCAGATAGCTCAGTCCAGGAAAGCAGAGAACTACTGCACAAATTCACTCAGTATTATCCTTTGTACATATTTCTTAATCAATTTTTTTTTTTGTTTTAGGAAAGAAGAGACTATATTCCTTGAGGGACTTTTCTTCCACTGTGCACAAAATATGTACATTCTTGCTAGGATGTGCAGCTTATGGGTGTATTATTGGAGAATATTATTAAATTTTATTGTTTACTGTATTTACACTGTATTTAGGGCATCTAGTTATGCATATGTGCACTTGCTACTATTCCTTTGAGCAGGAACAGCTGAACTTCAGTAAACTTCAGCAAGACTACATGAGGGTTTTATTAGAAAGGGTTAATATCCAAGCTGCCAAGTTTGATATCTACAGCTGTCTCAATTCATTTAGCTTGGTTGCCTGATGCAATTAACAACTTAGTGAGCTAACACACATTAGTCTTATTGGTAAAATTGATTCAGATTTGGAGAATGACAGTAATGCCAAATATTAATCTGCTTAGCTTGTCCTTTACTAGCAGGCTGAAGCTGTGTACTCAGAGTGACATTTGCTATTTTTTTCAGTCTTTTTCGTGTCATAAGTGCAGTGCCTCTTTTGAAATCTGAAAAAAAACCATCTGAAAACTTAAATTTATTCCAGACCGCGAAAAGCTGTTTGTTCTATTCATAAATTGCACAATGTTCTGAACGCATCTCTGAACGTTCCCACAGAGATTTAATGTGCAAAACATTAAAATACAGGGAATGACATTTCTTTTTAACGTGATTTTTGCTAATATTAGTCAAGGGGACCCCAAAATTGAGCTTCCATGGGGCCCCAGGCTACACATTCCTCTGTCACTATCACAGTCACACGTATTGATCAACACAGCACCTGGAAGGAAGTGTGTGGAACAGTAGTCAGACGCAGAAGGACACATCATTCAGGACCCAGTACGTAAGGCCATCAGATCCACATCATGCTGGTTATATTACTTACTGCCCCATTGGCACAGTATCTGTGTACACGCCAAAACACAGGGCCTGGTAAACTGCGAAGAGTGTACATCTCTTGCGGACGGCAGGCTTTTGAGGTGTTCCCAGGCAGGCCGGGTCTCTCCTTTCCGTTTTGACACATTAATACGTGCCACATGCACCGTCAGACCGTCGGCACTGCATTCACGCACTGCGGCGAAGGCGACCAGCTTGCGCTGCACAGCTGTCTTCAGGCAACGCGCCCGAGTTCTGGCTCGCTGGACAGCCCTGCGTCGAAAACCGCAAGCCCGGGAACCAGGCTCACCACTTCAATAAACATTCTGAAACAACGCACTATTTAAAACAGAAGTACCTCATACATGTATGTTATTTCATCCGGCAGCCACTTCAATCTTCACGGGCAGCTTGATACACAAGCATACACAATCGCTTAAAAATGAAGCCGATGGAAAGCGCAGTTGGGGAATATATTTACTGCGGGCGATGACACAATGTTGTAGCTGCAACTGAAATTCATTTGAATATGTAATATACCACAATATAAATTCACGTGTAACCCGCACACAAAGCTGTACCACCATTAAAGAGAAACTGAAAGGTAAGAAAAACGCTTTGTCAACGACAATGCCAATTTGGCAAAGTCAGTTCACAAGCTGAAGCTCGGTCTCCGTCCTCCCAGCAGCTAAGATTTATGTGAAAGTACAAAACAACAACCGAAAAACCCTCAATATGGCTGAAAGCATCATTTGGGTCAGACACACTGCCAGCGGCAGCATGGTAACACGTCACCAGCGGAGGCCGAGGCCGATCGTGGCGCTGGCGTTACCTTTAAGTACTTGACCAGCTTCTGGATCTGCCAGTACTCGGAGGGCAGGTCCGTGTTGCTCTCCGGACGGCGCTCCAGCTGCTCCTCCTCTTCCTCGCTCTCCGACGAGCTCTCGCTGAAGTATTCGGCCCTGGTCCCTCCCGCTGGCGTCTTGCTTTAAAAGGAACGACAGGCCGTGAGCAGCTTTGCCAGGGACCCTCCATACTGGTCCTGAGGCTACTCACCGGGAGGGGGTGGGGCGGGGTTCAGAGCAACCAGACATCTTTGTGAAAATAGAGTCCATAGCTTAGCCATTACCACTGCCTCGGCTTCAGAAAGACCACATGGTGAATCTATACGACATACATTACATTCTGTATAATTGCACTATAAATCCACAATGAATAGGTTACACAAATATAAGTAACAATGTTTACCTTTGTGCAGGCCTGAGAAATCATCATATATGTGATAATGTATGCGGGGAGGATGATATCATAGAAATCGTAGCTCTGGGTAGTTTGTCAGAAAAACGCAGCTCCGCAATTAGCTAGGTGGTTCCCGGGGTCATTAGTGTTGCAATAATCATTAATCTATTATCGAGAATCTCACTTGAAGTGTCGGACTGCAATATCCTTGGAGCCCCAAGCAGCAGTTAAGCCCAACAGCAATATGGAGGGACTGAGCTCACCGTCATAGACATAGCAGGCCTGTATTGCACACGCAAACACATATGCAGATGGCTTTTAAAGTCGGCCGGGCCGTTCAAATAACTGTATCATGAAAACGGTACACTGCAGAGCAATGAAATTTGGTACACAATCAAATAGGGCCGGGGGGAGCCTGTTCCCATGTACTGAGATAGCAATACCAGGGAGCTCCTTATCCAAAATGAAAAAAAAAAAAAAATCCCAGCTTACTGCCATTTTCCGTGCAGGGTATGCCATGATAAACACCAACGGTGGCCACCGTAACCCGCTGAGCATTCCCTCGGTGTCCACTACTGGTGTGCACCACAGCAAGTTCCCCACGGCCCCGTTCGTACGTGTACCAAGTTTCACTAGTGCATAGCGCTAAGTGATCAAAGCACGCTTGCTTGAGTCGACCCAGTAAGTTTATTAGGAGCCTTTATACAATGGCAGTCACAATTACAGAGACAGCTGGAAATCTTACTGAAACTCTGCAAAAGAGGGGAAAATTGTACATAAGGCTATACATTGGCTCATATAAAAGTTTATTATCAATTCCAAAAGAAAATATTACAATGGCTGGTGGGCAGTGCCAAGTTTTTTCTGTAACTAAGTCTGCTTTCTTTACCATAGGCGTTTCCCCTATCCAGAGTGCTGAAGAAGACAAATGAGAAGGTCGAGTTACTGCTGAAAAAACGGGTAACACTGTGAAGCGAACCACTTACGTTTTTTTGTGAAGACAGCCGCCCGGGCAGAGACGATAAAGAGAAATCTGCCTTTTTCCTGCTCTCTGACCGCAGGGGTTTGTCCTGCCCTTCAGCTAATCGACCGTTTACCCCTTGCTTTTTAGGCGTCCTCCCTTCTGCATCCCTGGAAGAAAAGGAAAACAACCTGACACCTTACACAGATCACACACGTGTGATTACCGAATTACATCCTGCTTTGTGGCTTCGATTAAAGGTTATTAACTTATTATTGTTACACTCAAAATGAAGGTGGCCCCACAAAGGAGTAATCACAGCTACCACAGTCTTTTCACAAACCAATCAATACCTCGAAGGAACTAATGCAAAGTATGGTTGCACAACGCTCACAATAAATCACAAGCTGTGATCTGACTTGAACTGTTGAATGTTGATGATGAAAAATCTGTTTCTGGATTATAACGGGTTTGGTGACATCTATTAATCTGTCAGGCAACAGGTGTGCTATTTCACTCCTTAACTGATCATTTCCAGTTGTCACCTGGTTGCTCAGAGGGCGCCGTTCAGAGAAGGAGGACCGTTAACCGAAGCTATAATGCAATCATGAAAATCCGGCCATGCTCAAAAAACATATATCCTCCTCTTTTATGGCACACGTCCGCTGGCGTGTGAATATGACACACAGCACCACTTTGGATGTTGTTCACTTCAGGCAACATCGATGTTGAATCCCTCACAGTGGGTCTGATCACCACCACTCAAAATGCGTCGGGTCATTTTGATATTTCATAGGCAGAGTCGTTACGTACTCGTAGGGATCCGTGAGACCCAGGTTCCTCCATTTCAAAGATGGTTCTAATTTCTGCCTGCCTGGCTTGTTCTGCACGCGCTGTTGTCTCGGCTTCTCGCGCACATTCTTTTCCTGAAGCTCGTAAGACCTTTGGGTTTGGCCTTGTTCCTCCGCATCAACCGATTCCACATGCACCACCTTCTCGCTCGACAGAGGCTCTTCTTGAACTGCGAAATCCTGTTAAAAAGAAGAAAAAACATGAAAAAGAATTTTCTCAATTTGTACAGAAATGCTAGCACTGAAATATACAATAAATTTTGGTTGTAAAATTATATAGACTTGGGCTGTTTAAAAAAAAAAACCTCTGAATGATCCCTCTGAATGATTGTTCTTACAACAAAAAAAAAAAACTCTGGTTCATCATGATTCTTTCAAGTTATACAACATAGTTTCCAGTCTACATCTGACACCTTGCCTCTTCATTAATTTTTGACAGACATATCACACACGAGTGTCTGTAGGGCTAGACGCTTTCTAGCCTGTGAAGAACCACATAAAACCAATCAGGGTTATGAATTTGTATTAGTAACCATGTATGTAAAAACGCCTTCAGAACATTCCACGGGCAGAGGAACAATTTGGCCTTTATTAAGCTGAGAAAGAAATAACACATTTCACTGCTTTACACGGCAGAAACCCTTTCAATTAATTTGCTGAACAACATCAAACGTTTATTGTTTCTGTACATTCCACCCGCCGGAGCTTGAAGCTTGGCACCAGGAAAGTAGGGGCTTTGTGTCACTGTTCAGTGATGATTTTTAAGATTTGAAGACTTTTTTCCCCCCTTTACAACTCACATTAGCATGCCAACAGGACACATGAATAGTTTGCAGGCGGGAAAGTTTTTAATCGCAGACACCTGCTAAGACAGAAAAAGGCTCCTGCTCCAAACGGCCCCATTCACAGTTACTCTGGATGTTCAGCTTTAAAATGGCACGCCATGTATTCACCAACAATAGTCAGAGCGGGCTTGGGTAGGCAATGAAACCTTTCCTATCCACTCCTGTGGCTGATCAAATCTTCGGCATTATGTTTCCTCTCCCATGGCCAGAGTGGCCCGTGCTAAAAGCAGCAGTAAGCCAAATCAAAAAATGCCAGAAGTAGCCAAACTGGTTTTAAAAGTAGCCCAGTAAATACACCAGTCATATGACTGAAAATCTTCCACATCTCTTGGCACAGAGGGTAAAATATGTAAACTGCTTTAAAGTCCAAGTGAATACACCGAAAGTTGCCAAAAATGGCTTTAAGGGTAGCCCAGTAAACGGCCCAATGATATGACTAGAAACCATCACCACTGCCTTTGGGATATGACTCACAAAGGCATTCCGAAGAAGTTCAAACTTTACAACATAAAATAAAGAAATATTTCCAATATCTACTGAGATGGTATTTTCAAAACGTGTCCATAATAAATCTCAAATTTGATCGTTCCTCTGTAAATCTTTTTTCTTTTGGCAGTACACACTCATTTGATTAAGAATGTCTAAAGTAATAAAACTATGAGAAGACATTGGTCCTAATATTGGAAACATCCAGATATGTTCAGGGATCTGTTTGTTATATCTGGCTGTCACCTTCCTGGTTCAAGTTTGCTTGGCACTGCAGTACTGCAGAACAAACGGTTTAAAATGGCCTACTTCTGAGCTAACAAATTACATTTGCAGGCCATTAAAAGAGAATATTTTGACCTTAAAGGTAAAAGATTTGTTCCTTGCTACTACAATATTTGTATCTGAGTGAGGCGTAGGAATGTGTGGATGAGCTTATGGAAATCCCAAGACTTACCTGTCCTGAAGCTAACCAAAGAGATTTTTTTAAATTACAGCAGCTGTAAATGCTGTTATAGGATCAGATTAAAAGGATCAATACACAGTATTTTTAAGATATTTCTAAGATCCTTCAACACCTCAGTTTAGAGACAAAATGTCCCAACAGACAGGATGATCAAAATATGACACAATTCATCCACAATTCATCACCATTCTTGGCACCCACTAACAAAAATTTAACTTGAAAGTAATTTTATTTTGTATTATTTTGTACTACCTCTGTCCCTTGTCCACTTGTAACTCTCATCTGTCCCCACATAAGGGCTTACATCAGGTAAAAGCTGTAGGCCCGGGTGGTGCTCCCGCACACACATGTCTGGCACTGCAGTTTATGTTCATAAACCTTTCTTCATAACCTTCACTCATAACCCTCTTCACTGTCACTTTGTTCATAGCTACTGATTCCAGGGTCTTATAAACAGTGTGACCACGAACTCCTCCTTGTATTTCTTCCCATTCATATGACAGGATTATGACACAGACTGGAGGAGACTCTTGTGAATGTTGCTACTGGTATGTATGCAACTATATGCAACACAGATTCTTGACCTTCCACTGCCAACTTAATTTTCTTTTGTTTCTCTGGTGGTCTAAACAAATGTAAACACAGGTCAAAAAAAACAAAAGGCTCAAGAACGTGCTACATGTACTACAATTATCTGGATAGCCATTAAATGCAATTAATAGCTATTCAGTTCGATTCAATTCAGTTAATAGATGTTCAATTAACAGAAGTGACATAACATGCAACCACATTGCCCTCATGCTCTCTACCTTTTGAATATTTTCACCCTGAGTTGCATGGATTTGGACAAGGAAAACACTTATTTTTGTAGTTGTTTATCATGGTGATGTAATGATATGATTTGTAAGTGGGCTAGATTGAACAATATTCTAATACTAATCCTGCAAACACAGACATTCCTATTTGACTTCTTTGTATTGATGAGGAGCTGAATGACCCGATGTCCCAAACACTCAGAAGTCGTTCCAATGATTCCAAGCACGCAGTCACTTCTGCAACACATTAGTCCAAGTTACAGTACATCTATAATTGATATTCTTGTCTATTCTGTTTTACATCTGCAAACTATATATTCTGATACCATCTCTACAGTTTTGCTAAGAACATGTTCAGGGTAAAAGGAAATCAGCCTTTATAATAGAATTTCCGTTTTGATGGCTCAGGGACAGAATTATATTTCAAAAGCAGCATAACAGACTACAGAGCTACCAATGCTAATCTTAGTCTTTGTTTACATATATAATAAAATGTATTCAGGACAAAAATATCATGGTTGATATTAACACTTTTTTAGAGCAAGTGAAAAACCATTTAGTGCAACCATAAGCTTTGTGTGACAGACACAAGCACAGAGCACTGAGCCAACACAGCTGCTAAAAATTGGAAATTCATTTTTTACTCAACTTATTTTATTAAGAAAATTTAGAAAATAAAACTTTATGTACAAAAGCCTTCTGTTCTTGAATTATTTGGCCCATTAGTTATACAGACGGTCTGGTGACCCATACTTTTCCTCTTACAAATATATCACTGAGTCACCAGCAACCAAACTATAAATTGTTGTATAAAGAATGCTTTTGTATTTTTTTCTGCAGACTGAAGCAATTATTCGAGTGATTGGTTAATCCATCATATCATTTTTTGTGGGAAATACGACAACAATAATCAAACATCACTTTCCTGACACACTGTATCTGAAAGCAGAGGCATCAACAGTAATCTCCAAATTTGTGGTGATGCAAAACCAGTCATCCAAGGGACACACTACCTGCTTATTCATGTTCTCAGCAAAATGAGGAGACTCCTGTTTCAGAAGTGTCACGAGATCCTTGTAGACTTCGCTTTTTCGCTCATAGCCATCTTCTTCCCCTTCCTGCTTAATGCCCTGAAAGTATAAAAAATAAAACAAAATCATTCTGGATTAATTCTGTCATTGTTTATTTGCACAACTGAAAACCATCACCAAGGACAGTTCACAATCTTAGACTTGATTGTGCCTGCAGCCACTAAGGCCCATCACCCTTCTCGAGTGCACAAAAGCACTGTTACACCTACAATTCACAGCTAGGACCCTCGGGTTAAGAGCTCAAAGCCATAAACAAAACACTGATAGCACTGATACCTTATTCAACTGATGTCAGGTAAGGTTGGGAGCAGAAGCAGTATAGTAAGGAGTAGTATGATAATACATTGTACAATGAGGCGTAATACAGTGAGGTAGAGTAAAGCAATACAAAGTAGTACAGTGAGAAATAATACAGTAATAAGCAATAGTACAGTAAGGAGTAGTGCTGTAATAAGTAGTACAGTAATAAGAAGTAGTACAGTGATAATACTGCAGTAATAAGGAGTAATACAGAAATAAGGAGCAGCACACTAGTAAAGAGTAATATCGTAAGGAGTAGTACAGTAATATGGAGTAGTACAGTAAGGAGTAATACAGTGATAAGGTGTTGTACCATAAGGAGAAGTACAGTAAGGTGTAGTACATCAATAGTGCAGTAATAAGAAGTAATACAGAAGTAAGAAATAGTACAGTGATAATGAGTAGTGTGGTAAGGAACAGTACAGAGATAAGGAGTAGTACAGTAATGGTAGTACAGTAATCAGGAGTAATCCAGAAATAAGGAGTAGCATAGTAATAATGAGTAGTATGGTACAGAGTGGTACTGTAAGGAATAGCGCAGTAATAAGGAGTAGCAGAAGATGGAAAGCCCACAGTCACATTGTTAAGAGAGGAAACGTGTCCTGGCCATCAGGTGCTGTGCTGTCTATTCTGTGCACACAAAGGGGTGGAAAGAAAGGCGCGCGGATGAGTGCAGGGGAAAGGGTGATTGAAAGCTTTGGATGTTACTGCATGATTTAGGCCACATGGAGGAATACTCAAAGCAGCTGCGGTTCCTCTGAGACGTTCTGTCAGAACCCTGGCAAAGTGGATCCAGTGCTATCCCAGTTGGAGTTTACTGCACCACTACCTAAAACCAAATTGCCAGAGACTGAAAACCTACCTAAACCTATCTAGCCAATTACACTACGTTTTCAACTGTGGTGAGTACAGTTTGTTTCTTCAAGAATGAGGCTGTGGGCTGTGTAGTGAAACATTTTTGTATCGTTTGCACAATTTTCTTTTTTTTATTTTTACCATACTGAACTTTTACGTATGAATGAAGCCTGACAAACTCAGTTTTGATTTTTCTGTGAAGTGTTGCACGTGCTTAACATTGCAAAGTGAAATTTGGAGTTGACCCGTTCGCATGAATTGCTAAACTTTTCAGTGACGCTTACCTAATCCTTTGGAAAAATGGCAAATATCATTAATTTGATTTTATTGTGGAATCGGTGTGTCTTGAAAATCTGACTAAGATTAATCACCTTGACAAGTTGCCATGTTGCAGTTTAAGGTTCATAAAATTGCAACATGGCAAAAAAAACATCCATGTTGTTTCTCACAATGTATCCTGTTCAAATTCAAACAAGGGAGACAGGGAACTTTACCTACTATCCAGCCATCTAACATAGTAAACATCATCTGAACAATGAGGGTGCACGGCATGTGGTATTTTACAGACTAAAAAATTATTCTGAGGATCATGGGCTGTCAGACTGTGACAAATATCATCAAACATAAGTAAGAACAACACTCCAGGAATACTTTTGACCAGGAACAAATCCTAATGGCTGAGTAAACTTTCACTTCCCCCCCATTTCCTCATTTCCTCCTGTTTGCCCTTCTGTCTGGACACTCACCCCATTGAGAAAGACACCGGCTGTACTGCAGGTGACATGCAGGGGAGCTGTGTCACACGGTTCAATAATGAGGTAGCAGATTTCTCCGTGGACTTGCCTCCATGGAGGTGCACGACAACCGTTTGGAAATTCATAGCCTATAGAAAAGGAAAGTTAAATAGGAAATAACACAAAGATAAAAACTATGAATCAATATGGAGGCACATCTAATTTAATACACCATGCACTCAAACTACACAGCATACTTAGCATCCGTGCAATGAGAACAAAAAAATCAATTGTGATTATAAGGGACTAAAGGAAAAAAGTCTTGGATGTACAAAAAAATCATGGACAGGCTGTATTTTCCACATGATACCTCAGAACTAAAATTTCATTCTTTATGACTTCACTTACACAGGGTACATGCTTGGCTGTCCCTGCAACCAGAGGTAGGAAGAAGGCAAAAGAAGTTGCATGGGGTCAATGAGTATATTAACCCAGGAGATAAAATCAGCACCTGTGCCTAAGCTGAATAATGAGATGACTGATCACCTTGCATTACAGGTTAGAAAACAGCGGAGGTTTATGGCTGTGACCTCACGCCGTTGTAAATCATCTTCAGAAAACACGGCCCATCCTGACACGGCCCATATATTAATGAGCGCGGTATCTCCAGCGCGAGTGTTTGCGTAGAAGGTTTCAATTTTCCTCGGCATGAGGGACACATTTTTCAGAGACGAGCATTTATCACTCGGTGCGGCGCGCATTTCTCCGACCGGTTAATTGTCACGGTACGGCAAATCCACCCCTCTTAGGCGGGTGAAAAATTGATTAATCTCTTGGTAAACTGAAATCTGACATATATAATCGCTTCCACGTTTCGGAGCTGGGGATACAGACATTTCGCGTTTTTCGGAATATCCAGTATTTCCCCCCTTAATGGCAGAGGGCTTTTTCGAGACGCAGAAATGTGAAAATAATTCAAACCTGATGTGTATTCGACAGACTTCAACACCCTTTTCTCCCTTTCACCGCAAAAGCGTTTCAGCAGTTCCACGCTGTCTTTTACTGCGGCGGGGTTGAGCCGGACCTCTCTGCAGAAAACAAAAAAAGGCCCAATTAATTTCCATTGTTTAAGGCTTAGCCCCTAATAAACTTTTCCCTAATCCCGCCACATGTGTTTCAATTTGCTGAACATAAAGCACGTAGACTTCACATGTCATCAATCAAGAACGCTTGACAAAAGCCCCCCCCGCCCCAAACACGTTGTACTAAATAACGCAGAGAGAAGTTGAGACCCCACGCACCGGGAGATCTGCTTCAGCGAGTTGCTCAGCAGCTGCGTGTCCAGCTGCTGGAGAAGCAAGAGCACCTTCATTTGGGCTTCAGCTTCCTTTGACACGCTGTCCTCTTTCACTCTGTCCAGCAGGCGCAGCACAGAGGTGTCCTCTCCTTCCACCGTCGCAAAGCTAGGCCCTAGGATCTTTACCACCGGATCCCTGTTAGCTAAATGAAAAAAAAACTGTAAACGCCTATTTTGGTCCCTTAGCACATTTTATTGTTTTTTTGAAACCACCATTTCCTAGGCCTATGTTCTCGATGAAAAATACAGTAAATTCATTTTTTTACAGAAGCGCAATAAACAGAAATTCCCACGGGGTATGCATGGTAAACACATACTGTGGGCAACCAAGCTCGCTCTAAAGTTTAAACTTTAATTATTACAGAAGGACCTGCAAAGGGAGGCACTGTTTGTTATTCAGATTCGTCTCTCATGTTGTAGCGTTCACGCTTACCTTCGAGGCACGCCCGGACCTCCCTTAAGGCCTTATCTTTTGCCAGCTGCGCTACTTGCGAGAGCTGACTGAAGCTTAGCACAGAGATGGACGAGGAGGAGAGCTGCAGGAGTGGGTGTCCATCGCTGTCCGTTTCGAGCGACTTCACCGTGGACGCGCTGTGAAACCAAAGGAAGCGCGCACACGGGGCGTACCGGATTCAGTGCTGCATACTCAATGCAACGCACTCCTTAATGGAAACATACTGTGTCGTTTCTGAGGCAGGAATCACTCAACGGTTTCAGAGAAATTTACAACAGATGAATGAAAATCTCTCAAAAGAGTGGAAAAGGACCTGAAGCCGTTCCATCCCACTTTCTTTCCAGCATACTGGACGTGAACCCAGCTGCTTTGCACAACAGATAAAAAATACTTAGAGCTCTCACACTTCGCACTACTGTATTCTGTACTGTATTTTCAGTACCCAAGCTCAGCAAACAGATAACGAATCAGAATGCCGTCTGCTGGAGGCCGAATATACCACAGGAAGTGTTGCTTTGTTAAGCAAATTGTATATGCTGGTGTGGAAATGTAAGACATGCGCTGGCATAATGCAACACAGGGCCACCAAGCCTCCTGCTTTCTTTCAAAACAGAATTCAGTCTGTTTCGCGTTTACCTGATGTCATATCCCGTCTGGAAAGCGGAGGCCTGTAACGACGTTTCCCACTGCAGCGGCTCCTTGAACACGAGGCTCGCCTCCTGGGGATGCCTGGAGCCGAACTGCTCCACAAAGCGGAGGATGTCCTTCAGCAGGGATTCGTTAAGGGGAGTGATCTCCAGTTTGCCGGCTCCGGAACTCGCGGTGGTCCACTGCGCGGCTCTAGTCAACGCGACCCCCATGGCACCCACTCTACGTTTGTCCTGCAAGTGCGGAGAAAGAAAGAAAGTACATTTTACTGTGCGCTGTCTGATGCGTCCTTACACTAGATCCCTGACATATATTGTAGCAACTGGAAAGCTTCTGCATGTATTCTAACACGTTAACTGGCAGGTTGTGCATTCACAGAGACTGTTTCGTGGAAGTTATGTGATGTGCGACAAGCGGCACAACCATCGTACAGTTGAGCATCTCTTTGAAAACCATTCTAGTCAAGGCTAGCTACTGTAGCTTAGCTAGTTGACTGAAGTTAACATTGCGAAGTCAAATTAAATTTTACATTCAGGAAATATACGGCTAATTTTTGTTTGCATGCTAATTAACAACTGTAGCCTAATTAATCCTGAAAAGTCTCGTATAATTTATGCGGAACGGCAAGAACTAAAGGCCGAGTTCATTTTCTCAAGACAAACGTTAATGTTAACGGTAACCAGCTAAGATAAATGTTAAATAGCTAACTAGATATAAATGGTAACAGTAACCTGTTGGACAGTGTAACATTATCTACGTTACAGTAGCTGCCAAGCAAACTACACTGGTGTCAGAGTCAAATAATCACCTCTTTCTCGGTCTTAGTTTTTAGTTATATCAGACTCATTATAAATAAATAAAGTATTATTTGTGACATTTCAGAATTAAAGATAGCTTTTCTTTAGAACTTACTGTTTTCTCCTCTTTCCGAGACCTCACGTAAACTTCTTGAAGATCAGTTGCTGTGTTGTCCTGGCAACAAGAGAGACACGTGCAACGGAGCCAATGCTACTATGGTGCTGTTGCTAGGATACGACTAAACAACGTCGGCCTGGAAGGGACAAAAGACAGCACCGGTATTGCGTATACCGTCTTTCTCTTTCTTTCCATCGCCATGTGACGGAGAGCTGAAAATGCCTATGAAGCAGAATTTGTATTTATTGCTAAACGCACTTGGCTTGTCGCATCGCAATCTTAATGCATTATTAAAACGGCACGCTCAGAGATTGCTATTAAGGTTACTTGCTAAAGCTAAGGTAGCTTGCTGAATGCTCTTCGTGCGTGTGCATAGAACTGGAATGTCAAAACAATGTGTCATCCGTATTGTGCCACATACGGTAACGTCACATAATTTCGTGATTTTTAATTCTGAAATATTTCATCAGCTGGCTTTGACCAGTGTGTGATCTACCCTCAAATCAGAAGTCACTCATGTAACGTGAGCGTTTGAAATTGTGCAGATAAAATGCTTTTCAGTGCATACAGCAAGCCTACATTTTCTCAGGCTCTGTGTCTACTGAACAGCACATTGGTGAGCCTCTTGATAAACTTCCCTCTGGACCGCTGTAAGGTTTGGCAGGAGGGCATAGACAAACATTGCGTTGACAAAAAGTCAGTATTTGAAGTAGCTTTTTTTAACCACTCAGCCTCCCATAAAAAGTTCATTCAGTTGAACTTAACATCAAGCTGTGTTCCTGGTTGTAATTTCAGTCTGAAAACGGGACGGCAGTGTGGGACAGTGGTTACAGAACTTGACTTGTTGCTACTTTTGCAGGTTCAAGTGCCGGGTGGGGCACAGCTGTTGTACCCTTGAGCAGCACACTTTGCCTGAATTGCTTTAGCAATATAGTTAAGTGGATCATATGACAAATTAAGTCATGTCGGAGAAGGGCATCTGCTAAGCATTTTAGTAATGCAGTGAAAACCCTAGCCCTGTTCTAAACTTTATATGTAAATTAACAGGATGTCCCTGTTTCCTGGCAAACTCGTCCTCTGGCCTCGACATAACTCCACTATTAAGAACTGGGGGAAAGGGGGATGCCAAAAGGACTCTTTCTCTGGTCTTTCTGGTTGACCGTTCTTATTCTAGAACCTCAAGGCATCACTGTGAGAGGATATTTAATGCTGTGGAACAGCAGGAAAAATACATGCTGGGGGATGTCCAGTGCAGCGAAAGTCAACAGCAGTTGGATCTGCGCGCAGATGTGCACGGAAGGATGAGGAAGGAACTGACCTAGAAGTGTGAATACACCTGAATGTCTTACGTTATCCCATCCAATCAGCAGCCATTTTTTGGTCCGAGCCCTCGCACAACAAGCTTTCCATATGTCTGTTTTCATGTAAGAAGCCACCTCACCCTGGCTGCAATTTTCCAAGTTAATGATGCAGGTCACTTTAAAAAAACATGGGCGTTTTGCCATACAAGTAGCCTGCTTCCTGGAAACATCATGGATATTGCCATGCTTTTCAGGGCTCGTACAGGTAAACACTAATCAACTTATTTAATTGAATGGATAGAATTGCATGTTTGTCTTTCAGACAAATGCAAAAAGAAAATAAGCAAATGATCCTAAAAGCTTTGACTTGGAACATGGAACCTAACCCGCTGCGCTTTGAAAAGACGCAGTGTGCGCCTTCGACGGCTTCCGTCGTGCATGCAGCCGCGGCATCAGCAGCGAGCGCAGACGGCAAATGAAGCGATCTCCAGACAGGGGTAGCTGCGCTCTGTACACGCTCCCAAACGCGTGTGCCCAAACTGTGATTTATAGTCACAGAGCAGACATGTTTTCATTCGATTTGAATAGCTCCCTTCCCCACAGGTATTTTTTTTTATCTCTGCTGAATGAATTGCCCAATTTTGCTCAAATCAACACTGTTTCTCATTGTCTGGCAGCTGCCCACGATGTCTTATGACGCACTAGAATGACAACACCAACATATCTCAAAGGCAATAAAATGCAGTCTCCGGAGTTTCCCCGGCTTTGCTCTCTCTGTTGTCCAATGGTTCAGAAACTCGGTCTTTGATGTTTTTTCTACCCATCCAGCACAGCACGGGGAATTACTTCTACTCGAGGCCATAGAGGTACACCGACCCGTGCGGCGACGTGTAAATCAGTCGTCTGCAGTTCCCGGGAGACCGGCAATAGCTCATCCCTGGAATCAAGAAAAATCATTCCGAGTGTTGTTGTTGTTTCGGGAACGATTTATGGGTCCCCCCTTTGGGCATTTCATTCGGAATGAGAGAGTTTTCTAAATTAAGAACGACAGAGAATCCAGCTTTCCACCACAGGGCGTATCAGTGTGCGGGGCAAAGTAGGGAGATGTGCCTGCGCGTGTGTGTGTGTGGCAGGTAGGAGGGAAAAAACCCGAATGAATGAGGGTATTAATATATCTGGGCCATGGTCTCATTAGCAGTCCTAATTGCTTTTTTTGGGTTAAACGGAACAATCTGGTTGGCCAGACAGAGCCCGTGCTTACTTAAATCTAAAGCAAATATGGTTTGCGGTAAAAGCACCTGCCGTTTCCTTCAACTTAATACAGCATAATAAACAAAGCCGGTCCCTTTGTTTTTGTTCGTTGGTTGAGTTAAGCTGTTGATTGAACAAAATGGAAAACACGTTAGGGAGATTTATAAAGGTATCGAAACTCTTAAAACATTGGATTCCTGATTGCATCCATCTACAGTATATTCAATACTCAAAACATTCCATTAACACAATGATCAAACATTCACAAAAATGTACCCGATTGAATGAGCGATGAACAGTAAAGAACTACCTCTGCTATAATTAGAGCACAGCAAACCAATCTTTCTTTATTTTAAAATCCTTTTTTAAAATCCATTTTATTCATCCTTTATTTAAATCATGCTTTAACGTCTCCTCCCTTCTTTATTTTAAGTACCCTAACACAGAGAATAGGAAAATACTGCGGCGGATTTTAAAAAGTCATGTTCAGTTCAAGTCGGAAAGTTAACTGCAAAACCAGTCAGAGTGAAACCCTTCAAGGGCGATATTGAACAGAGGAGCACCTGCTAGATTTCGAACACTCTGATTAGAAATACCTATCCAAATTAGAGAGAGGGAAATGACTCTAACAGGGAGATTACGACATACTGTCATTGTGCATTACCATGTTCACGCTTGTAATACCCACATCACGAATTCCTGATCTGTCTCACTTGTCGTGCCTCTCCAGCAGACAGAGCATGGGGCACCCGTCTGAGTATGATTCAGTGAGAATGACGTACAGTGAACAAGAGACTTGATGACCTGTCATATAACTCTCATTCTGGGGAACAATTTACTACACACAGGTGCTGTTTTGTAGAACGTTTCCTTTACAGGGAAAGAGTCATGGCCTTTTCTTATCTCCCAGAATAATATGGATTCATACTGAAAAAAGAAATTCCTCTGGTATGTATTAATTGTTAGTAATGGCACACTTTTATTGACTGTTTGGGCAGCTAATGCAATGTGATTTACTGGTGGAAAAATGCTCTACTCCCTTCTCTCTCTGTCTCCCCTGTGTTGGATTGGTAAGGAAGAGAAGAAAGAGAAAAAAAGAGAAAACAGCCAAAGAAAATTATTTAATAAAACACAACTGACAAAAGCAGGCTTTTGCAGAATTTTTTGGTTTTCTGAAGGCCACTGAGGCATGAATCACCGCTACTGTTTACGTTCATTGTCAGTTTGATATGGACGTCCTTAAAGAGGTGTTCTCAATGTCTGAAAATGTTGAGCATCATCCAGACAGTCGAGCACGCAGACTTACCTGACACTGAAAGACACAGCATATCTTTGAGAGAAAAATGTTGTTGTTTTTTGGCAAAAAAAGAGGCTACGCCGAGAGCGACCCCGGCACAAGTAAATCAGAACCGAGAGCGGGAACATCTGTTTCTTTTTCAAGATTTGACTTCACTGACTTGGAAACGAGTGTCACCTTAACTGATATGAGTCCAATCTTTGGAATGCATGTTTATTTGGTGATGCCAGATGAGTCCTGCATACCCCAGTTCAGGCGTTTAGTGCGTTAGACATTAATAGGTGCATCTTAGGTGAACCTCACTGTGCTCTCATACTAATGATTGTTAAGGCACTGATTCCCCCTTTCAATAATATGGTTTGTCTTTATTTCTTTTGTTCCCTCTTCAGTGGTATGGAATTATGAAAATACATGCTCTGAGGCGAAATGTCAACCAGCCTTTATATTGGCTGAACTGGGCAGGTGATGTAAATGTCCAATCCAGTGACTATGCAGAGTAACAGAGGAAAGATGGGAGTTTTTTTTTCCTTTAATCATGGTGCCATGGAGCCAAACAATTTTGCAGGGGATATTTACATGGGAGAGAACAAACAAAAATAGCATATAATGCACCCTTGGGAAATGCGCTACCCGCACACAAGTTATTGTACCATGATACAATGTTTGCTAAACACATAGAACTCTTTCCTCTAACCCAGGTAAAGGGCTCCTCACCATAGCCTCCTCACTAACCTGTCCTTAGCTTTGAGTAAAAAAAAAAAATCAAGCGTCAAGTACAAAATTGTTAAATAATAATTTGTTAAATAATGTTAAATAATATTTTTTCTGTTAATTTCTTCTGAACTTGTGATGATGTGCAATTATAAACATAAGTACATGCAAAATGTGTGTAATATTTACTTTAACTCATTCCTCAAAATTACAGGCAAGGTGCCATAGGGGCCAGACAGAATGTCCCCCCGGCGACTGCTCAGAACAAATGAATCGAAAAAAAAAGAAAAATTTGAAAATTATTTGTCTTTTACTCTGGAATTAGTTCATAATGGCTGAAGGCTGCCGTGCAAGTCAAACAATAAAGCCTGATGCAAAACCATTTTTGTAAAGAAAACAAAATCAGATACTCTTGAAAATGTTTTCTCTGTAACAATGAATACCATTTCTAAAACTTTGCATGGACTTTAACCCACAATTATGGCTTTTAAGTACTGTGTGTATTTTTCAAATTGTTAGAGCCAATGCTTACTTTGGAGCAGATTGTTGCTTGTCAAATATAGAAGTAACAAGATTTATGGATATATGAATGTCCATAAATCTGGAAATGGCAAAAAAAAAACAATGTCAGACTTTTGCTACTACATGTATTGCAAGGAAAAGTGCCCAAGTATGTTTGCTTTGCATTTTTAAAATTAGAAAAAAAAAATTCAAACATAATTTATTCATTCATTCCTTTATAAATTTTGTCATAGATTGACATTTTAAAAAGCTATGTAGAAATGCATTGTTTCGGGAGCAATTCTCGAACAACAGAAAGATGCACATTTCTAAGGATCCATGTCACCGTGTCACTTATGTCCAAGCTCGCCAAACTGTCAGTGCAGATGATATCGATAAATGGACTGATATATTAGAGTCATCACTCGCTGATGCAAATATCATTCTGTAGGCGCAGAAGAACAGGCCAGCAAACACACTGTATATTCATCTACAGTTTATGCACCTACGTGTATGCGTGTGCATATGTAGATACAGACGTGGTTTTATTGGCAGATGTTTGGCACGGAAAAAAAAAGGATTAGACAGGGACGCACAGGGCTATGAAAATAGTCTTAAAAGTTTGATGAAGTTACATTAAAACCAATACCAGAGGGATCCTGTGCTGCATAAACCAATGGTGAGTGTTTTCATAGCAGCAACGGTGGTAAGGTTCATATTTTATTGTTACTTTCAAAGATATTCCAAACGCTGTCATTTTCTCTGCACAGAGCTGCCTCTGACGTCTTTCCCCGACGTTGGAAAAGCGCTTAAGGAAGGAGTCCCCCCTGGTGCTGGACGGTCGTGAGTCGTGACCGGTTCTTCCCTGATTGGCCGATTGGGGGTGCGGCCTCTGCAGGGCAAGTCCTTGTCATGTTTCCCGTCAGGTTCAGCCAAGGTCAGCCTGGCCCTCGGTCCCACGGCGGTGGAGCCGTACTGCCCCTGGGGTGAGAGAGCTCCGGCACTCTCCTCCTGCCAGGCCAGCCCTGCCGGCTCCTGGGCCTCCCCTTCTGCCTGGAGATAGCAGCTGGTTCTGTTTCAAAGTCACTCAACATGCTTAAATAAAAAGCCAGATCTTCACTCTCCCTCTCCCTCTCCCTCTCTTTCTGTCTCCCTCTCCCTTACCCTCTCTCTCCCTCTCTCTCCGTCTTTCGTGGTGTTATTATTTTGAAACTGCGGTCTCCAAAGCTGTCTGCGTTTGGCCCAGCCTTCGTCGGCAAGGCTTTCAAAGATTTAATCCGTTTTGACTTTTGTTTAATAATGACCCCTGGAGGCCTGCAGGAGCTCTCTGTTCACTCCCAAGCTTCACTGGGGCAGGGGCCGACACGCTCTCCCCCATGCACTCGGCTCTGGGACGGGGAGAGAGGGTCGGGAACGTTGGAGCCTCCCGGTTGAGGTGGTGTTTGTGCACACGCTGTGGCAGGCCAAGGTTGGCATGGCTACCGCGGCTGTTCGGCGTATTGGGAGAGAGGGGCAAGGCAGAGCTTCCACTGTAGTGTTGCGCTCTGGAAAGGACGCATGTATGCAACGTGTGTCCAAAGGAACAGGAACAGATGAGAAATGTTCTTAACCAAATGTCAACGTTGAGGGGGTGGAGAGGCCTCGGCACTAAGTGGTAAGTGACAGACCATGGCGTTTTTTTTGTAAGGTTATTATTTGGAAACATATTCCGTTACGTTGAACCGAGGGCCGCGCCTGGCTAAGGCAGCCTGAGATTGTTCCAGCCGGCGCTAACGACGCGGTCTGGTCCCACAGCGCACGGCGGGGCTAATTGGTCTGTCTCCGGCCGGCGTGCGAGCCGCCCGGCTCCTGAGGGCTTTTTTGGGGTGGGGTGGGGGGCTCGTGTGGAAAGATGCACGGGGGCAGTGCGAGTGCCAGCGGGGCCGGGTCACACTGTACCGGCGCTGGCATGGGGGACGGGTTCAGAGGGAGCGCCGTGTCTGCTGGCTGTCACCCCGGTCTGCCGAGGATCACTCATTAAACCGCTGTTAAAAACGCGTTCCCCCAGCCAAGGCCTCCAGCTCCCAGGGCCACTCCAACACCGCTCCCCGACGTCAACACCTGCTGACACCGGCCCGACTGGGACAACTTCCACTTCCCCCCCCCCATCCCCGCCCCCACCCCCACCCCCACCACTTCTGAAACTTACACCAAAGGACCCGCTCCATTCTCTCTCTCTCTCTCTCTCTCTCTCTCTCTCTCTCTCTCTCTCTCTCTCTCTCTCTCTCTCTCTCTCTCTCTCCCCCTTCGTTTCTCAGAACGCGCCGCCGTTAACCGGCGATTTGGTGGAATTGCTCCACGCTGGCTTTCCTCAAGTGCCATTACGAACGTCAAAGAACGCCCATTAACCACGTCAGTAAAAACATAATGGCTAATGGTTCTTACAAAAAAAAAAAAAAGTAGCCATTTTTTTTCTCTCTCTCTTTTTGTTTTTACAATTTATTCGCGTTAGGTCTGCCTCTGGGTTCTGTTCGCGTGAGTCATTTTGAATTTGACAGATTAATGCTAAAGTGGAGGAAGCCTGTTTCATGACCCCGTACCTTTCCACCAGACCTGGCTGCACGTCAGCCGGCCTCGCCGCGTGGTCGAACCCAAGCGAGTCGGTCTGCTCGACGCACATGCGGCCCTTGCTGCGTCCGTGGCTCTTTACTGCAGGTTTGCGTCACCCCAGTAGGGGACGTGACCCTGTTACAGAATCATATAGCTCCTTGTTATTCTTCCGTCGCAAAAGCAGACAGGTCTACCTCTTGCTTTTTTCTCTCTCAATCGCCGTCTTTCTCTTTCGCCTTTTTCTCTGTCTTTTTTTTTTTCCTTGAAAACATCAAATGCATCGCTTTGGTTCCCGTCACGCGGCTGAGATGGGGCAAAGGGCTCACTGAACGGAAACAATAACACAGCGTGCGTTCGCTCCGCTGGGCCCCCCCGACGCCGTCCCATCCGAGAGGGAAAGAACGACAGCGTGTCAAAACAACGCGGCACACGCCGGAGGGAGAGAGCGTGTTGTTTTGGGGTGATTTCAGGGTTCGAGCTGGGAGCGCGGCGGAGGGGGGGGAGGGCGCGTCCCGGTGTTTCCATGAGCTGGCCCGTCACCCTCACGCGCGGGGGCTTGTTTTCCATCTGCTCGCAGACCTCTCCGCTCGCGGAGGTGTCAAGAGAGACCCGGGCCGGCTCCCGCAACCAGGCGCCAAGACACTTCTGATATGAGCTAACGCTCCGGCGGAGCCAAATCTCAATAGCCACGCACGCACGGTTTCAGCCCCTGAGTGTGAGTGTGTGTACTCCGTCCTGGAGAGTGTTGGATTTGTCAACATATGGAGGTGCCTGGGAATGTTTGCTGGTCGCGCACACGCCGCAAACGATGCGCTCCGGCATTTCAACGACAGATGGTACCAGTGGAACAGGGCACGAGGACACATGATCTTGGACAACACTGTTCGCTTTGACAGAATCCTGCACAGTACATCCTCGTTTTGCTGGCCTTGCTATCACCACTTACAAATAAACTCTGGGCCTGAGACAAACAGGCACATCCAGGGGCTCCACTGACAGCCCGAATAGAGTTAAACGCACAATGCCAGAAGGAGGGAAAAAGATGACAGATCAGCCCCAGACTGTTATCCGCGCAGGAAACTCCGTCAGGTATTTTTAGCCTGTGACCTGGTATTTTGGCTCCAGCTCTTGTCAGTGGATTGGAAGGAGTTTATGTACTACGGGCCCCCATAAGCACCCAGAGCAGCATGCAACAGAGATCCGCTTGATAGGAGTCTACAGACGGATGTGGGAACTCTGCCATTATAGGAAGGAGTGAGGCCTGGGGCAGGACAGAGGGGACCGTTACTCACTGTGAGAGGAGGAGGGCAGAACAGAGGAGGCCGGATACCCCAAAATATGCCTGACTAGATCCTGGATCCTAACCGATCCACTGATTGGTCAAGGGGGTGCTGTAGGCCAACAGTGAAAATCAATCAGAGTCTGTCCCAACAGGCATCTGTCATTACATGTGGCAGAGTGATCCACTGACTTGATTTGGGTCTGTGTCTCCCTCCAACATCATGAAAGAAAGCGTAAGGCTTTACGAGATCAGCAAGATAACTAGAAGGGATCAGCATTGTCTGTCTTTGTTAGTACACACACACACACACACACACATATATGTAATTATATATATAGAGCTTATAAAATTAATGGTGAGGCTGAGGTTTAATTGTAGTTGCTAGGATATCAGTTTTCTTGACAAAGATACTAAATATTTTTAGAAACTGCACACACACAAAAAAAACAGACAAAATATTACGGCTGCTGGTTGACGGAAAGCAGACAAAATGATATTAATGTGGGGAACCTGTCTTTGTTGGAATCCTGCAGCCTATGATGTATTTCAAATGAAGCTTTAAAAAAAAAAAAAAAAAAAAAGAAAAAGAAACGGAGGAAGCTCTCATGTGTCAGCTCGGCTTCCAGCTGTGTTATTGCTCCGGCCGTAACGGTAACGTTAGAATTCGCATTCAGACGGGGGCCGTTAATGACTGATGATCAATGCTCCCTGTAATGCGCTTAGCAGCGTTAATGAGGCCTTACAATCAAGGCTACCTTACCGTGCTACTCCTACAGGGCATGTGGAACTGGGAGACCTCGCCAAGACAGGCACATCCACACCCTCTCCTCAAAGAACCCCGAGCTGGTATCCTAGACAGGTCATGCCTTTAACTCTAGCAGATGCTACAGCTGGTTTGCGAAACGGGTAGTTTTTAAAAGTTAAGAATGCAAATAGCTGATATCCATGTCAAAGGTTTTGATTTCAGGCGACCGTAATGTTGACTTTCGACCTACGTGGAAACCCACAGTTTGTATGTGCCAAACCTATGGGGAGGGGGGGTGTTGGGAGGGATTTACAGACACGAGCTTGGCAATGAAGATGCGAAACTGCAATAAGGTTTTGTGGTAGAAGTGGGGTGGGGCACAATAACTACAATATTTAGCACTGGCGCTAAAAGAATCTTCGGTCATCTCGACATAACGGACTTGCGCTTTGCAGACTCTGGGTGGAGTGTGACGGAGCGAGATTGCCTGAAGCCGACAGCCGAGCGCACAGAAACACGCAGGACCGGAGCGTTCGTTTCCTGCGCGCAAGGGCAAACCCGGCCCTGTTAGCCTTCTGACGCTAAACACCCGGGCTCCTGGCCGAACAATTAAAACTGGTGTGCAGAGGCCGTGGCGTCCGCCCCCGGGGAGCTCCAAGGCAGAGTTTAAGAAAATACAGGTGGACAGCTCTGCGTTCCCGTAACACAGTCAATGCGCCTACCGCCTCCGCCCCGCACCCCTGGGTTTGCTCCGCGCACGTCAAAATCGTTTCCAAAACGCCAGCCTCCCCTTCTACCTGAACTTTTGCCCTCCTGAGCATGCGGAGCACGGAGACGGCACACCGCACCCCTCCCCCCCCCGGGCTGCGGAGTACTTCCTGCTCAGGAACAGGAAGTAGGTGAGGGGTGGCGAGGGCAGTGTCCACACGTGTCATCCGTAATGACAATCCGCCCACCCCTGCCCGTAGCCTCGAGGCCTTATAATGGAGTAATACAGCTCAAGGTGAAGGGGGGCTCTGAAGGCATCTGTCTGTAGATGTGAGGTAATGTGCTGTTAATTAGGGACCGGGGTGGCTGGACGCCTTCCCCCTGTGCCGGAGCGAGTGAACTTTCCATCTGCGGTCAAGGACGCGTGCCACAGAGGAGGAAAACAACCTCTCCTCTACGCCTTTATCTGCGCTGCGCTGATAAACTGAAAATGAAAGCGAAAGGATTTCACAATGAAATTGTTTTTTACACACACACACACGCATCCACATACACACATCCCCACACACACACACACCACACACACACCCACACACACACACACACATCCACATGCACCCACATCCACACATCCACACACACACCCATACACAAACACACACACACACACACACACATCTGCACACACTCAAAAGAATATTCTGAAAGAAATAAAAGAAGCCTTTTAAAATGGATGCTTAAATGGAAGATATTGAATCTGAAACAGCTAGAGCAGGCATTTATATTTTTTTCCCCTGTCCTTTGATGCCCACAATGTCCAATTTGTCACAGGCAGTGTGCAGGACTTATCACAGTGAAAAGGGCACAGGATATTCTTCTTGACTACGTAATTTAGCGCACTAAATCAAAAAGATTGGGGTATATATCAGGGGAGTGAGTCACTTCGCTTTAACCGTTTCCGAAACGCATCACAAACCATGTAAAAACTCTGCGACATGTCACTGGTGCCCTGACGGCTGTCTGGGTCTCTCGCTGTGTAATCTCCGGCTAGTCTGCAGTCCAGCCCCACGGTCTCTTACTCCGACAAATGGCCAGTTAATATGAGAATTTATGGACATGAAAACAAATACATCAGAGGGCCCGATACGGACCGATTCATGAAATCTTAACCTACGGGAGCAGCATCAATCTTCCCGATCGGAGATAAAAGCTTAGCCTCTAATACTATAAATCCCTCCAAATTCCAAAAACCTCTCTGTTAAAGCATTACAGCTACAGGGAGGAGGAAGAGAAAGAGAGGGAGAAAGAGGGGGAAAAAAAGCCAGCTCTTTGATTTGGTGAGCTCCTGAAGTCGTTTTGTAACTGGGGGAAGCCACTGCTCCACGCGGCCCAGGTCGGTGGTGCTCCAGCGAGTAGGTAAAAGGGAAAAAGACGATTTGTTTTCTTAAATCAGTAAGGGACGTTGGGCACACAGGAGGTTTATTGACCTATACAGGGATTTATTTTAAGAGCCCTTTTCATCTCGCCCTGGCTGAAAGGGCCCTGCCGTACCTCATATATGCGCGCTCACAGACAGAGGGGCAGGGCCGTGGCTCAGTGTTAATCCAGCCTCTGTGGCACCCTACTTCGGCCGAATCGCCCGTAATTGGCGTGATTGAGACCTGGCTCGCGAGGAGAGGAGAGGAGAGAGTGCGTTCCCTCCGCAAAAAAAAAAAAAAAAAAAACGGAACGGCGCTGTGGCGGTTTTCCAGAGGCCGCTGATTGCCCGTGGCACTCGGGGAGAAACCCAATCCGGGAACATGTGTTTCTGTCCTCTTCGTTTTTATGCGCACAGAACACCGACCGAAGGAGGCTGATGCAACGCTTCGGGCGTACGGCAGTGGTGGCGGCCGCTGCATTCAAGAGACGCGGAGATTTCAGCTTGTTTGCGTCCTCGGGGCCGGGGAGCGTGACACCAGGGGGACAGAGAGGCGCTGCGCTCCTCTAAGTCAGGTCCGCAGTCAGTAGGAAGGGCGTTGTGATGCAACAGTTGAACCTCAACCCCTACTCTGCCAGTACAGGCTTGGCTCCCTACACCCTGTCTTCCCCCTTCCCGCACTGATCATATAGCATCTCACAATACTTTGTTTATGGGTTTTTTGTGTCAGAGTTAGCGTAGCACTGTTTTAAACATTGCGACTTGATTTAAGGTTAATGACGGTTTCTTTGTGTGACACTTTGTGGTTTTTTCAGCCATAGCACTCTGATTGTTGAAGCAACTGTTACCCTGTCACTTTTTTGGAGCGCATTACTGATGTTTTCTGGATATGTACTGTTCGTGTAGCCTTTAATGTATGAATTAATGTGTCTAAGGTTGTAAGTCACTCTGGGTAAGCGAGTCCACCGATGAGCGAAGGTGAAAGGCAAAAGAAAACGTAGCGTATTAGTCACACCTCGATTGATTGGCTGTCAGTCACCTTTCTGCGGTGTTTTTCTTTGGGCAGATGGATTTGGCTCAAAAGCCGAGTTCATATGCAATCCATCACTCTTACATATGTTTCGGAAAAAAATCAGAGAGCAAACACTTCAAATCAAACTCATACATCCAACCAAATCAGACAAAGTAAAATAAGCACTTCCAAAAGAATGACACACGGTGCTGTTAAAAAAAAAAAAAGAACAGCGCATTGATAACCTGTCTCTACTTAACCCCGGACTTGGTCAAAGCTATTGCTGCAGTTGTCTAAGTGTACACTGACTTTGTTTGACCCAGACCATATTTAGAATAAATATTGTCTGGGTCAAACAAAGTCAGACCCAGACAATAAAAATGGGACAATCGAACGGGCTGCAGAAATGACGGAAGAAGTTAAAAAAGGAAAGTAATTAAAGTAATACAGCATGGACTTCGCTAATCTCACTAATCAGTATGTAGGGGGACCTGAACTCAGACCTGCACCACCAATCTTCTGCCTTCTCCCTCATGACCCATTTACAGCCCTCAGGACAAGAAAGAAGTCCCAGCACCCTTTCTCATTACACACGTGTCACATAATGACTCATAACATAACATTTTCTCTCACATATTTCCAGGAGTTTGTTTTGATTGCAGTTTGCAAGGGATCAGAGAACAATTTCATTCTTTCCATTTAGTCTCACTCAGGATTTTCCTGTTCCCACTCCACTGAAAGTAGCACACTATAAAACACAATCTGCAAAGGGCACTACACCCAGTTAGAGCTGACTGATGGAACAATCCCCCAACTCCTGGTTCAACCACAGGGACAGCTTAACCCTCAGACTTTTTCAGACTTGCAGTAATGGGAAGATATCCCTGCAAAAGAAGACCAATATCCATTACCAAGCTCTGGCTCTACTGAGACATTGGCTGGCTGTTACTGCCATGTCTGTCATTGGTCCCTGTGATGACCTGGCTTTTTGATGTGTAATCCCCCAATTTACACAGTCCCCTTCACCCCTCCAGGGGTCCCATCAAAGGATCGACCGGAGGAAACTGGGGGAAATTCGCGTTCACTCAGAACCTTCCATCTGACACCAGAACACGAGTCTCCCGGCTCACATTTCCCGCGGTTTAAGACACAGTGAAGAGGCGTTCGGCTCGCGTTAAACTCGGTTCACCGAGCTTGCTGGCTCTGAGGCGTCAGAGCGGGTTTCTCGCTTTGCTCACCGGTAGGCCGGCCACACCCCCATGCCTCTGCGTGAGATGACCGGAGGCCCATCACCCTGAATCTCAATTAACGGGCGAGCTCCCCGCGCCCCTGCCGTTACCTCTCCCTGACCTCCCCGGCACGCGTCCCTCCCTCCCGCCCGTAAAGGCCGGCCATCAAAGCCCCGACCGTGCGCGGAGAGAGAGGAAATCTGAAGGCTACGCGACCTGCCTTGGCTCCGAGTTTGTTCTGGAACGTCATCAAGGCGACTCGGGTTGTTGGGGGAAGGGGGGGGAGAGTCCCCTGAGTGCCGCTCAAGACTTCTCCAGACTTCTGCGGGCTCCAGGCGGCCATTGTTTTTGAAGGTCCAGTGACATCTGAATTAGCGATTTGGCCACCACTCAGACGACGCCCGTTTAATTAAGGCGAACTGTTGATGTCGGGGTGCCGGTTTATGTTTCCCCAAATGCCAGGGGGGACGGTAGCCCAGCTCCTCTCTCTCTCTCTCCCTCTTTCTGGCAGGGGTCTGGTCACGCCATCGGTGTTTGCTAATTACAGCCAGTGAGAAAAAATATTATTGCACCCACACATTATCACGAGAGAGAGAAGGATCAAAGCTTAATGAAGCCGGGACCCAGCGCTCTGGTTAGCCCATTTTGCCAGATGAAAGGTGTGACGTTTTTGCGCTGGAGGGTTATTTACACAAGCGGGGGGGGAGACTACAGGCGCTTCTGGGGTAACTCTTTTGAACTTACGGTAGGTAACTCCACAGGGGCACAGAGTCAAATCCCAAGCACACGTGAAATTTACACTGCTCTGACGATGGCTTCACAAACAAAACACACCAGTTCAACCTACTGAAGACACACACAAAAAAAAGACTGCTTACACGCATAGCTTGGATATGTTTTGTTTCTTAGGTACCCCTAAAATTGAAGAGACTTCCATCATTCAACATTCCTGCCCCCTGCTTAACTGTAGATGTGAACTTTTGTTAAAAACATAAAATAAATATATCAAATAGACATAATAGGATAAACAAAACATAAAGACATACTGATTGATTTGTACAGTATTTAATGTACAGTAAGAAAATCTGCTCATTTGCACAGTCATCTTGATTTGATCAAGAACACCGATATTAAGAGAGTGATATTAAGTGTATACACCTCTGAAACAGAAACAAACAGAATATTCAACTGTTTGTTTGAAAACCCTAAGGAAAAAAAAAAACACAGAAGCTTCCACTGGGGTTAATCCGAAATAAAACAAGATCAGTCAGTAAACAGCCAAACCCTTTTTTCATGAGTTTTAGAGATACATAAAAAAGGAGGTGTGATGCGTTGATATGGTAGAGAAAACTCACCGAATGAGAAGTGAGATTTGCATAAGAACGTGTGACGCGTTGATATGGTAGAGAAAACTCACCGAACGACGAGTGAGAAATCGCATAAGGACGTGTGACGTGTTGATACGGGAGAGAAAACTCACCGAATGAGAAGTGAGATTTGCATAAGAACGTGTGACGCATTGATATGGGAGAGAAAACTCACCGAACGACGAGTGAGAAATCGCATAAGGACGTGTGACGTGTTGATACGGGAGAGAAAACTCACCGAATGAGAAGTGAGATTTGCATAAGAACGTGTGACGCGTTGATGTGGTAGAGAAAACTCACCGAATGACGAGTGAGATTCGCATAAGGACGTGTGACGTGTTGATATCGGAGAGAAAACTCAGCGAACGACGAGTGAGTTTCGCATAAGGACGTGTGACGTGTTGATATGGGAGAGAAAACTCACCGAATGAGAAGTGAGATTAGCATGAGAGAGATTTGCTGAGCTAATGTGCGGGGGCTAATGCTGAAACAGCGCACGGGAGTCGGACCCACTGCGGCGCTAGCACAGGTGCGGTGCTGGTGATCAGACCGGGAGTAACGGAGAGGTATTTACATGGAATGTTGAGTGGGACTGCAGGGAGCTGAGGCCCAGGGCTCAAATGACAGGCCTAAAAGAGAGAGAGACGGGGGGGGAGGCTTCGCTCCCAACGCCCTCTCACTCCATACACACACACACGCATACGGTACAGCCTCTACATCACTGCTCACTGTAGATACCCTATGAACAGAGTCTGCGCTTGGAGCTCACAGAGTGTGCAAATGTGTGTGTGTGTGTGTGTGTGTGTGTGTGTGTGTGTGTGTGTGTGTGTGTGTGTGTGTGAGAGAGAGAGGGAGGGAGAGAGAAAAAGAGAAGGAGAGAGAGAGAGAGGGAGAGAGAGAAACAGAAGAGAGAAGGATAGAGACAGAGTTAAGAGAGACAGAGAGACAGACGGAGAGACAGAGAGCAAGAGGGAGGCAGACAGAGAGACAAAGAGAAACAGAGTGGGAGACAATCAGAGAAAGAAAGAAGAGAGAGGGATAGAGACAGACAGACAGGCAGAGGGACAGAGAGACGACGAGAGAGAGGCAGACAGACACGGAGAAAGAAAGAGAAAGAGAGCATGCTTCAGTAATGCTCCCAAATAACTGTCGGCTCTAACCTTTTTTTAATATAACCATGACCCTTGTTAAGTCAGAAGCAGCTATGCAGTACTTCTTGGAGCAGTAAATCTGGAAATGCTTAGAACCCTCTGTTAGGTTCCTTGTTTTAGACCTATTTTATGAGAATAAACGCAACTTATACTCCACCCTAATTACACAAGATTGAGAGCATTTCTTGTAAAGGAGAGCCAAAGTCTGGTTGCTTTAATGGCAAACTGTTATGCTGGGCACCTTCAGAAGGGTGGAGGACTTAAAATAGCTCCTAGATGAAATTTAAAACACTTAACAAAATGATATTCTGTGTAGTGTGAACTTGGATGGGGCCTTGTAGTGTAACAGGTTTGAAAACCACTAACAGTCACTCCCACATTAATGATCATCATGGTAGTGCACTGTATTTATATCATATTGCTTTTAAAAAGTTGGGAAAGATGCATATAAAAAAGATATGTAAAACATCAGAAAAAATTATTAAAATATATTAATTCATCTCAAAATAAAACTTCACAGTGCCCTCTTCGCATGTACCTGTGAAAAGTTTTCTTTGCCTTTCCGATGTAACCAACTGTGGCGGCATTCAAAGTGGGAGGGTTTTGTCGACAATTTAAAAAATTTAAGACTGAAGGCAAACTTTTTTTGTTTTGTTTTTTTTTCCCCCTCTTCCTTTTGAGGCTGTGCGCTATACATAAATACATGTAAAACTTCCATCCAGATGATAAATCCCTTTGGTTTCTATAAACTAATGTTAAAAATACACTAAGCGACAAGTTCCGTGCTGGCGGAGTGCCGGCAGGCAGTCACGGGAAGCTGTCTCCCTTGCGGACAGCATGGCAGTACAGTCGGTACAGTCAGTACAGTACATACTCAAACAGGAACCCAGTGCTTCCACTGCACTTCCACCGACACCCCAGTGACCCTCTCCAGGGAAGACTGGATAGCCAGAGTTATCCCAATGTTGTCCAGCTGTATATGCTTATTTATATATATATATATAAAAACGCAACCCCGACAGTGAAATCCTGCATGCCTTCAGAGGAACTGCCCTTGAGAATAAAAGTCTTTCCCTTTTTTTTTCCTTCTTGACTTCGCCTCCCTCCCGTCCTTTTTTCCTTTTTTTCCCTCTTATGAGTGTGTCCAGGTGATAGGGACCCAGTGAGTCTCTGTCTCCAGCCGTTTCAGCGCCATCTTCAGCTCACTGAAGGCGGCCGCGAGGTCGTCGTTGACGATCACCTTCTCGAAGAGGTGGCCGTACTGATGCTCGATCATCTGGGCGGAGTTGATCATTTCCTGGAAGTCTTCCTCCTGTGGGATGAAGAGAGAGCGTGAGAGAAACAGATGAAGTAAGTAAACAGATACGATGGAGGGCTGAAGGAAGCCCCGCTTGTACAGAAAGACCACATGCACAAACACGCCTACGCACAGACCGTTTCAGAAACCCTCTCCATGCATGGACCAAACCTCAAGGAATTTTCATGATTTCCTCTAAGATCCTACAGGCCTTACACACCGTTCTTCTGTTTAACATAAAACATTCTAAAAAAATATAAGACAAAAAAATACCCAACACTGTTTTTTTCCCCCCAAACGTTTTTCCAGTGGTAACAGGCTGGTGGCAGCTTAAGGCCAGTGTAAACTGTTAATTTGGGCTTGATTTGAACACTGCTATCAAGCTACCCTGAGTGCGCCACACATTCAACATTTCAGCTCCTCGGAGGTCAGTGTGAGATCTATCTAATTTATCCATCGTATTCTTCCACCAACACCACAGGTGTACCCCTTTAAGAAGCTGCCTCTCAGTTTAAACAGGTCAATGACAAAAGCTAAATTAGTTTAGATTTCTGTTTTTTGTTCATTATGACAACCCACCTCCCCCATCCCCAGCCACCATTTCTTGAAACCTTACAGAGTCAAGAGCACACTGTCGCCTCTATAGGGCCACCACTTTAGCCCCATTAATGGCCTGTTTCTGCTGAATGCTCAGGCACACCCTGGGGAAACCAGGCCAGGCTCAACAGCGTCCGTGGCTTTAGCTACCTCTCTTGTGCAAAGAGCAATGCTGCATTCATCTCACTTCAGAGCCCTGGCCGGCCTGGGTTGCGCGGTCCCACCCTGCCAAACACACAAACATGCAGTCGAGCCACACACACACACACACACACACACTCGTGGCCGGCCTTACAAACTGAAATTTCAGAACCTTCCCCTTTCCCATGGGACTGCAGACCGCAGCAGAGAAACGACTTCACAAAGTTCTCTGTTTTTTTTTTTTGCGTGATATTCAATCATCGATGGGGCCAAAATCAAACGCAGTGAGAGACGGGAAGAGGTGAGCGGGATTCCTTTCGAATCAATCGCAAAATCCGCAGTGCCCCCAGCATACAACTCTCTCTCACGTGCTTGGAGTCAGCTGAGACCACTGTATTACTCACTGCCCTGTGATTATGGTCTTCTTTCTTTTTTTCCTGGTGCCCAATCATGTCAGCATCCCTCTCTCTTTCTCTAAGTCTAAACTTTGATGTACAGTAGGAAAAAAAGCTCTGGCCAGGGGAGAAAACCACTCACTGTTACATTAGCAGTGATCTGAGCTGACCGCTTCTGCTCCATGGTCAGTGGGCTGAGAGCTTTTCCATTAGAAGCCCGGTCCGGCTTCCCACTGCCTCCTGCCCAGGCTTCAGACTAAAGCTGACAGGTCTCTTGGCGTGAGGAAGAGGGCAGTGGAGATCATTTCCATGGTGACGGCTCTGGTGTGTCTCTCTCTCTCTCTCTTTCTCTCAGCTCACACTGGGCAGAGTGAGACGTTATCTAAAGAGACGCCTGGTTATCAGTAAGAGCTTTCGCTATTACACATCCTGTCAGGTCCGTGATGGAAAATAGGCTCTTACTGATTCAAATAAAGTGCACCTGCTCTTTAAAATACAAAAAAAAAACACCCAACAGATTCAGCTGGTGAAGAGGTCTGGGATTTATTTCTGAAGTGCAGGGGAAAAGTTAAAAACTGCCTTGCTGGAGGACAACCTAGAAGACAATAACAAGCAGAGTGTGGCCAGCCATTGGGCCCAGTTAAAATTTCCTCCCACTTTGTCTTATGTCAACATTTCAGCATATTTACTGAAACATAATGTGACTCTGATACGATTTCCATATACACACATCTGATTTGGCCTGCAGGGTTGATTATATAAACTCAGACTGAGAGCCGGAGACCGAAATGAATGTATTTTGGTATGTTAAAAATGACATCAGCATTATACAAGCGATATTGAGGTTAAAACAATAGAAGACAGTGTCTGGTCTGTTTTAACAATGAAAAGACTGTTCCTCTGCGTGATCTCCTACATTGAAGGAAGGTGGTTCTATTTATTGTTAAAACAGATCAGACTCCTGCCTCTCCTATGAAAGAAATACAGCGGGTTGAGGATGAGATATGTCTGTGCTTTTTCACTGAACAAGGTTTCTCTTTCAGACTTTTAATAGTCTGGATGTGAATGCTTTAAAACACTGTCAGTGCCCATAAGATTACGCTGGGAGAAAATATTTGACAATTTGAGCACATGTCTGCTTTAAAAGGGTACATCTAGAGGTCAACAGCTACCTTTTTGATAGCTTATTGGTGCTTAACTCTACCCAATGAGCTATATCCCCCAATTTGAAATATTTTTAATACACATTTTTAAATAAGGTACGTAGGGAAATTATGTCAGTATAACATTTTCACATTTTATCTGCAGAAAAATGACCCAATCTATAAGTTTTTCCATAATATGATTACCTCTATAGTATGGATATATATATACAGTTGTATATATTGTTATACATACATTGTGGTTGTGGTTGTGGTTGTGGTGTGGTTCTGTTTCCAAATTATCTCTGCAAGTGCAAAAGAGTAATGTCTTTTCCATTTGATATTCACACATAATGGCTGTCCATTGCGCTACGACTTGTCTTTTCAACATATTCACCCCATGATCCTCACTGTGTGATTTGCTGAAATGAGTCAGCAATGCGTGAGCCAAGATTACCTGGCTGTTAAAAGAACTGAATGGGAGAGCTTGAAATGATGATGATGATTGAAATGAAATGTGGTGGTACAGTATGACTCTTAGCTAATGATGAACTTTAAGCTTTTTGAAAGATTGGGTTCAAACATTTAAAGTTAAAATGCCAACATTTGTCACCTTAAATGTTTTAGATTAGAAATGACCCCCCCAATACTGTGGAGCACCTCAATAGCCAGAACCATGTGATCCATCAGCTTGCAAAGAGCAACACTTCTGTTAGCCTATGGGTAAGTGCGTAACAATACCATTAGATTGCACGTGTAATACTTCTGTTAGACTGTGTGAGTGTGTAACACTTCTGATAGACGGGCGAGCCACGGACCCCACAGACTGGGAAACCCATCAGCACCGGGCCCCTGCTCCCGCTAATTGGTTTCATGTGGGTCTGGGCCGAGCGTACAAGGTGTGCAGATTACCTCATTCCTTCTGTGATCGTATTTCTGAGGAGGAATCCTGGTGTGCATGTATGCGTGTGTGCGTGTGCGTGTGTGCGTGCGTGCGTGTGTGCATATTCTGAGTGATGTGAGATGATCATTAAAATCATCTGATAGCCTAAATGACATCCTAGCCCAAAAAAGCACACTATACCAAAAAGGGTGCTGTTCTCCTTTTTGAGGTAAAACGCAAACCTCTGTTCTAATCCTGGGACTGCATGGGATACAGAGTGTTCTAAGTGTGTCCTCAAACTGCGCTCTGGAGCGCTGGCCCAGTGGTTCATGGGAAGGGTGAGGAAACGACACAGATCTGGAAATTACTATACAAACACAGACTTCAACTCCGAGTGACTGATGAACGGTTCAGTATCACAGTAAATAGATTTGACCAGGATGCATGCCTGGGTGTCAGGGGAGTTCGAAGCTCTCTATAATTAGTTTGTGTAATTATACTGTGTTGCTATGTGGTTCATAAAGATATCCCATAATTTTCAAGTGGTCCCCAACAAAAAATTTTGATGATCACAGGGCTTTTCATGCGTCTTTTCTGCTGCAGCCAGCCCCTTCCCCCCCAGGCCTATCGGTACCCCTCCGTGCATTACCGTGAAAGGTTTCGCAGATCCCTTGTCGTCCTTGCCCGAGATGATCTTGGCGTTCCTCCTGGTTTCTCGCAAGTGGGCTATCGGTGGAGGCTTCACGAAAACCACAAACGGTTTGAACTCGGCCGTCCGTAAGTGCTTTATCGTCTGCAACATTCAGAGGGGAAAAAAGACACAGTCGGTTGGTGGGTGGGGCCGGGGGGGGGGAGTGCACTGTATCTGAGGAAAGGCAATGTGAGTGAATAAACGGTAAAATCAAACAGATGCCCCTGGCTCTTCGGCAGTCTGATTCTCACTCTCTGGTGTGGATGGCGCGTGCCAGTGAACTGCAGTGGAGCACCCTCCTCAAAATGCTACCATGGGGGCGGCAGTGTGGCGTTGTGGTAAGCAGCAGTGCACGCAACCGAAAGGTTGCCGGTTCGATTCCCTGTTCGGGGCACTGCTGCTGTACTCTTGGCCAAATTACATAACCCAGAACTGCCTCAGCAAATATACAGCTATATAAATGGATAACATTTTAAAAATTGTAACCTATATAAGTCACTCTGGATAACAATGTCTGCTAAATGACAATAATGTTCTGTAAGCTTATCTCACACCGATACGATTCTGTGGGGGAGAACTCGTCCAAGCCAGATACAGTGCGCAGACAAGAACATAGGATTGAACATATGTCTGAATCAGCTCTTTCATCAAGCTTTCAGTCAGCAGAAGATAAAACAACATCACTGGGCGCAGGGCTCTGAAACCAAGCTGATGTGTTGACTGCTTGAAAAATGTGCCTTATGCTACAACACTCAGACTGATGAAGGGCCTGTCTTATCTGGGCAGAGTAATTAAATTAAAAAAAAAAACCTTTCATTACCATTACATTTTCAAGGAAATGGAAAATTATAGTGCATCAAATAGCGTGTAGGCAAATCGAAGTTCCTGGCCCGTGATGATGTCATTCCTGCTTTGGGGTTTTTGGGTTTGAAAAGCAGTACAAGTGGAACACAACATAAGCCGATATTGAGAGGGCATTGGCTGGCACCCTGGTGCAAGAGCTTAAAAAAAAAAAGAGAGAGCAAGAGGAGAGAGAGCAAGAGAGAGTGAGAGAGAGAGCGAGAGAGAGAGAGAGCAAGAGAGAGAGAAGAAAATGAGAGAGAGAGGAGAGAGAGACAGAGAATGAGAGAGAAGACAGAGAGAGAGAGGCAGAGACAGAGAAAGAGAGAGAGGAAGAAGAGGGAGAGAGAGAGAGAGAAAGAGAGAGAGAGAGAGAGAGAGAGAGAAGGAAATCACAAAATTAACCAAATTAGCAGTAACCATTCCTAAAAATTCCTCTTGAAGCCTAGAGTGGTGACAGGGGTACCCAACCGAGGGCCCACAAGGGAGCGGTGCTCAGGGCTTTGAAGTGGGAGATCCTGTTTTGACACGGGCGAAGCGGAGGTGCCGGGGCTGGTAAAAACACCTCCTCAGAACAATGACTCTTTCACCGGCTCCCTGTCGGACCCCGTGTGACGCGGACGCTGCTCTGACACGCGGGAGGAGAGCATGGCGGGCGAGAGAGGCGGGCGAGAGAGGCGGGCATCACTCACGTGGGGCTGCACGTCCAGCAGGCACACCTTGTTCTTGGACAGGACGGAGCGCACCGAATCCAGGCTCGTCCCGTAGTAGTTCCCCTTGTATTCCCCGTGCTCGATGAACCTGTCGGGCAGAGATGGAGAGAGGGATATATAGAGAGAAAATTTGATTACATTACATTAATGTAATGTAAAAAGTGATATGCACTGAGCTGACTCTCACCACTACAGACTCTCACCACTTAAGGGTAATGATTCAAAATGCCAATGTCATGATGTGTTGGCAATTTCTGTGCGTACCTGTAGCTTCCAACGCAAAAGGTACAAGCAATTAGAGCAATCAGGTATGGCAAAAGACAACTCAAAAGGAATGTTGGATCACGAGCATTCCACAGAGATGCATCAATGTTTAATAATAAAAAAAATTGTCAGATGGAAGATCATATGATCAATATCTGATCTCAAAAAATTGCCCAGTAGGGGCACTGTCAAATACTTTTGTTCAGATCACAAATCTCAATTCAAAGTATTGGGGAAATGATGGCTGGCAGCAACAGACAGCAATGACTGCCACAAAATTTGCCAGTGTATGATAGCCTCTGTATTGCATTATGTACTGGCATATAGAACAGCCTGCCCAGGGGCCACTTGCACAGTTGAGATTTAATTCCACACATCATTCTTTGAATACTTAAATACCATACCTGTGATGGTACAACAGTAAAATAACAGTAAAAATGATATCATGATTCATTCATTTTTACATAAAATGCTTTGGTGGTCAAAGGTAATTTCCGATATACAACAAAAGTTCACTGTCTTTATCAGAAATTAGCTTTCTTCATAGGTTAAATTTTCTGCATGAAAAAGAGCAGCAACTCTTCCGACTAAAATGAGACCACTAAAACTGAAAGAAGAAATCGTTATATCCCATGCATCATCCAAAAGCACATTTTGCTTCTTAAATCCCGTCTCCTGATCTCCTAATAGAAGCAATGACATGAGAGCCCAACCGCGAGAGGGTACAGATTACTCCCCCAGCCACCGGCTAAGTTGTAGCATTCTTCAGTAGAACACAATTCCAGACATTTTGGCACAGTAATATTTTATATAATCTTCTATGTTACACTTTAAATCAGTAACACCTGTTTGTTTTAAAAGTAAGAAATGCAAATGCCAAGTCTCCCTTAATCCAGGTTTCCTGAGCAAACTAAAGCAAACAAACATTTTTCCATCACATAATCCTGCTTATTCACATCGATGAAATGTAATAAAATACTGGCTTGTATTTTTAGAAGAGAGCTAAAAAAATCATTAAAAGGGAAAGAACGTGGAAAGAATTTGTAAATTACAAATCACCGTGTAGAAACTGTAGTGCTATCAGTGAGTGTTGGGCAAACGCACAGATTTCTTTTAATAGCTATGTAAGGCTTCTTTATAGTGCTTGTCCTATGGAGGAAAAAGCAAGGGGTGCTTTTGACAAGCAAAATAAACCTGCGGAAAGATTGTTACACAGCATATTTGCCTGTGCTCTTTTCAAATGTGTCAAAACCGTACATACACTGTTCACACTGAAATACAAGTTTATCTAATGACTTTAACCACAAACAGAAAACAGCAATAGCATGGAAAATTGAAAAAACATAATCGAACAAACATTTAAACCTGTCAGTAGGCTGTCAGCAATGGTGCAAAGGAATGTAACATCTCATTCTCCAACTTTTAATGAAATCCAGCTTTTTGTTTGGTTTTATTTGTTTGCTGGTGTGATGTCTTATTTGCTCCATGATGCCCTGCTAAAGGCATCTGGCCTGCTAAGTGGCGTTTGGCTAAATCGGCCGCTCGCGGGACGGCATTCATTTTTAGCAGGGTTTGGGGTTTCCCTTGGGAAAGAAGCACCCCAGTCGCCCGGGCTCTGGTATCTCGCACACTTCAGAGGAGACTTTCCCCTGCCGGCACATTGTTCTAGCTAGCATGCAATGAAGCAAAACAAAAACAAGCAGGCTCTGGTCCGCGCCTTGTAATTTCCCCTGTGTCTCTGTCCCCAGTGCCCTGCCACAGAGCAGCAATTCTCTCCTTCACCCCTCACTTCCCAAAAAACATTGCATGCCGTGCCGCACCGCAGATGACCCTAAAAATACTCCCCGACTCCGGCACAGGGACACTCTATACTCACGCAGGAAAAAAACGACTTCCTCTGGGTCAACTTTTTTTTTTTTTTTTGGTGTGTGTGTGCGTGAAGTGGAATAAATAGGAAAGAAACATCCATCATCTCCAGTGTCAGTTCGATGCACTTGCTGGCGGCAGGGTTCTCAGAGCGGGTCATTCCCAGAACCGCGTGTCGGTCTCGGGCGACCCGGTGACCCTGCGGGGCGACGCTGCGGGTTTCCCTCGCCGGGCGTGGGCTCGCCCCTGTCAGCGTCCTTTCAGTCCCGGTTAGGAGGACGCCGGGTGACACACACAGCAGCGAGAGGTCCTGTGTTTGGCGGAGAGAGACAGAGAGCCCTGCCGCGGGGCGGCACCTACTTGTTGTTGTGGATGTCTGTCTCAAACAGGTGCTTGGAGATGAAGTGGTACTCCACGCCGTCGCTCTCCTGGCTCCTCTTGGGCCGGGTGGTGTCTGCGGGACAGAGGTCACGGGAGGTCAGTCACGCCTGGCCGCTGATGATCTGCATAACCCAAACCATATCCTGACAGCATGTGAAAATTACTGACACAGAACAGCATTCTGATTGCACTAATGCTCCCCCACCTCCAGTACTCCATTTTTATAATTCAGAAAATTTGCCCCAATTGAACTGCTGGAGTGGATGTACAATTTGCACACACATCTTTAATGTCATGCAGAACAGGATCCGACCCATCTTACTTGTTCATATCGGTACAATCCCAGAATGCACGGCACCAATCAATGCGGTAACATTACGCAAGTCATCTCATGTTGTGTGCATCCATAAACGTTCAAGGAGCCTAAAAAAATGGCAGCACACTAAAACCAGACACCATGCGGTGCTTTCAGTAGTCTCGGGCTGCAGCGTATTAACAGCGGAAACCGCGAAGTGCCGTATAACAGCAACAAGCAAATTAATAGAGAAGGCAACGCGATAGATTTTTTTTTCCTCCTTCAGGTCCTCATTAAGATTAATTCCAACATTTACTCGCCTGTAAACTGCTGCATTTAAAAGTATTAAGCATTAAAAGCATTAAGCGTGGCTCCGGTGGATTTGTGAGGGGTGTGTAGCCCCTGCGGTCGGGCGTAGGGGGGGTACAGGGGCCGTGCGTTTTAACAAGGGCCGCAGGAGTCAGAGGTGCGCGTGGCCCTGCCCCAGACTAACGGTCTGCATGCTCCCCCCCCCGAGCTCCAAAACAAACCGTAAACTTTTATCACTGTCCGCCCCGCCGCGCCGGCCGACTCGCCAGGATTACACTGCGCGGGAGATGTGTCCTTTTTCCACGGCAGTTACGGGGGATATGGGGGGATATGGGGGGATATGGGGGGGTAGGAGGGTCTGAGCAATGGAGGCCAGCAAACCTCACACACCGACGGCGAGGCTTTTTTTCCCCCCTCAATATCTGCGTTTCGAGTCTGAAAGCTCGAGCAGCCCGTAAATCTGTCCCAGGGATACTTCTGCGAAGAATCATTTACTCATCGACGTATTAAAGGTATATCTGTAACGCTGACAGACTGCTACGGCCCTCAGATAGTGCGTATATTCATGCTCCTGACGGCAGGGCAACGCAGGGAAAGCCATGAAGGCAAAGCCCTGCTTAGCGCTGAAAGGTGCAGGACGGATATTATTTAGCATCTGCTCTGTGGTAGTAGGAAACGCACACGGCGGAACAAAGGAATTTCAGTCCGTTCGTTTGGAGTGACGCATTCGATCATGGAAAATAACTGTAAGGCTGGAGCCGGACCAAAATCGTCAACCCTCTCTCTAATCACTAATTACCTACCTGGTAATGTTGCAGCAGTGGCTGTTTTACATTTTAAGGGCCAAAAAAAAAAAGTTAACACAAACATTAACCAGTGCTGCAAAGGTTTTCTCTTTTTCCTGCTTTGATTAACAGGTAAGCAACACTTTTATTTTCATACCAGCCGACACTAAGTGGTAAACATTTCACTCCACATACCGGGCGATAATTAAAAATGAAAACTTCTCTCAATTAAGCCTTGTTTTCAAGGGTGTAACGCGCCGACTCGAACCAGGGTTACATGCAAGCCGCGCTTTATAACAGGGAGAGAATCACAGGTCACATTTGCAAACAATTAACAAGCATGGAGGAAAACTCTGCGATGGGATTTTAATACTAGTGACATTTCAAGTGTCAGACTCTGAATAACCCACATCCATTATGCACTTGTGTGGAACAAACACGGCAATTAATTTAAACTGTTGCAATTTCCCTCCCCCTAAATACACAATTACTTTGTTACTCTGCCCAAGATACATAAAACACACTGCTTCATTGGTTCTAACATGTCAGTTTTCTACTTTGCCAAGTCAAAACTCTGTCCCTCAAGCCCTGTCCAGCCCCCCCCAGCTCCCCAAACGCCCCTCCTTCCTCCACAGCGGTAAGGACTGCAGTCGCGGTCTCCGTTAAACACCGCGGTTGGAACCCGTTCAGAATCATGGCAGGCTGTCATGCGGTCCTTATAGAGAAAAAGGAGCAGGGGTTGGAGCCAGAGTATGAGGCACTGGAATGGCATTCCTTCAGCAGGCAGAAACAGCTCGCAGCCCCCCCCCCATCACTCCGGGGCTGTCAGACTGGCCGTGAAAAGCTGACAATTACGGCGGAGGAGAAGCAGTCCAGAGCTTGAGCTGCAGCGCCTCCCAGGCTGAGAGCTGGCCTGTACATTACTCACCCCGAGACACCCGCACGCGCGCATGGACCCCGAGCTGTTAACCATTCACCCGCACACGCGCGCGGACCCCGAGCTGTTAACCATTCACCCGCACGCGCGTGCGGACCCCGAGCTGTTAACCATTCACCCACACGCACGGACCCCGAGCTGTTAACCATTCACCGCCGCGCGGACCCCGAGCTGTTAACCATTCACCCGTGCGTCGTCGACGGACCCGAGCTGTTAACCATTCACCCCCGCCGCAGCGGGACTCCCGAGCTGTTAACCATTCACCCACACGCACGGACCCCGAGCTGTTAACCATTCACCCGCACGCGCGGACCCCGAGCTGTTAACCATTCACCCGTGCGTGCGCGCGGACCCCGAGCTGTTAACCATTCACCCGCACGCGCGGACCCCGAGCTGTTAACCATTCACCCATGACGCGCGGACCCCGAGCTGTTAACCATTCACCACTGCACGCGCGTGCGGACCCTGAGCTGTTAACCATTCACCCACACGCACGGACCCCGAGCTGTTAACCATTCACCCGCGCGCGCGGACCCGAGCTGTTAACCATTCACCCACGCGCACGGACCCCGAGCTGTTAACCATTCACCCGCCGCGCGCGCGCGGACCCCGAGCTGTTAACCATTCACCCGTGCGCACGGACCCCGAGCTGTTAACCATTCACCCCAGCGCGGACCCCGAGCTGTTAACCATTCACCCGTGCGCACGGACCCCGAGCTGTTAACCATTCACCCATGCGCGCGTGGACCCCGAGCTGTTAACCATTCACCCCGCGCGTCAGCGGACCCTGAGCTGTTAACCATTCACCCACACGCACGGACCCCGAGCTGTTAACCATTCACCCACGCGCGCGGACCCCGAGCTGTTAACCATTCACCCGCAGCGCACGGACCCCGAGCTGTTAACCATTCACCCGCACGCGTGCGCGGACCCCGAGCTGTTAACCATTCACCCGTGCGCACGGACCCCGAGCTGTTAACCATTCACCCGTCGCGCACGGGGACCCCGAGCTGTTAACCATTCACCCACGCGCACGCGCGGACCCCGAGCTGTTAACCATTCACCCGCGCGCACGGACCCCGAGCTGTTAACCATTCACAGTCATATGGACCCCGAGATCTTATCCATTCACAATCATATGGACCCCGAGCTGTTAACCATTCACAGTCATATGGGCCCCGAGATCTTATCCATTCACAATCATATGGACCCCGAGATCTTAACCATTCACAATCATATGGACCCCGAGATCTTATCCATTCACAGTCATATGGACCCCGAGATCTTATCCATTCATGGTCATATGGACCCTGAGCTGTTAACCATTCACAGTCATACGGACCCCGAGCTGTTAACCACTCACAATTACCGTGAACCATGTGCACATGGACTTGAACTATTTACCATTCACAATCACTGAGAACCACGCACACATGGACCCCTCAGTATTAACCACACACAAACACGTGGACCGCTCACTATTAAACGTCTTTTCTCTGCCCTCGTTCTGCGGTGGTGGAACGACCTTCCTCACCCAATCAGAACTGCGGAATCACCCGCCATCTTCCGCAGGAGCCTGAAAACCCACCTTTTCAGAATCCGCCTGTCCCCTATTGTGTAACCTTTCTGTTATGTACCTATGTGTCATGGTATAAAATGTTAAAGAAAAAAAAATTCTGTACTAACCCTGTCTCTATGTTGCAGGTTTTGTTTGCAGATTTCTGTTTTATTGTTGCAGGATATACAGGAGCATGGTACTGTAAATTACTGTAATTACTTTGCATTCCTACTCTGATCTTTTGCCCATGAGGAAGTCAGCTATACCTGATTGATGCGCTAATTGTAAGTCGCTTTGGTTTAAAAGCGTCTGCGAAATGCCAAATTGTAAATTGTAAACAGCCCCAATCACATGGTTCTCTCCCTATTCATTCACTGTGAACCATGCGCATGTGGGCCTCAAACTATTAACAATTCCCCATCATGTAGTTGTTTCACTATCCACAATCATTGTAAACCACAATCAGCACAAACCACTGACAATTACTACGGACCCCTCACAATCGCCGCGAACCATAGCTAATTACCACCCTCGCGACTAACCACACCCAACCATAAAGCAATACACATACACGTTTCCTTCACTGTTTCCCCACACGCACTCTCATGAACCACGCGCATGTGATCAGAGTGAAATATGCGAGCATGGACACCTCACTATCAAGCAAAGACGGTCATGGTGAAATATGTGCATCTGGATCCCTCATCATCAACCACACACAGGCACACTGATCTCTCATTTATATGTATGCACACAGTCACAGAGACCACCATAAATTTAGCCCCCACACTAGTAACGAAACAATCACAGTGCCTCTTGTCTATCATGACAAAGGAGCATCTATGCTTTTCCTGTACAGGTGTGAATGCTATGTTCATGTAGTTCTATATCTATATTAGCAGCAGAAATATGGAACTGTGGAAACTTATGTCTGCTGATTATACATGACTTCACCATCTACCCATGGTCTGCGCCAATACATAACTGCTGAAATAGCACTAGATAAGTTACAGGACCAGAAATTTGACAGTTCCTGCTTCTCAGGGGTGTCAGACAGTGCACACATGTGTGAACTGAGATGTTTCCTGAACCTCAGGGTACAGCATACAAGTGGAAAAGGGCGATGGGTTGGTCTGGGACAGATCCCCTTCCCCCTCCGAGCCGAGGCACAGACTCACGTGGGATGGTGACGCTGAAGTGCTGGGGGTCCGAGATCAGCAGCTTCCTCTTCAGCTCGTTCAGACCCACCCCCGTCGGCCCTGGAAGGGGGAAGCGCAAACGGAACAGGAAATGAAACACGGCAGTCATTACAAGCCATCACTCTCACCAGAAACGGCGCGGGGCCCCCTTGATCACACAAACGAAGAGGAGGAAAATGGCAGACAGAGTCAGGACCTGTAGGCCGCGGGAACGCAAAAATCTTTTTCCATGGGATCGGGCCAAGGGGACGGACGCTGACAGATCGCCCGGGTTCAGCACGCGTGTGATGGTGTTTACAGATGCGGCGGGACGCGGCGATTCCACGCCTACGGCCGCCGCCACTGGGAGGACGAGAGCGGCCCACGGCCGAGGGCCTTCTACCAGTACTGTAAATATGGCTGTGTGTCTGTGTGTGGGGGAGAGGGGGGGAAAAAAACGACACACGCACACACGGCCTGCCAAGGAGACAACTTTGTTGTGTTTCCCTGAACAGCCTGAAAAATCAACAAGGCCTTCATCCCACCAGTCAGCTGTGTTTTCCATCACTCTGGCTGGAGGAAGGGGGAGGAGGAGGGGGTGAATGCGATATTGATTTGTCTGCGGCTCCGTAGCCCAGCGCATTTCCAAAACACAAGCCCTGGCGCACTCGCCTGCTAACCTCTCCTGTCTCCCGAAAGCAGCATTACTTCAGCGGGAATGAGAACCCATCTGATACTCATTTGAGGAGACCCCGGGTATCTGTGTTCTTTAAATAGCGAGGACACGGACAGACTGCCGAGCAGGCCTGCGCGCTGGGGTTCAGCGTACCCCGGTTCCGAGCGCCGGCACAAAGGGACCGTTGATATTTAAGCGGGATTCCTGAAATGCTTGTCATTCTAATCATCCATTAAACGCGTTCGCCTCACTGAGCGCTCCTTTTCACGGCAAATGTGTTTTGCAGGGCAAAATATAATACAAACGAACATTGAGCTCTGTCACTGATGTAGGACTGAAGAAAAAACCACACACACACAACGAAAGGGGAAAAGCTTAGCGAATGCAAACCCTGTCCCGTTTTACTCCTGGGAGAGTATCACTCTCCCCGCGCTATCTTCTTCAATGTGCTGTCCAAATTAACCTCCTGTTGAGTGGGGTTTGATCGATTGGAGTCAGAAAAGCAGCTGTGAACACAAAAGAGGGCTCTTTAACCCTCGCTCTGGGGGCTTCGCCACGGTTTGCAGTAGGGGTCATCTCCACCGCCAAACACCAGCACCTTTATCGCTGACAATAAACATTCTGAACTTTCGGTTTCCTAATTTCTGCTTGGTCACACATGTCCAAAGTCACACGTGTGTTAAGTGATAAAAGCTGGGCGCTTGGCAGATTTATTCCACTTAAATGTTGTTAAATGAACCGATGGCCTCATCTGGCTTTGGAGAGTGCAGCTTGGCTCTTTTTATGCATAGACGGCGTACATCTACTTCAAGACAGCAATCAATCCTCCGGAGTTTTTCTCGAAAAAGTTCAGCGCGGCCCAAGCGTGGATTTATTGAGCCAAGGAAACGGAGTTAATTTTCAAATTCGCTACGAAAGACCAAGTGGAATTCGGTGCTGCTGTTTAAAAAAAAAAAAACGCAATGTATCAGGGAGCGAGCCGGTGCTCTTAATGTTGTTGTAGGTGTTAAAGTCAGCAGAGCGTGGCGATACATGCTTTTTATGACCCGTATCGCAGCGGTAGAGAGTACGCGGGCGGCCCCACTCCAAGCTTCGCCGGAGTGACAAAGTTGTTTGTTCGAAACGAAGCTCGGCGGTTTCCCGCGGATGTTGGCACCCGGGCCGACCTGCGTCAGGGCCCGCAACGAGCAGCCTTGCCTGTTTGGATGAAAAACGGCCCATGCTTCCTTGCACTTGCGCAATTTCATTAAATAATTTTTCACTTTTTTTTTAACATCATTCGGTCGTGCCACTGCTGTTGCTACCTCTGATATATGGCACAGAGTTTTCTTAAAAACGCCACAGACACAGATTAACTTGAAATTCCAAACCAAGCTTCTGTGTGCCAAATATGCAGACTGTCATATTCATTAAAGAGAACAGCTAGAGTGCTCCCCTGGGGCTATCGCCGGAGGAGAAATAAGCAACCCTTTGTGTTGTTGTTTAACTCGGCTTTAACAATGTGACACAACAGCAAACCTTTAAAACCACACGTAGCAATTACGCCCCACTTCAGTATTTTTCTTCTCCAATTGTTTCTCTATTATATTTAATTTTATATCGTGTTTTCTGACCCACTTTCCGGACCTATCAGGAATTTAATACTGTACTTACGGATTACCGAGTTAAACAACTGCCAGTAAAAGTGTCAGACCTCATTACTACCCTCATTAGAGAAAGAGCCTTTAATATTCAGACTTAATAACTTCCAGGCTAAATGCTGAGTAGATCCGATGCTGTTGCAGCCGAGGGCCGTTGAGAGGCCTTCAGGCCTAACCCATACGTTCCAACCAGAGAAGCCCTGGTCTATTCAAATGACCCTGCTAACCTTTCTGTCTAAACCAGGATGAGCCAACATTATAGTTAATATGGCTGAGGTAAGTAGTTTTGTTCGCAGCTTTTGGAAAAAAAAAAAAGTTTAAAAATATGTGGGGTAACACAGGTGTGAAATGACCTGATACATGACCTGGTTTGCTCTGGAAAAATTGTTACATTTCAAGTTAAAACATTTTACAATGGGCAAGGAAACTATATATTTAGTGCTCAGATTTATTCATACAATCAACTACTGTCTTTACAGTCACAGATAAGGATCTTGATTTTCCTTGAGAACCCTCTGAAAATGATCCCAAGTCACAAATATCATTTTTAGTAAGTGTGGGAGCCAAAAAAATTCATTAGTGTTTTTTTTTTTTTCAAATATCCACACCAATGAAGAAACACCTTAAGGCGATTTAAATGTCTAATGTGAACGAAAACAATGACAAGAATGTGGTGCATTTGAATGGAAAGTCGACGGGGCCAAGCCAAGCAGACACGCTTCCGCCATGTTTGGAACACATACACCACTGCTCTCCTGCCTCATTTGCAGCCCGTGATTTAAAACGGCTCTAAGAAAGAGAGACTGCTCCAAAATAAAATAAAATAAAAAAAAGTTCGGGACTCCGGGGGGAGCAAAGAAAGCAGAAAAACATAAAGCAGATCTCCCCTCTCCTTCGCGCTTCGCCGGCTCTGAAATTATCCATAGGTGTCCTCCAAATTATGGAACTTAATTGAAAATATTTACATTAGAGTGATCAAGAGGGGCAAAAAAAAAGAAAGTGCTTTCGGGAGAGGCATCCTCTGCTCGGGCCTGACGGCTTGGCAGGAAAATGGGCGAATTAAATACTCCAGACGACGTGGCCGAAACGTGACAAAGTCCATGCGTACACAGTGCTGTGTGTTCACCGCAAAGAGGCCCGGTCAGTCTGGACCTCCGCAGCTCTGAGCAGCGCTCATTCGAGGAAAGGACAGAGCCCGTATTATTCATAACGTACATTTTCAGATCCGTTTATTTTCAATCTTTATCAAAAAATCCCCCCCCACACACACACACACACACACACACAACCCCCGCCGCACCCCCTCTCCCCTCCCGAGAAAATAAAAAATGAAGAACACTAGCCAGGGTTCAGAGGTTTGTCTCAATCGGACCATTATACTGTAGTCGAAACTTTCATCAGAAGCACGCCTAAACTCTGCCAAACACTTTTCCACCTTTTTGGCATCTTATCAGGCTCCCTGCAGACTCTGCAGGAGGTGCTCCTACTGCGTGTGTGTGTGTGTGTGTGTGTGTGTGTGTGTGTGTGTGTGTGTGTGTGTGTGCGTGTGTGTGTGAGAGAGAGAGAGCCTGTGTGCGGGAGGTAAGGTGAGGGCACGGTCCGTGCCAAGCGCAATATCCCTGGAGAAGGGGGTCACGAGCCGTCTCACACTCACCGACCAGAACCACCAGCCTGTGCCGGGCCCCGGGCTGCCTGCGGTAGGGGGCCACCTCCTCGTAGGTGGGGACGTCGGCTGTGTCGTACTGATCGCTCTTCTTGCACTCGTACATGGACTTGTTGGTCTTCCTGTCCCTCCGGCTGAGGCGGAAGCTCCTTCTTAGACCCGCTGCAAATCAGAATGAAAAAATGATAATTAAAAAAAAAAAAAGTTGATATTATTATAAGTTGATATTATTAAATAAGAGAGAGACTTCTCAAGTTTGGACTTCTACGCCACCCCTGTCCCCTTTCGGGGCTTAGAACAAATCTCAAGAACTTCAATGTGTGGCTCTAAATGTATGTGTGTGTGTGTGTGTGTGTGTGTGTGCGTGTGCGTGTGTGGGTGTGAACCTGCCCCTGTAGGTGAGTCAACTGTCAACTTCTTAAAACAGGGAAAAACACAACCATGAGTGATAAGATGTTTGCAACTCATGAGATTATCAGCAAAATAAATCAAAAAAATATTAAATAACTAGTCCTCGCACAACCTCTTGTTCTGATCCACCGAGCACTAGCCAAGCAGCAGCTCCATGGAGGCAGCTACTGCAGGTATATAACACGTCAACTTACACGGTCTCCCTGGGTTTAATATTCAAGCACGTTTTTTCCCCCCACCGTAAATCTCAAGCACTCGATGGATGCATACATTTATATAGCTCATTGCATGGTGAGGTTACTCTCGTATTCTCAGGAACATAAAAGTGTTACTGTGTGGTCCTATACGTTTCTAGAACACCAGTCATGCTATGTACCTGTAGCTTTTCCACCCACATCGCAGACGTGACTCATTCGTCTTTTCGGTTCTGCCTGGTGTCTGGCATGTTTTTAGTGCCCTGACCTTCTCTCTGCTCTCAACCACGAGGTCACTTTGAGAGCTAAGGGGGAAGGGGGGGGGGAGGTCTGAACCTATTCTTTTTGCCATATATTAAATTGCTGTATTTCATTGCTATGTGAATTTACTGCCAGTTGCTTCATGCTTGTCCAAAACGCAAAATTGCCGTGCTGTGATTTTTACTTTATTTTATTATTACTTCTTTGTAGAGGGGGAATGCCCTTTGGCGGTTTGATTGGGGCACTTTTTTTACCGTTCCTGCCATGTCTGATCGGTTTATCATGCCCTGCGCGTCTAAAAAGGTCTGCCACCGCAAAGGCTTCCTCGAACATAATTTCAGAGCACGAGGGCCTGGTTTTAATGACGAACGGCAGTATCGAAAGACGAAACGCACCCCTCATTTGAGGAGCACGGTTTCGCATTTATGACAGATGCTAGTTAAACCAAAATCCCCAAACCAAAGACACCTAATATCCAATTTCTGCACAAGGCAGTAGGACGTTTTTTTTTCTTCTTTCGTTTTTTTTAGAGTGATTAATGAACTTGGGAATATGATGCAAGATGCCCAAGACAGATTAAGGCAGCATGAAAATTATGGGCTGGAAAGGGGGGAAAAAAATCCGATCCAATCCTCTTAATACTTTCCACAACACCGAGAAACCGCTAGCACTCTACAGATGGGCGAGGGAGAGAGGCTGCATTCTTCTGAGCCTGCTCTTTCCAAACAGCCACTTAATAAGGGGGACAAAGCAGACCTTCGCTGCACAGCATATGAAACACGCCGTAAGTCAAACAACCCCAAAGCGCAATAGAGCGTGCATGCGTGCGCGTGTACAGCGAGGGACGGGTATCGCGTTACGGCAAACATGCGGGCGGATTTTTCCACTGTGGGCATGGTGCGCCGTGCCACCCGTTTATAACCACGCACCGCTCAGCGGGGGAGAGGGACGTTTATCCTCATGTGACATCGATGGAACGACCTTAAAAAAAAAAAAAAAAAAACGTGCATTACGTCATCCGACAGAAACGACAACCATTACTCATCTCGGTTTTTTTTTGTGTTTAATTTTAAACGCACTGATTAGTCTATTGCGGAGTGAGTCATGAGGAGGGTGTCTGGATGAAGTTATGATTGCACCTGCTGACGCTGAGCCTACGGGACGGTGAGCCGTGCTGAACGGCTCTCAGCCGAGAAACGCAACATTAACGCTGTATTTGCATAACGATGATGCGCCAGGGGGCCGGTGAGGTCGGAGAGGCGGCCGGCGGCGTTTGGCTGGCTCTGTCAGAGCGGATCCCTTTGTCTCTGCCGGGCGGGCGGGCAGGCAGGTGCGCAGGCTTCTCTTACTGCTCTCAGCTGCAGGCAGTCAATACAAATTGCCGCTCCCAAGCAGACGGCCGTCTGCCGTAATCTTGGCCCTTCAGAATCGCTTAAACCCGTCCAGACAGCTCCATCCAAATAATAAGGTAACCTCTCCCTGCGGTCGGGCTTCTGTGGCGTAAATCAGTCAAAAAGCTCACGCACGAAAAACCAATCGGCTGTGTTACTGATGGGGGCAGAATTAAAAACCAAGGGAGGACAGCTAATTTGATCCAGAAAAAAAAAATTACTCAATTTTCTTTGGATTTGCCTCTGTCATCGAAGCCTCTGTGTATGTGTCGCTCTGGATTCTGGGTAAATTGATGCCATGGCGGTAGTTGTGGAATGCGTAGCTGTGGACCTGGGTCTGGTTCTGATTGGACAGGCAGTGCAGACAGGAGATGGGCAAGCGCTTGGCTGTCCCAGCATCCATCTGAGAACATTCCGGTTCTAGAGGTGCTTCCTCAGAGGGGAAGCACTCGCATGCCGCTCAGAGACCGGTCTACCGACAGCAGCCCTGACAACAGGCCTCGAAACGCCACTGTGTCGTGCATTTTAGGGCTAAGCCCGGCCCACACCCTGCGTGGTGGGTGTAAACACGCTAGCCACCATTGCCGCGGCAGTGCCTGTTTTCTACCCTCCTCCATCTCATGGCCGTGCGGGAAATGTAAAAATGCAAAAGCACCCCGAGGCCTAGTGAATAACTTACTAACTGCTGGGTTTCCTGTCAGTGGTGCTCCATGAAACGTACATTGCTATCAACGGGAACAAAAAAAAGTTTACGTACAAGCAACTAACTGAAGCTGCTGCAGGTTTCCAGTGACTTTAACAGGCCTGAAGGGACCCGGACGCCTCAGCCAGCACGGATGATTAAGCCGCAGCTACAGCTCGGACAGCGCCGGCGCTGTAGGTGGCAGTTTGAGAGCGACGTAATCGGCGCGCGATTGGCGGCAGTGGGCCCGTGGCGGGGGTAAGGGGAGGGGAGGGGGAGCTGTTTCGGAGGCTGAAGTCACCGCGCGGCACATCACTTTCTCCAGAGACGCGCTGACAGGTACCGACCCGTCCTGGCAGTCGGGACAAGCCCCCGCCAAAGACGGACGACTGGGGATGACAGCTCCGGAATTAACTTTCTCTCACGGCATTAGATTAAGTGAGCGTTACGCTTGACGCGAATGTGCGGTTTATCACTGCAACACTTACCCGGCCTGCAGCAAAGCGGGCACGAAATGTGGTAACCATTATGTGCTCTTTTTCTCATTATATGCACCAGTTGTTGTTTCAGAATCTGTTAAAGACTATTTCAGACGTCCCAGAGAAGGCAGAGGAGATGGCACCCTGAAGGCTTTCCCAGACTGTTATCCGTGGTACCTCGACGGGTGCAGAGGACCGTGCAGAAACGAAAAGAAAAAACGAATTTTCTCCGAAAGAGTAAATGGCACCATTTATGCTGTCGTTGCAGGACAACTCCTTCTGGAAAACAACTGGTTGCTGTGAAACAAATCCCCCTGCCCCTCCTAAACCCCCCTCCACTAAAAAATTTTTTAGTTAGTCTGGGTGTCCATGCACTCTTCCAATGACCTCAGGCAGGGAGAGCGAGCGCTGGTGTTTGGGTGACAGCCGCTCAGGGTTTTCAGCTGCACCGATGTTTAGAATGGCCGGCGGGGGCCAGCACATTATCACAGCGTGAGACCCCCGTGCTTCGGGAAAATGAAAACGCCGTCCCAAAGCGTCCGCCCACCGCGGGGTTCGAAAGGGGATCGGCCCGTCCCTCTGCACAGCTGTGTGTGTGGGGGGAGAGGGCCCTGCCAGACGGACCAACACGTCGCTCCCCTGCGAGCATCTGCGAAAGGGCTTATGGGTGGCGAGACCTCCCTCCTGAATCTCACACAACACAGCAGGCTTATTGCTTTTCCCCTCGATCTGGAAATCACACTCTCCACGCCACCGCACTGATGGTTATTGTATTGAAATTTAAACATGCTCTGGTCTTGGGGGGGGGGGTGAATTCTGTAGTGAGGGGCGTTTTTACCAATCCCTTGGGTGAGGGAGGCCATCTCTTTGCTGTCATGAATGAATTCCCTGTTTTAGGGAAAACTCTGGCCTCCTAGCAGGAAAAGACATAAAACCTCATGTTCGTTCAAAGGAAAAAAAAACTGTACTGTACTTGTACTGTAGTGGTGATATCTCAAATATGCATCAAAACCCAGGTGATATCTGAAATATGTATCAAACCCCAGGCAATATCTGAAATATGTATCAAACCCCAGGTGATATCTCCAATGTGTATCAAACCCCAAGCGATATCTCCAATATGTATCAAACCCTAGGTGTTTGGTGTAAATGAAAAACATTCTGGATAGAGGCAGCTGTTTGCTAATATCATGGAAAGTGGTACCTATTCCCAAGCGTTACAAGCATGAGTATTATACCACTCAAACCTTTTCTGGCTGAGAAATGCAGGTTTTTATCAAAATGATATTTGTTTTTCTGCCTCCGTCGTGTCGTATTCCCCGAGCTCTTCAGGCGGAGGAATGTCTGGTCCGAACGCTGCCTGATTTACGGAGGGAACCGGGCGCACGCACGTCCCACTGTCCTCTCACGGCTCTCGAGCCGGTCTCAGGCCGCAGTGCGCTGCCCCCGGCGTGCCAGGAACGCCGAGCCGGAACGCGCGCCTTCCTGTTTGTCTCATCAATCGGCCTTCTGATCGCAGAGGCGCTCGGAAGACGCAGGATCGCCGGAGCGCCAGGGTAAGCAGCCTCGTCCCGGGGCTCCTTATGGAGCTGCCACGGACGGCTGGTCCCCCCGGGGGAGGCGCAGGGCCTGGGTGCTGGCTCGGCGGCCGCGTGTCAGCGAACGGCCGTTGACAGCCTTTTGAAAAGAGTCTTCCTGCGCTGGAACGCTACCGTTTCATACGAACTAATGAGAGCGCTGTTTAACGACGAGAACAGGCCGCCCGGTGCAGCTTAGCCTGTCATTTGCCAATAATCCAGAGCAAATCTATCACTGTGTCAAGCTCGGTCTGGAGGAATCCCAGAATCCACAACTCCACTATAAATCCTGAAAACTTATTCCATGCAATTATAACTCTCCGTGTAAAGCACTTTGTAGTGTCAGTGTGAAATTTACATTAATATTTCCACCTGTGGGTCTGTTCAAAGAACCTAACACTAAACAGCCCCTGCCAGCCACCGCATTGATCCCTTGTGAATTTTAAATACATTCTGATGTCTTCTCTCCTTGACAGGGAACTATTCGTGCTGCTCTTCTCTGTACTTTTGTCAAGAGCTTCTATATCATTTTTACAACGTGGTGATTAATTCATTGCAGTATTCTGAATGTGGTCATTGTATTGGCATTGTATCCTTTAAAATATAACCTCTTCTGATTTATAGTCTTTATGATTTGCTATATGGTCCAAGTATGTTAGTTTCTTTCTTTACTGCCCTAACACAATGTCTTGATCCTGACAATGGAATCTATTACAACATCTGTGTCTTTTCCAGTTTGTGCACAATTACCTTTGTGCCTCAAGTATTTCTTCCTCTCTGTATGGGTAAGCAGTGGTCCCAATACAGAACCCTGGGGGATTCTACTCTATACACACCTCTGTTCAGACACAATCTCTCTTACTGCTTCTCTTTTGAGTTTTTGCTGAAGGCATTTTTCAATCCAACAGGAAGAGAACACTTTTCCTTCCCCAAGCTTTTTGTTTAAGAAAAAGTTGCTTGTGAGGTACTCTGTTTTCACATTCTTTCTTTCACATGCTTTATATAGGATTGGAATCTTGACTCATTAAACGCAGTGAAATGAGACACACACCTCCACAGGGAGCAAAAATACGTGAAAAATACCATTTTAATGTAATTGAACCTCAAAGAATGTGCAAACCCATTACTCACATAAACTTCACCTTATTTACCCACATACATTAAATATCAACTACCTAAAATCCCTTCCAAACAGAGCCAAAAATATAGAAGATGATATAGTGTTCAAATCTTCAACTGATTTGTTCACCCCACCTTTTGTCTCCCAATTGTGAACCCACTGACAGATGAAATAATCTAGGTTTGGAAGCAGAGCATTTTTATTTGACCGTGTCTCTGTTTTTCCATAACTGCATGCTTTAATTGGATTCAGGAGTTGATACCTTTTCCAGGCTTCTCCCCCTCACCGAAACCCACAATTTTCTGCAGGATCTATTGATAACGATTACAGCCCCCACAGTTATGGTACCTGTTGTCTCTGCCTGAGGCAGAGAATCCAAATCCTGTCACTTACTCATCTCCCTCTGAAGAAATTAATCACGATTCGCACACAAATCTTAGGGAAATCACCTTTTCAGCTTCCCTATAAAAAGAACGAGACCTCTGCGGCCGGGCTTCTTAATCGCCGGTTTATCCTCCTGCTCGAGCCAGGGTCCCATAACAGTGTTTAAAGTTTAAAAACAGGGCCTCGGCTGCTCCCCTCAAGTCTCTGGCACAACAGAAGGGTTTCCTACAGAGATCTAGAGCACTGCAGGACCTGCCGATCGGTATGCAGGAGGTAAAAAAAAATGCACACACGTGTGTTACAGGTAAAGCACTAGAATGCTGCTGAGAAGGCTGCATACCTCAACGCCCCTTTAGTGCCGTTTGCCCTAAACTCAGTCGTTTTCTTCCCAGTCCCGGAGGTAGTAATTTCACCAGAAAGACAGATGGAGGAACATAAGGACTGTTAGAGAGAGGCAGGGGTGATCAGGCGATCTCAGTTCCAGTTAAGCACAGAAAGAGGTAATAATCATACTTTTAGAGAAAACAAAGGCAGATGAATGAGAAACCAACCATCCCTGGAGAGCAAATTCAAAATAACATTGCGCATCGCAAAAGCATCTCTCCTGTTTTCAGGCTACCACGTATCGCATGTCTCTGTTCGGATCGCGCTGGCAGGCTGTGCGGCCCGCCAGATGTCCGCGTTGTGCGACGGCGAAACTCGCGGATCCTGTTTGTTGTTTTGCAGGGCTCTCCCGGGCCGACTGCAGCCGGCCTGTGACAGAATTTACTGCAGGACACGTGAACATCATTAACTGTTCTGGGAACCCCGGGGCCGATGTTTGGGTCGCGCCTTAACAGAAAAATGAAAAGGTTGAGGTTAGACGCGGCAGGGCAGGGACGGCCCAGATGGAGGAGAGAGGGATGCTTTGCGGACGGAGCTTAAAAGGTTATTCCTATTGAATGACAACCCCCTGATTGACTTTGGCAGAGACGGTCAGGCCGCTTTAAGTCTAAACTTAAAAGAGCGCTGGATCGTCTGTGAAATGAAGAAGAAGGAGAAGAAAAAGGGGAAAAAAAATTCTAACTTAACTTCTCGAACATGCTTTAAGCATCCAGAAACCAAACCAGTGCATGACCTCAGCCTTGTATCCGCCTTACAAAACACAGCGCAGTAGGTCTGGCTATGTTAAAAAAAAAAAAGAGGGGGGGAGGTTGGCGAGAAACAGCCAGCGCCGAGCGTGTCGCCCCAGTGAGCTAACTTATGATTTGTCCGGAAAGTGACAGCGGTAATGACAAGACGATAGCATTTTCCGCACGCAAAGCGGAATTGAAAACAGCGTCGCCGCTTGCTATAAAACAGGCCTGGGCTGCCAATCGTCCTCGGGGAGCCCCGCGTTCGACGGGAAAGATCCGGGCGGCCCGTCCAAAAAACGGAGAGCGGCGAAGAAACCGTCGCGTTTACCCGAATGCACTTCTCATTTACAAACAACATACACACACCGTGAGGGCTGCCAAAGAGCAGACAGCGCTAAGGCTCAGAACTACAGAGCTACAGAAACCATGCTTCTCTCCTCAGTCCCAAATGTACGTGTCACTGATGGGCAGAAGCTGTCCTTTGGCCACAGGTAAGTGTTGACAGACCATAAAGATGAATAGAAAAAAAATTACTACTAATATGTGATTTGAAACAAATCATATATTGACATGCTTCACCATCAAACTGTGCTGTGCTTTTGTGGACAACAGTCAGGGCAAGAAGCTGAATTTAGCATATCAAGTTCACAGACAGCTCTAAGTCAGGGTTTGGAACTGAGTGCATGCGTTGATGTGGATAAAAAAGAAAGGTAATAAAAACACTGATATTGAGAAAATATCTGATTTACAGATATTACAATACACAGTGGCACTGCAGCTTCCAGCTTTTTAAATGTGTTTTTCCAAACATTTCCAAACTCTGCCAATACTCTGAATACAGCATGTTGTTCTCATTTCCTGTGCCAATTGTCTAATATTGAAATATCACGTTTATGTTGACAAAGTAAAAAGAAAAAAAAGCTCATACTCTTCCCAGCAGGAGACAACACCAAACACAAAGCCATTACAGTGGAATTGCATGACCAAGGGCGGCCATCAGATTTCATTACCGGAGATGTTAAACACGTGTCTTACACTTACACTTACGACACACCAGGCAAACAGCTCTGTTCCATTAACTGTCAAGCACTGAAGCGGGCAAAAACTGAACACGCCACGACAACACGCTCATTCACAAAGACAAAAAACAAACTTTGTTGGGGGCACCGTGGAGAGAGAGAGAGAGAGAGAGGAAAAAGAGAAAGAGGGGGACAGGGACGGGGGGCAGGAAACGAGAGAAAAGCGGGAAGCGGGGCGCACAAAAAGAGCCTCCGTTCACACAGCACATCACAGATCAGGGTCACAGTATCACTGCTACAGTACAGCCGCACTGCTGTTAGTACCACTACCACACAGCCACAGGGGGGCGGGGCCAGGGCGGGGTTAGAGGAGGCTGGGGGGAGGGGAGGGGGACAGGGAGAGGGGGAGGGGAGGGGACACAGAAAGTGGAAACAGGTGTCTCACCTATGTGGAATCCGCTTATATAGGCACCATAGTCAGCGTCCTCTGGGTACAGTGTAAGCGCACAGAGAGGGGGGAGAGCAGAGCGACCAGAGAGGGAGCAGAAGAGTTAGAGAGAGGCCAGGCAGAACATTCACAGATACAGGAAGTGACACGGTGTCTTCCTCCGGCTACACGACACCACTAAAGGCGGGCGACCCACAGGCACTACGCACTACAGCACAACACGTCACGGGAGACACAGAGACAAGCGGAGGTGTCTGCGCGGTGCTTTGAGCGCCGCATTATGAATGACTTGCCATTCCCTCTCTGACACGTAGGTGGCGCTACACATGGCACGGCTGTCTTTTTTTTTTTTTTTGGCAGTAGTCCGCCATGTAGTCTGCTGCCACACTAACGTGACGGCGTGGCAAGCAGCCTCCGTTGAGATGCGTCACATTGGCCACGTCGCCATGTGTGGAATGGTTTTTGCGCTAGCCCGGGGAACACGTAAATGTGCTAGCCACATCTCTGAGGATTTGGCATGATAAAATTACAAGGATGAAAAGGGAGGGGGGATCTGGGGACTGAACAGTAAACTGCAGGTTCACATGGAAATTTCTGGGCGAACAGACACCCCAGGTCCTCTGTTAGTGTGATCCGGCTGAGATGGAGAGAGACGACAAGACAAGACATCAGAAGGGAGCGGCAGCGCTACACAAAAGGAGGCCACGTTCTTCCCCGTCTGACAGACACGCTACGCTACACAGCAAGGCACTGAGAGGGAACCAATCAGCACGTCCTGGTTGATTGGGTGCCGTGTTTCCCCCCTGAGCCAATGAGCTTTGATCCAATGGGTAAGCAGGGTTAGGCGGTCCGAGAAGAAGTACCTTCGATTTCCTCTGCTGAAAGCGTACGCAAAGCGAGAACAAACAAAAAGAAAGAAATGAGAATTTGTTAAATTTAGTGGAAATAAATTGGTAAAATGAAGTATGGATGTGAGAGGAGGGCCATACGAACAAAAGAAGAGTAAAGAAGGAACACCTACCACATTCAACAGCAACATCATCTTAGAAAAGCAAAAAACAAAGAAACAAAAGAACAACAGAATATTGTTAAAACCTTAAATGAGGCACACAATGACACAACACATGATTCTTATTGCAAATCGGGCCCTGATTCAAACGCACTGAACTCTTTGGGAACTTGAATGAAGACTCAGTGTTACACACACGCACGCGCACACACAGACATACACTCAGACACACACACACACACAAGCTCACACGCACACACACACACACGCTAACACACACACGTGCACACACACGTGTACACACTCATACGTTCACACACACACGCGCGCGCGCGCACACGCACGCACACACACACACACACACACACACAAAAATCACACAGCCCATGAGAAGCATTACACAATACGAATACCAAACTTAACGAGGGCCGCCAGACGTGAGAAAGCCCCCTTGTTAATCTGCGTACAGTAACACAGTATAGCGGCACACTCTCCGTCCGCGGCGGGGTCAGACACACACGCAGACACATGATGCAATGGCAGAGGCAGGATGGAGCCCGTATCCTCCTCCAATGAGCAACATTTGGATCCAGTTAAGCCGCTTCCTTTTCATCATGTGGTCCCAATTCCGCCAAACAAGGTTAAATCAAAAACGTTCAAAACTTGCATCTATGCTCTTCGGCTTATATTCTTCGGCTCGCCTTACAGTTGTTGTGCTCTTCGAAAGAGTACAGTGCCCGGGCCCTGCAAGATGCGGCGTCGAGATACAGGTAATGTCTAGACATAACAACTGTCACCGGCGATCGGCGGGAAAGTGCTTTTTAACCGCGGTAACGTACTAAGAGCGCCTCTTAAGTGCCGCTTACGGCGGGGCCGATCTGAATCGCTTTCTTGTTCGGGCCCGTCCCCGCTTCACGTGTAGCGTGTGTTCGTGGGCCGTAATGACGTCCCCTCCACACTAATTTGATGTTCTGACTGAGAACAGCTCCTGAAGGGCGCTTCAAAAGCTGAATGTCAGAGAAAGAGAGAGAGAGAAAGTCCGTGTGAAAGAGACGTCTATAAGTCTCACTTAAAAAAATGAAAACCCCAAAAACACGCCGCTACACGATGACGCACGCATTTGGACCCCCATCCGCCATTTATGCACTGGCAAACTCCTTGGGAAGGAGTTTTCAGTAGCCCGTCATGTGACATTTTTCACAGGATTAAAATCATAAATGTAAAAATGATACGGAAAGAAAAATGGAACAGAAAAACATCGAGGGGAGGGGGAAAATGAGAAAGCTCGTCATTTTTAAAAGGAACACATACTGTACTACTGTGTTTTCAGGTCCAAAAAAAAAAGGGAGACATTTTTCCATCAAAAAAAGGGGGAAAGAAAAAAGAGAGAAAAAGAGAAAAGCTTCAGAGAGCACAGAGCAGCTAGCGCTGCTGTTATTGTCGTTACTCTCTTCGGCCAGCGCTGGCCCTGCAATGACAAAGGGCCCCTGTCATTTGGTAAGGCAGAGGGGTCGGTCCGCCCACACTGCGGCAGGAGCTGATCTTGTAAGTCCTGTGAGGGGCCCTAATGGAACGGGACACGCTCGTTTGCGCTGGGGATGTTACACTGCGCTGATGGGCAGCAGCGAGGGCGGAGAGGGGAAGAGAACACCCCCCCCCCTCCGAATCAGGGGGGCTCAGACAGGACTTGGAGGTGGAGGTGGAGGTGAGGTGGGGGGTGACTTCTTGCAGTATTTCCTTTTCTTTTCACAGCACGCACCGTCTGGGCTCTCTGGTGAACTCTCTTCCCTGCCCCTGCAGCAGAGTCTTGCAGCTCGGCAGACGGAGCATGCTGATAGGGCCCTTGACTGGGACCGCCTCGCTGCAGACGAGCGTACCGCTTAGGGGGAGAAGGTTCACTCTGTCACTAAGGAAGCTGATCCCTGACTCTCAGGAAGCCTCCCTAGTGACACTAAGAACACCGATCCGTGACATTAAGGAGGCTGTCCTGCTGACACTGAGCAGGCTGCCCTACTGACACTAAGGAAGCTGCCCTTCCTACATTAAGGAAGCTGCCCTACTGACACTAATGAGGCTGCCCCTATTAATGCTAAGAAGGCTGCCCTACTGACAGTAAGAACACTGCCCTACTGACATTAAGCAGGTAGCCCCACTAGTACTAAGCAAGCTACCCATCTGGCCCTAAAGAAACTGCCCCACCTAGCTTTTCCAGGCCAGTCTGTGACACACCCCACTCAGGCTTATATGCAAAGGGATCGTGCTGCACCATACCGTAGGCAAAGCTCTCTCTCGTTCATCGAATCAAGATGATGACTCTTATTCAGAATGAGATGTTTTTAATTTGTGTGCTTTTTTTTTGTTTTGTTTTGGTTTTGAATTACAATCCAGTTTAGTGGCAGAGTCTTTGCTTCCAAGTCCGTTAATGAAGTGCAACTTGCAACACAAACATACCAGGCATCTGGATTTAGTTCTGGGTGCGTGTACCAAAAGAGCTACCAGTGTGGCTAGAATGCTGTAGGTGATGTTGCGGTACTTCAGACACAGACACGCAGGACAGCTTGTCAGGGCAGGGGCTGGACGGAAAACAACTGCTATGGATTTGCATAGCAGCAAAGGTTGCTGGTTCAATTCCCGGGTTGGGCCGCCCCTGCTGTACCCTTGGGCAAGGTACTTAACTCCAGTTAATATCCAGCTTATGCATAATATTCGGTTATATATAAAGGGATAACATAAAAATGATATGCTATGCGAGTCGCTCTGGATAAGACAGTCTGCTAAGGAAAACGTAACGTAATGGATAAAAAAAGGAGATGGATCTGAGCTGAACAGACATCAGTGGAGTGTGTTCGTAAGTGTGAACGCTTTCTGTTCACACGCATGGGGATTAACTGGGACTTGTGGGTGCCAGCGCTATCTCCCTGTTATGGTACGAGGCTGTAAAATAACCCCCCAGTCATCAGCACATGGAGGAAACAGAAATATAGGCTGATGTCACTCAGCTTCTTGGCCAACAAACACAGGCCTTTTCATTGGAGAGGCACTTGCTTGAACAAACTGTTAACTTGTTTCCAAGATGAGACCAGCGGAATTTTCCAGATGACATGAAATTAAATCTCTTTAATGCGTTTATCTATCCATCGGATAGACTTATTTACTATCCGGGTTTTCTAATAAAATCTGGGGTAGATTAGGCCTACCCATCTGATTACAATTTGCACTCCATTTCGTAAATTCTGCCCACAGGATGACAAGAGCACCCAATCTGACAGACTATGCAGTTTTATTCGAAAAGCATTCTTTAGCAGGTAAGCCGTTTTTCTGCATTTTTATTACGTCTTTAACTCCCAAAAAAATGCTTGCATTGGGTTTTGGATAAACTGGTGTCAAGGTAAAAAGCAGTTAACACATCTTATACCAAAAGAAAACGTTCAATCTTTGTCAGCGAGACAATGGGAGTCTGGGAAGACAATAACGACCTGAAGGAGGAGACTGCATGCTTCAGTGTGAGACATAACTGCACCAAGGTGTTTGGCCGCGCGCACCCTTCACAATAAAATTGGACAAAAAAAAGAGCAACAGAATGGTCTGACTGTCAAAAGTGTTGAGAAGTCTGCCATAAAATGCTCAAGAAAGCTGTCAGGATGCACACCGGCCTGGCAGGGAGAAGAATGACTGGAGGTGAGCCAGGGAGCACGCTAACTCTGACGCTAACGGGAGTGGGGAGCCTACACCTTCAAATAAGGCACTGGGTGAAAGAGAATGATTTCAACCCTTTCTGTTCCTCCAAAGGCAGGGCCAAACTCATAAGACGTCTCCTCTAAAACGAACCTCTTTGGGGTTTTTTTTTTGAGGAGGGGTCATTTTCAATGCACAGAAAGTCTTTACATAGCAAGAGTCATGCAGGGAGAGACGCCTCTATTGATATCTCCCGGGTGCAGCACGGAGCAATAAAGCGATGCTCTTCTGCCTCACCGCCCAAGATCAATATTGTTGCAGGCTTGAGTGCTGCTGCTTTGGAAATGTCAGATCCCCCCCCAACCCGACAGGTTCCTCCGGCGTCTTTCAATTAAAAAGAGCTTATGAGTCCCGGGCTCCGCCAGACAGGCCTGCGTCTGACGGCCGATGCTGAACCAGAGGAAGCTCCCCTCGTTGCGGTTCAGCCCGGCAGCGCGGTCCGCTCGCCGTACGGCGGTGCCGTTGCCGCCCCCCAACCCCCCCCCCACCCCGTCTCTCGCGACGGCCAAAAGCTGATATTCATTAGATAAACATTTGCAGGCTCGCGGAGACAAGCGCGGCACACATGACGGGAGCTCGGCTCGTCCCCGGCCCCATCCATCATCCGCGGAGGCCCGTCGCGGGAGCTCCTACTGTACGATCGCTGTTTATTATTGAGACCGGGGTGAGGTTTCGGCTTCTACCTCCCACGGGGGGGAGGGCCCTCGTGCCGCTACGCCCGCGCCACTTACACGCTATTTACCAAACACGCTCCCAAACGTACACATCCGCGGCGAGCACTTCAACGGGAAGAGGAGACATGGCAGCGTGCCATGTTTTAACTCTTAACCTTTTTCTGCCATTTCTGACTTGTGCTTTTTTTAAGCTCTCAGCCAGTATGCAGGGGAAAAATAAATAAGAGACACCTTGACTGTACAAAATACCCAGTGCGTTTTCATCACTCTGCGTTTTCACTGCACCTGCCGGTATGTTTCACACTATTCGGAAAAAGTTATGAACACCTGAAAGAAACGAATGACAAAAATCACAAAAAATGTTCAATGTGAAATGTTTCCGTTCACTCTTAATATTTGGTGTTAAAGAAATAGTTACTCTTTAGCGTGAAAAAGAAATTATCCATTTTGTCATTGGGAGGTTCCACTGCCGTAAAGTTTTTCACATTATCATTTAACCTCAAGAGGCTGGAATTTGCCCCCATTCAAAGCTTTTGTACGGATAAACCCATATAGAAATTTCCAGCAACACCACAGCCTCACGACCGATAAAAACTAAACTACTCGGCAAGATTCAGCTACTCTGCTGTGGTGGGGCGGCACCGAGCCAGCTAGGAAGGGTGACTATTACCTTGGCAGTGACCGGGAACGGGGTCGGACCGCTCGCTACCGCAACGGGAGGCTCCGGTCTATCAGTATTCTGCTCAGCGTCAGCGCCTCCGCAGTTTCCCTCCTTTGCCCTCCCTGTCTGCTCGCATTATCCTCCTCACTTAGCGGCTGGATTAATGTCAACACATTGATGGACAAGGATGCAGAGGGAGCCGTATAAAGGGATTATGGGAATGCGCGTCGCTGATGGGAGGTCTGTGTTGAGCATGGACATGAAAAATGGAACAAAGGACACGCACAGACACTGTTCCTGAGGAACCCTGTGTACGTATGATGCCACTGGACCCGGCCCACACTGGGAATAAAGTGTTCTGGGGAAAGTGTCTTGGAGAGGCAGTGTGGTGTAGTGTTAAAGACCTGGGTTAGTAACTGAAAGGTTGCTGGCTTGACTTCCCACTGGTACCCTGCTGTTGTACCCTTGAGCAAAGTACTTAACCCTTAAAGTTAAGGGTTGCCTCAGTAAATATGCAGCTACATAAATGGATAAAACTGTAAACTATGCAAGTTGCTCTGGATAAGAGCGCCTGCTAAATGACAATAATGTAATGTTTGAAAGCACGACGGATGGACAAGTAGGAGTTTTGTGTTGAACCATGCGATTCTCCTTGGATTTCCAGGTTTGTCGGAGGGATCTGGGACACGTCACAAGCCTCTGTGGGGGAGAAGCCCCATCCGAACCAGAACCCGTGTGCTCCAGCGCTGAACGCTTTCTAACCTGCATGCCTCCAGGTACTGTGCCTGTTTCCAGGGACAGGCCCGAGCCCACAACCCCTTGTCGTGAGACTGTATATTTCTGTGCAGTCCCGGGGCTAACGGCCAAAATGTTCACACTCAGTAAAACATTTTAATGTGTAAAACAGGATGGGGCGTAATTTATAACAAAGAGGAGGCCTCATCCACGTCCACGTCCACATCACATCACATCCACGGCTCCTATCAGGACGTTCGCTCTTCATTAGTTTCAGAGCGTAGAGAGGTTTTCCAGAGTGCAGCCTGAGGGACAGCAAATCCCTGCCTCTCGCTCTGAATCCCGCGTTAAATCGGTGGGGGAGAAGGGGCCAGAGAGGCCGTCACTACACCCCCGAACACGCAACTGCTGGAGGATTTAACCGTTTCAGAAAAGGAGGACAGTGATGAAGTGCCTTCATCCATCAACCGGGTTTATCTCTCTTAAAACGGCACACCCCTCACCCCCGTCCCCCATCATCTTAACCCTCTGAGCTGCATGCAGGGGCTTTTGGCACTTTGCCTTAAATGCAGGCACCTGCTCCACAATGAGAGGCTACAGGGGTGTGATTTGTGTTCGACGACATTTGATATACGAGCTTACATGATCTTCGGTTTGAGATTTTCTGAGGCTGAACAAGGGCCACAGGCCTTCGGAGTGCGAACCTCCTGCAGGAAGAATGAGAGAGAGAGACAGAAAGGGAGAGAGAGACAGAGAGAGAGAGCACAATAAAACCATCAGTTTTCATGACCGGTCTGGGATTAATAAACACTTTCTGCTATGATACCACGAAACGTTCTTAAATATCCACCAGGAAAAAAAAAAAGAAAGAAAAAAAAAAAACAAAAAAAGGAGCGCAGGACGAAAACACAATGCCTTCTATTCAAAAGCTGCTGAAATAAATCTGAGGGCTTTGAATTTTTCGCAGGGGCCCTCGGGGCCGTGCCAAGAAAGTGCTCCTGTGTTGCACATCAGCAAGCGAGCCCGGGCCCGAGCGCCACTCGTGTGCCATTTTCCATGCGCTCCCCTTTCCAAAGTGGATCCGCACCAGCGCTATCATTTTCTGTCGTTACTCATTCCCGGGCCAGACGTGCGCGGAAATCCAAAGGATTCTGGCAGCGTGAGGTAAGAACTCATTCCTCCGCTTGTCAGGAGTCAAACACGGTCAGGCCGGACCGGGGCCCTGTAATTGGGTGGCAGACGGTCTCGGGGGTGGGGAGGGGAAGGGGGAGGGGGGAGTGTTCTGGTTTTGGGTGGGGGGTGGGGGTAGGGGGTGGGTGTATGACGAAGCGGCCGGCCCGGACGGCACCGACGCGGTCTCGGTAGCTTACCTTTCCTGGAACTGCTTGGAGGGGATGAGGCCCGCTCGGGGGTTGGCATCGCTGTGGTGCCTGGCCTGCCACCAGGTTGCATCATCCTGGCTCATGATCTGAAGGACGTCCCCCTTCTTGAAGGCCAGCCCGGCCTCTTTACATGGGATCGCTCTGTCCTCATTAGGGTCGTAGTCAAAGAGCGCCCTGACGAACATCTGGAAGGAGGGAGAGAGGGGGACAGACAGAGAGGGAGAAGAAAAAAACCAAAATGAAGAACAGTAATCGTATTGACCGCAGATTACCTTCGTGCTCCCCACGAACGCGACACCACCGAAGAGCCAGCCAAGGGCAAGGCGAGGCGAGGCGAGGCAGCGGCATGCGCGGGGTTAAACTTTCCCAGCTTCTGAGAGCGCCTCACTGTCAGTTAGGGTGATTAGCCGGGAAAGGTCAGCGCAATCAGGTCTAATACCTGCTGCCATTTCCTCCACCCCGTAACTCGGGCGAGACGCAGAGAGGAACCGGCCAGAAACACCCCAACCCCCCACAAAAACTAAATCCTGTCAGCTCCTGTGAAGCGTTGCAAGGCTTAACGTCCTCTGATTCAGAGGTACCAAATGTGACTCCCGCGCCGTTTCGCTCTGTGATTTTCCTGATGTTGCAAGTCAGGTTACTAACAGCGATCCTTCCAAACAAAGAGGATCTGAGGAGGGCTAATTCGTCCTGGCTGCCAATGACGCTCTGTCTACACGAAAGCTGTGTTTAAAAAAAAAAAAAAAAAGGAACGGGCGGGGATTTAATAAATATCCGCGGAAGAAATTACACCCCTCACGGAACCAACAGCCGCAGCGTCCAGCTCGCTCTCCTCGGAGCAGGAGTGTCACGGTAAATTACCAGTCAAGGACTGCCGACGCATACGGAGGGAGAAACTCGGGGCAATCAGAAAAAGTTTACTTTACTGATTTTAGCAAGTGCTACTTGCCATGCAGTGAAATGATGTTACAGTCGGGGACTTCGGTGCTGGCTTTGGACTGTGGGGTTTTCAGAGGAGTACACTGCTCCGTCCCTGCTGAAAGAGCCTCCTTTACCCTCCCTCTGCTTATTACACATGTGTACCCAATTAGCTGCACTTACAGGTACTTATTATATTTGTTAAAATCTTGTTGCACAGTGAAGGCATAGCCCTGGCAAAGATGCGGATTAGAACCTCAGACTAAAGCCTAAAATGGACATATTAAACCTATTAAACCATAAGAAAAACACCCACATGCAAACTGTACTGTAACAGATGATCTTTCAGAGTGTACGTTCGCCCAAGCTTTACCTAAGGGACCAAACGCCGCCTTCTGTTATTGATAAAAGTCCGCGAAAGACAATACATCAGACCTCTGCCTGTGGAAGGTATCCAAATGACTAATGGTAGGTTTTCAACTTTACACAAAATCCTCACCCCCCACTCCTGACCCAAAACACATCATCATCTATGAACACGAGGACTGCATTCACACACCCACACCGACGCCCGCCTCAGCGCGCACGTGCGCACACACACACACACACACACACACACACACACACACACACACACACACACACACACACACACACACACACACACACACACACACACACGGGAGAAAGACGCATCGATTTTCAGACTCTGAGCCCTCACCTCCCCACCTCTAAGCTTTCCCCCGATAGCCGGACGGATTAATTTCCTCTGGACGTAAGGCAGATCGTTCAGACCGCTGGGCTGGAGGCAGCGAGCGGGAGACGGCCTTTCATTTCATTCCGCACGAGTCCGCACGCGTGTAACACAATCGATTTAATCTCTATGGCAGGACCTACCTTGGGTTCCTTGCTCGGCGTCTCCTCTTTAATGGCTGGTATTATTTTAAACGTAATGGCCCCTTGGGACTGAGCCTGAACATGGGGAAAAAAGACAACAGACAGGGGAGACACATCCATCGTTAATTTAAGCTGAACAATCCGACGAGAGACTCTGATGTAAAGCTGACATTTTAGGAATGCCACTAGGGTAGGGTGGCTGTGTCCTGAATGGTATTTTGCTTGCTTGCTCCAAGCACTTCCATCAAAATGGTGCAAGTAGTAAGTTTGCCAACATGGAACTCTCACTTGCCCTTGACTGCTTCATTTGAGTGTATGTGCAAGTGCACTTCAGCTGGTCTGATATTATAGGGATTCCTTTTACCCAGGATACCCCAGTATGTGTGTATGCACTAGACCCCTCATTGTGAATTTTACAATAAATAAATTAAATTACAGAGGCACCAAAAAACTAACTTGTAACCAAATTTACAATGGATGGTGTTTTAGTGTACTTATGAATGAACGTTCCTCACACACATTCACAAAACAGCAGTTACACTACGCTGAGTGATTCCCATGCAATTTCATTACAAGTGAACAGGAACTGTGACAAATGACTTGCGGCGGGATTTGAAGGATTAAAGTAATCTGAATCACTTGGATATTTAGCCAGTTATCAAGGACCATTTGTCAGGAATTAGACAAATGAAATGTTTTATGTCAATCGTTAATCTTTTTCACAATAAAGCCAGATTTACAAGTGACTGCTCTTCACTAAAATGTATGGCTAACCCACTGACTTCAATTATAAACAGTTTAACCTTTAAATTGTTACTTTGCTAAAACAGAGAGATTAATGGTAGGGGGAGACTCACATTCAAGTAATGTTTTGATCTTTCAAAAGTACTGAGCTGGGTTTTTCCCCACAGTTAAAGTTACTTTTTGCAGATTGATTTATCATTGCCTCTGTTCTGTCCCTCAATTTCCAAACAGTGTTTGCCAACAATGGGAAAGACCATGAGGGAAAAGACAAGATTTCCTCTTTAATCTCTGGTGTTAAAACCCACACAGACTCGTGTTTAACTACGTGAACACTGTGAGCATTACGATTGCAGTGTGGTTTCCAGGGGCCACCTCTTCTGCGGTTTCTGTTTTTGTGTCTAATTTTTTTTTGAGTCCCTCTTGTTCTGCCACAAGCCAAAGTGCTGGAATGATGACAGCAGACTGTGTCCCAAAAGTGCTCCCAGACCCTTCTCTTCCTTCCTCCAGTGTGTGCTTTTGTGATGTTGTGTTGTGAAATATGGATTCCTTCACATACACTTCCCTCGTCTGTTTGGATTGGGATGTAGCTGATAACTGCTCAGAGAGTGAGCTGATGTTGAACAGGTCCCCCTACACTGGACAGGGGTACAGCTGATAGCCGCTCAGAGAGCGAGCTGATGTTGAAGATGTCCACCTATATGGAACAGGGATGGAGCTGATAACTGCTCCCGAATTGAGCCGATGCTAAAGCGGTCCCCCTACACTGGCCTGGGAAGCAGCCGATAACTGCTCAGAGAGCGAGCTGATGTTGAAGAGGGCCCCCTGCACCAGTCCTGGGGTGGCTTTGCCTTTAATGATGTCAGTACAGATCTGTGGGACACTGCAGCTCAAGCCTCTACTGCCATTGCCCCTAAGGAAACATAGGGGAACTGCACAGGGACAGCACAGAGACTGTCAAGGGACTATACATGGACAGCACAGGGATTGCCCTGGGACTGGATAGGGACAGCACAGGGAATACCCTGGGATTGCACAGAGACTGCACAGAAACTGGACAAGGAACTGTCCAGACATTGCCTGCAGACAGCTCAGAGACTGCCTGGGGACTGCACAGAGACTGTCCAGGGACTGTGTATGGACAGCACAGGGATTGCCCTAGGATTGCACAGACACTGTACAGAGACCGGTCAAGGAACTGTCCAGTGACCACACAGGGACTGCACAGAGACTACCTGGGGCCTGCACAGAGTCTGCAGGGGGCCTGCACAGGAACAACACAGGAACAGTACAGGATCAGCACAGTACAGGGAGCATTTTCTAGAGAGGACTGCATAGGAAGGCCTACACAGAAGGGGCTTCCCAGGAGAAACTGCACAGCAGAGGATGCACAGACACGGCAAAAGAGGGACTGTACAGAGCCTCCAGGGCCTTATAGCTGTTCCAGGCGGGTCGTACAATCCAGCGCCACGCCTCTGTCCCTCTGAACATGCGTTTCGCCGAGCGACCTTGTAAATAACGTGACCGTTTAGCCGTCAGCGGGCCGGGGAATGAAACGGCCACACAGCTCCAGGCAGACGCATTAAAGAGCCGCGCCACGGCGAGGCCCGTCGTAAATCTGCTGCCGGAGAGCAAAAACAGACCTATAAACAGCAGGTCAATGATAACAGCAACATACCAAAATGTGAATGATTTCCTCAGGCTTCCGATCGTCCACTGGAATCCCGTTTACTTCCCTGAGCTCGTCCCCGACGTGGATCAGCCCTGCAGCCCAGACACGCCCGTCAGCGGGTCAGCATGGGCACATACAGCACATACACACACACACACACACACACACACACACACACACACACACACACACGCATATGCACACATACAGCACATACACATACACACACACACACACACACACACGCATATGCACACATACAGCACATACACACACACACACACATACGCACGCATACACACACACACAAACACACACACAAATATATAAAAACACACATGCACACATACAGAAGCAGGATCAGCATACACACACACACACGGGCACACACACACAAACAAACAGACCAACACATGTCATAAAATACATATAACATATGTTATTACACAAGAATAGTTTCCCTTTTAGATTAATGAGACAGGCTGCCCTGGAATCCCAGAACATGTTCACAGAATACCATTAAAAATAAACAGACAGGATTTGGCCTGAAGTTATAAGGCTTAATGCGGGAGACTTAACTGTAAACACCAGAGTGCAGCTTTGGTACAGGCTGCCACAAGGCGTGTTAGCTCTGGTGATGACAGCCTGTGGGTTTGTTTAATGGTGGTATCTGCGATACTTGGCTTGGTGGACGGCTGTCAGTGTGTGTCGGTCGGACATAGAAGGAGAGAAACGGGGCGTGAGGACCCTGGGAGGGGGCAGGGGACGTGCCGAACTCACCGCTCCTGTCGGCCGCTCCGCCTCTCATGATCCGAGCCACCACGATGGCTCCCGTGCGCTCGTCCCGTTTGATGGTGGCCCCCTGCGTCACACACACGAAACACAGAGTAAAAAGAGACAGGTGAGGGGATGGATTTTACCTGAACGAGGTGTGCAGCTGGTTTCCCAAACGAGAGCATTTTGTATAAGAGTCAGTGGCTTTTGTGATGATGGTAACAATGCGCAAAGTCTCATCAAAGACCATACACTACTACTACCCTCAGCTCCTGTGACGTGATTCACTCTCTAGGTACGACAGCTGGCATGCGCAGCCGGGGCCTACTGCACAAGCCAATGCACTGTGCCCCTACTGCATCATTTATAACATCCTTACATTTGCTTAGCTGAAGATCTTAACCTGATTGACTGACATAGCGCACAACACTTTCAAATTATCCTTTCACAAAGCGAGATATTTAACGAGGAAGTCTGGGTCAATTATCTTGCCTACAACAGCAGTGCCCCACCTAGGACTCAAACTAGCCATCTTTGGGTAATAAGCTCTGCTCACCACTACACCACACTGCTGCCCACTACACCACACTGTTACCACACAGCCCAAAACCTCAAGTGCTGAGATGGAGGACACAGATACACGGCCTCTCAGGCCTGTTAACCAGACGCAGTCCTGGACCAATACGCATAATTGCACCTGTCTGGCCACGCCCAAATAAGAGTGATGCACTACCCCGCACTGGTCTGATGGGCGCTGACCGAGCAGCAAGAAAGAACTATGGCCACACCGCGAGCAGGGTGAAGGTTTTCTAGGGTCCCCGCCTTAAAAAAAGAATAAAACCAGTCTACGCAAGTGCCACTGCCTACCCGTACAGACCAACCCTACTGTATTAACCTTGTATTCCCTTGAGTATAATCCTGCTGTGCTGTAATTTCTGTTACACCTTTAACTCACAATTAAAAAATAAATAATCAATGAGTAAGTCAGCACAGCCCTGCAACAGCAAGGCCCGAATCCTTCTAAAGTCATTTACTGCATTCTACATTTCCTTTAATAACCTGTATTACTGCTCACTGACTTGCTAAGGAAATTTGTGGAGCAGCTTTGCGAGGTATTAATTTTCCTCTCTGCTTTATTTCAGCCTTCATTATCTGGGTGAGAGGGTGCACATTTAACCCTCCCCCCTTCCGTTTCACCTCAAAACATGTCATCGAAAAATAGTTCTCACCTTTTTCCCTACTTTACCTGTTTCCCCTGCCAGAGTGCATACCTGACTTCCATCCCAGATGAAAGGCAAATTGCTGCAGACTAGGACAGGTGACACCAAAGGCCACATCTCAAGGGGAAGCCCAGCACTCTGGTTTTTGTACCATCCCAAGGTTTCCAGACTTACTTAATAGATCGTTACCATTTCCTTGAGGGGGTCACGTCTAATATTTTTTCCCCCTCAAGGTCTGTTTTCTACCGCTGATGAATTAAGCGATGGTCCCCTGATCGAAAGTGCAGCACCTACACCTCATTCGCACACTTGGAGCCCGGTCTTAAAACGTATCCAGTTAATTGAATAATTACATCAATTAAGCGGTAACCACAGACCTTCGGTAGGAGTAAAACCGTGGAGACGGATCTCCGGGGGCCGACTGTCAGACCTTTCGGTCCGGGGCTGTGTTACGAGTTAATAATGATTTTAAGCAGCTGTGAATGACGCAATAGAGAGATTTCCAGAAAAGGGGATGAAACACTCACACACACATGAATACGAAACACTCTTTCTTGGAGGGATCCCTCCCTCCACACTGTGGCACTGCTGCTAAAAACGGAGCCCGAGTGGCAACCACACAAACTGAAATTGCCCGTGAGTGCACTGGATGGCTCATAGAGCTGGGCGGTGGGCCTAGCTTGGCAGACCATGGGGTGACGGGGGACAGGAGTGTGGCGGTGTATCTCACCCCAACCCTGGAACGGTAGCTCAGGCCGGAGCCAGGGATCACTCCAGCGCTGTGATTTAGGGGGGCGATCTGCATCAGACTTCCCCAATAAAGAGGGCAGAAGGGGGACTATAAAGCAGTAAGCTGATACATCACTGCTATGTGATGAAACAGGAACGGCTGAATAAAAAAAAAAAAAAAGCTCCTGGCTGGTTCCAGGGCCCCACACTGGCGTGTTGTGGAGTCCCGAGAGAACATGGCGGGAGGATGGAGCCGCGAGGAGCCGGGGGCTCCCGCAGACACGCGTCCGACAATCTGGGCAACATCAAGCGACAGACAGTCACTTCCAAGGAGAGTGGGAGGAACGGCGGGACGTTTTTTTTTCGGGGGGGATATCATGTGCATCGTCAGGGCGATGTTGAAATAGCGCAAACGCCGCGTTAGGCTTGCAGTCTGTCTCTCTCCATCGATCTCAGAGTCAGCCATGCTTTCAACACGCTCTCCCTGACCCCACCACAGTGCCATTCCGCCTGTAAAGCCGACCTCTCAGTGCTTCACGGTCTGCATTCCTGCCACATCATTAAAGCTGATTGATCTGCTTGGGAATGCCTGTACCCTTCATCGCTGCTCCCCGGGGGCAAATCAGCTGTTAAGGGGTCTCGTATAACGACCTTCGCTCTGTTAAAACAGAGAGGGAGAGAGAGAGGGAGAGAGAGAGGGAGAGAGGCCCCTTCGAGAGCACTGCGGGCTTCAGATGTCGCTTTCCCCTATTAGCGCTCCTATTTCCCGCTGATATACTGCAGCTGCTGGTCTCTGACTTCACCCCTGTGACACAACTCGCTCGCAAACACCAGCTAATTAACACGCCTGTCTGAACCGCCATGGCCGTTAAGCAAACACATAAACACAGGGGTACATACTAAAATAAGCTCCAATCAAAACTCTGCTGGGGGTGGAGAGGGAAACTCTGGCCGGTCTGGGGAGCCTTCTGGAGCTACTCTAGGGCTCTTAAATTGAGTCCTCGGCGAACCGGGGCCCCAGGAGCGCATGGAAGCCATTTACCAGCCGCGGTTCACGACAAGGCAGGTGAGGAGGGAGGGTAGAGGGACGACTGCATGCCTCCCGCGGGGCGCTGCTTTGGTACCCCGAATCAGGGCAGGCCAGACAAGGGAGGGGTCCCGCAAGACGAGACCTCCGAATGACCGACGCTAGACAGTAAAAAAAAAAAAAACAGATAAATGAGCCACACTACATCTTGCAAATTACAGCCTAACCGCTTAACCACGGCACAAAAAAATTAAAAAATTCTCCACCTTCGCCTGGAATGCCCGTCTGCGCTCGCACGAGAAGGTACGGCGTGCCGCACGCTTGCACAGGGAGAGAGAGAGAGACGCGAACCCCCCGTTTTCGCTACCGAGCCCTCGCCTTTCCGAGCCGTTCAAAAATAGACATTACTCAAACGAGCGAGCCTCTCAAAAATTATATGTTGGAGAGCAAAACGATCATCCTTATGGAATCAGGAGTACTTTTAGCCACGGCGGTCAATTACTCATCAGTAACGCGAGCCGGGCTGCTACTCTCTGACATGATCAGGTCCATATGTACGCACTGCCCCGAGGACCGTTGCTATATTTTTAACACATAAATGCTTCTGATTGTTATTGTAGAGCTAGCCAAAACTCAATAGCTTAAGCTGCTCCGCGTGATGAGAATTGGAGCAATATTCATCTCTATCAGACCATAACTTTCTTGAAATGTAGGGAGTAGAAAAAAAGGAAAAGCAAAAAAGGGGGGGAGGGTGTGGGGGGGCAGTAAGTATGTGCTGACAAATGGCTCACACTTCACGTATTCATTCACCGAAAAGAGGAAGGGGAAAGGGGTCTGGGGGACGAATCTGGCCTGCTTCATATAGCTACGGTATGTATATATGTAAGTGTGGCTCTCCAAAAAAGTCAAGGAAACCCAAAGAATTCCTTCCAGGTCCTTCTCAGTGTGGCTCGCTGCATGAAACCCCAGCAGACACACGCATATCCGCGCTGGGGGGTGCAGCACGTCAAATTTAGACACCCATTCCGAAAACTGTGGACGGACGGGCCTTGAAATAGCCGGTGGCTGTGTGGCCTGGTGATTGGGACAGGGGTATCCCACCCACCCACCCCCCCTCTGGGAGCTGCCAGGCAAAACAAGCACGGGGATCCATTGCACACGCTCGGCCTGCACCTGAAACGGCCACTCAAAACATTGTCCCTGCGACTGGGTATAAAAAGATGTCATTTACCAAACATTAGCTTCCTCTCTAAATTGACATGGACAAGAAAAAACAATTTGAGGGCGCAGTAAGAGGGGAAAAACATAAAACACAGTGGTGTTTTGACACAAAGTCACTTAAGAGCAGAAGTGTAACAGCAGCGGTGAATGCTCTCCAACTCTGTTGACTGGGGTATTTGTGAAGTGAATACAAATTCATTCGGGAACACTTGCCAGCAGTCTTTTCACCAGATGTTGTCAATGGAAAAAAAAGATCACAATGGAAAAACCCTCCTTCACAATAAAATGCAATTAGCCATAATCGTACCTTGTTTTTAAGTGTGCCACTTTGTATTATATCCTGATAGTGCATTCCCACTGCATTAATAAATTCATACTGCATGAATTTATGCTGCACTAATCCTGGCTACGGATGATTAACAAAGAGGTACCCCGTTTCTTAGAATTGATATCAGCCAATGACCTCAATAACAATACTTTCTGACAAAACCAAAGCCACATTTTTATTGCAGATGCAAATCTTTTTTTCCTCTTAAAAAAGAGTACAAGTAATATTGCATGCAGTACTTGCCTATGGTAACGTTATTGAGCCTGTATGCACACTTGGAAGTGAACGAGACAGAGCCTATTGTTTCATATTTATATAAAATGCAAGACTACACTAACGCACCACCATAAACTCTGCAGAGATGCAAGCTGGCTGCCTCCAGCTTCACAAAGACTAAAGCATTAGTACACCAACTGTGAAAGTGCAGTTCAACTCAACACACCTCCCAGACCAATGTTTGCTTGCGATGCCACATTTCTGATGGCCAACATTACATGACATTCATTTAGCAGACGCTCTTATACGGAGCAACTTCCAGCACAAGAGAACAGAAGTGTATTCGTTCAAGTTGAATGAGCAGCAGTGTTCAGACCAGGCTAAACACACTCCCAGACCAGCGAGTGTGAGGCCAAGAGTGGCCAAAGCTGTCGCACTGTGCCCCTGCAACAGGAAACACACAATTTGGGATGCGGGACCATAGGTTGACCCGTGAGGCAGTGGAATGGGCGCCTAATCTGCCAGGGATGAGACTGGGATCACTCAGAGCCTGGCGACTGCAATTCCCCCTTGCGATCACGAAGGGGAACAGTGGTGTGGCAACAGCAAAGGGTGGAGCAGAGCGCACCACTCACTACGAAGGAATGCGGTCGTTTTTTTTTTTTTTTTTTTTTTGTAAAAACCTGGCGAAAATCTCCCATTGGCACGAGAGGCATGTAAGCGCTCTTTCAGAAAGATGTGAAAATAACTGTAATCTTCACCCCCGGTCCAGATCACTTTTCTCACTTCCTCGCGTTGGAAACGAGTGTGAGAAAAACGCTGTTTAATGATTATTCATTCCTGGCCATGGAATTTGTTTCAAAGCTAAACACGATCACGCGACTTTATACCACTGCCCAAATTCAAAACCTTCATTAACTCTGATTATCACTGGAGCATGTTTTCGGATTTTCTGGCCTGCAGTGGGTAACAGAATCATATCAGTTCTGGGCTCACTTTAAGTAGTTGTTATGAAAGCTGTCCTGTTGTCGTATTTGTCATCCAGAAGTTAAAAAAAAAAAGGTTTCTGTCATCTTTTGCATGATGTTTGCCAACTTACTCCTATTTTGGACCATATCTCTTTTGAATTGGACTTTGGGTTTGACTAGACATTAAACCTGATCTTAGTGAATAGAGGACTAATAATAATAAATACACAGAATTTTCTGGAAATACAAAGGGTCATATCTGGGTTATCCTTAATGTACCATCTGCGCTATCCAAGATGGTAGATGGAAGAACTGACTGCTCTGCTGGCTTTGAAATGGAGTCCTCAAGAAGAGACAAAAAGAGGGAGAAAGAGGTGATCCGGGTTTTCTACTGAATGATTTTTATATTTCATTCCAGGGTGGTGCTGTTATCCCCTCTGAATGACCCCTTGCCTGCCTCTCCACCTGTTTTATTAAAGAGCTTGTGATTACCGCTAATAAAATCTTACCCAGAAAGTGTTCTAAAATTTCCTTTTTTATTTCCTTAACCCTCGTCCTAACCTCTGGCGTAATTAACAAGTATTATGAGAAAAAAGAAAATTGCAGGTCATTATCATGATAATTACAAGGAAATTCCTACAAGAAGCTGCCAGACACTGGTAATATAAAGCAGGGGCTAGAGTGCGGCATTTTCATTTTGGTTTTTTTCTTCTTTACCCAAGGCTTGATGTTTGATAGAGGTTCAGTCACTGCATACCGCCTAAAAAAAACACACTTAGCCACACGCCTCACCATCATAGACAGGAGTGTGTCTGTGTGCGTGTTTGTACAGTACGTATGTTTATGTGCATATGTGTATTTCTGCGCTCATGTGTGTTCTGATGACATCCTGCCTGTGGATTATGCTGAAATGGATCCTTCTGGATCCGCCGACTGTACGCACAATGATAGAGTTATACATCGCCACATTTAAGTGTTGACTCTTTTCATTAAACTTACCCTGCAAAAGAAATAACACTTTCAGATGCCGCATACCGCTTTCCCAAAAAAGCCTTCTGGGAAACGGACAGCCCAGGGCAATTAATATCTCCACACAAAGCAACAATGCATGCATTCATGAAGCCGCCACACAGAAAGCCGAGCGGAGAGGGGACTAAAGAAAGAAGCGATGAAAGATGAGAGAAAAAAAAAATACAAGCTGCTGGTTTTACGCTCGGAGAAGACGGGCAAAACCCACAGAATCACCACCACAATAACATCACGCCCCATTTGTTAACCGTATGGCGGCTGAGTGCGTTTCGAAGAGCTTGTAGGAAACCTGAGGCCTGTCCACACGCTGGAGAGCATGCACAGGGCCGGCCCCTCCCCCCGTCCTGTCCGCCTTCTCCCCCATCTCCTCCCTACCACATTTATAGGATTCGAGCAGCAGGTGGGCCTGCCTGTTAACTAGCCCTGCCCATGTGACACATAAATAAAGCAGCAACCAGCAGGGGACTCAGGTCATCAATTAATATCTGTTTTATTAAATACTCTTCTCCTTGGTTATTTTTCCTGTTTGTCAGGTTCAGTCCCACTAAGTTCTTATAGCACTGTGTTTTCTAAAATATTTTGACTATCATACAGTATCACTGAGTTTTAGAGAAGCACTCTATACATAGAGTATATTAGTATTACTATTTGTGTTAGTTGTAGTATTATTAGTAATAGTATTATTATCAATGGAAGTAGAAGTAAAAGCTGCAGTATTCATAGCAGACATTGTAGTAATAGCAGTACAGTTAGTAGTAGTACAATAGTAGTAGCAGTTGTAGTGTTAGTGTTACCAGCTGTAGTAGCAGCAGCAGCAGTTTTAGTAGCAGAAGCAGAGCACTGAACCTCAGCTGTGTTACTTTCAGCTCTTCATTCTGATGACCACGGATACCCCCTATGATCTACACTTGATGTTGCTTCCCATAATGGCCTTGTTAACTGTCTTGGATTAAAACATCAGCTAAATGTATAAATGTAAATGTAGCAGAAGTAGTAGTAGTCGCAGCAGCAGTAGTACACAGGCGCTACATGGCTGTATCACACTGATCACTCACGTCAGTTCTGCACCTAGGCCATGTCCCGCGGGTGAGGTTTTAGCGTTAATCTGCTTAAGCCTTAACGCCCCCAGCAAAAAGCTGTCAAACTAACGATAAAGTGCTTCAGCGCGAAGCGCACCTCTAAAATAATAACACATGTCTTTTGATCTGATTTCCTGTTCTGTTTCATTCCAGAAAACTGTTACTCTTGCGCTTAATTCCTTAATAATTTGTAATGCGCTCCGACCGAAAAAAAAAAAAAAAAGAAGACTGACTTCAGTCATCTTGTGCTCTTTTTGTGCTAAAGTTACCGATTTTCCTCTCTAAAGAGACCACCTATTTCAAAAACCCGCTCCAGAATTTACTGAACATTTTCTCATTGCATACCAACATGATTTGCGCCACGTTATTTCGGCCAAGAGGGAACTTAACCCAGCCAGCCCTGTTTAATGATATTCAGATTAAATAGCGAGACCGAGGAGCAATGACTTCAATTATTTGATTCACTGGGAGAAAAGTGCTTCACTTCTCATATTATCAGCGTAGTAGGGTCTGACAGTTATATCCCGTTAGGTCTGTACACAGCGTAATCTGCAGAGGCATGAGATGACTCAATAATATCCTGTATCCCAGATGCAGCGGGGATGCGCATGCAGGCAGATCTCAACATCTGTAGCTGGATGAGTGGGGGCTCATGGAGACAGCGGGAGAAAAATCCGTCTCCGAGCGCTCGTGCGTATAACAGGGGCATTCAAGCCTTTTCTAATACAAAATTCCATAGAGAAACTGTATTAAGACTCGGGCGAAAAGCACGAAAAGTAGAGGGGGAAAAAAAGATGTTTGTTGTGATGTTTTTTCCAGCAGAGATGTGGCTGTCCAGTGCTCTGATGTGCTGTTCTGTACTGATTAGTGCTGGACAGCAGCCATATTAACTACTGATGAGCATCAGTGTGCTGTATTGATTATTGCTGGACAGCACATATATTTATCAGTGCTAGACATTGGTGTGCTGCATTGATTATTGCTGGGTAGTAGACATATTGATTAAGGCTAGGAAATGACTGTACTGATCAGCACTGGGCAGCAGTGGCCGTATTGATTAGTGTTAGGCAGTAGACGCATTGATTAAGGCTGTGAAATGGCTATATTGATCAGCACTGGGCAGCAGCAGGTATATTGATTAGCATTAGCACAGTGGGAGCTGCGTGGTAGACAGAGCCGTGGCAGGGTGTGGGTGGGACGGCACAGCTGTGGAAACAGACCCACTGTGAAGAGTTTCCCACAGGGCTCCACTCATGGCACTGTCTCTAATGGGAAAAACAAACCCCTGATGCATCACGGAGACAGAAATGTGGATCCTGTTGGCACTGCTGGCTTCAGGCTCTGACAGACGTTACCACTGCTGCCCAGCCCCTCTCAAAGTTTTGGCCTCCTGTAGAGGTTTAAGGAAAAGGGAGGTCTGTGACTTCGACTCAAATGCTAAATGAGTCGCACTAGTTGTTGTGACTGCAGTCAGCTGACCTTTTTGGCCTTGTGAGAGACACGCCAAGAAAGCATCGGTCACACGACTCTGTTAACCAAAGCAGAAGCCTTGAATGAAGAACCCATCTTTTCCTCTGTACAGTTGGTTCTTCCACAATTCCTCCACATAACTCCATCCGCAAAAAGGGAACGAGGCCTTCCAAAAGCGGGAACGTCGCCAGGAGCAACCGGCATCCCTGCCCTTCCCCTTTCAGACGGAACAAAGGGTCACGCAGGACCAGGGACGTCAAAGTGAGCTGTCAAAAAGCACGGCAAACAAACACCCGGGGCTGTCTCCAATCTGCTATTTACATCTGGATCAGGCGAGGCAAGAACGCCCCAAATGACTGGAACAGACGTGACCACAGCAGCCCTGAATATTCTGTAATGTTTACACATTATCTTCAGGTCAGCTTTAATCTATGTGGTATTCTTGTTGATTTCTCTCTGTTTTTTTCTTGCCGTTTGCAGTCCTCTCCCTCTCTCTCTCTCTCTCTCTCTCTTTTTCCTGCCTCCTCCTCAAGATGCAGAGCAGAGATACTGAGGCGTTTGGCTCGGTCTCCTCCTGGTTTCAGGGGCCAAGCTGTGTAACACTACCAGCTCCCTGTTCTCCTTTCCCTGATTTCTGGCACTTCGCAGTTTTGTCTACAGTGCTCCTATTAGTCAGTCTGTACCCAGACTTTTTATCATGGGAAGCAAGTCCACTATATTGCATGAGACAGAAGTTGGTCTTCGTGCAACTCCGCGTTCTACTTTAATTTAGGTTTTCGTAACCCTATCCAAAATAACACATTCTTTTAATAACATATGCGACTGCACTTGACTTTTTCCTTTTGCTTTTTTTTTGGCCTTCCCCCCCCGAAGGACCCACATGTTTATGCCTCTTTCGAAACCCAATTATTTCATTGTCCTGACATTCGAGCTAATAAATTACACAGCTCTGGTTTCAGTGAGAGAGGGGGTGGTGGGGGGGGGAACGGTCACGAAGATTAAGTTTTTTCGGTTTTGCGAAAATACGGCATGAAGTCACGGTCTGAAAAACGATAGCAATTAATCAGCGCTACCGAATACAATCTACTCCACTAATCACAATTAAGTTAATGGATGAGTCACAACGAGAGCCGGTGTGCTAACTACGGTCCCCCGAAGACACAGCCAAAACATTCGCGGCTATACCCTGAGACCGGGAAGAAATTACTCTGTTACCGTATCGCCCCGTCTAGTTATGATGTCAAGCAGGAACGTTTCGGACTGATTAAACACAATTGCCAAGTTAAAGGGCACATCAAAACCAATTGATTTTTGCTCTGAGAGGTTAACAAAGACCCAACACCATTTGGGTGACTTAACTGGTGGAGCTGAATTTCAGAATATGTATGAAAAACTACCACTAGGTGCAGCAAGAGCTTGAACGGTGACTTCAGAGCACTCATTACCTCACACAAATGATCTTCCTAGCCCCTGGCAACACTCTCCTCGGGTTACAGCAGGTAGTGAGCAGGAGGTCAGTTGCTCAAAATGTGACCCACGTTTGGGCTCCGTTGAGGTCAGTCTCACAGTACGAGCCCAGACTGTTTAGTGGCCACAGCAGTAGCCTGCTGTATGAGTCACAGGGGAAAAGTCAGCGCTGGGAAAGCCAACCCGATGCCGGGATTAAAAGGGGAAAACGGAGGAGACTGAGAGCTCTCGGCTGTGCTGTCGCAAAGGGCACCGCAGAAGGGCAGGCGCGGCACTGTCCTCACGCGAGGCGTCCGAGGCCTGCGCCCTCCCGCCGGCCCACGCAGATAACTCCATCAGACGCCCCGCTTGGGGGAACGGGGAGGGAGCCCGTAATCAGGTTTTGGGGAAAATTTATTGTTTTGTTTTCATTCTCTCTCACGAACGCAAGACTCGCGCACACAAGAATCCGCGGCTGGGTTAGCTAGGCCGCAATTAGAGAAACCGCGTTCAATTAGGCCTCGGCCTCTGCTCGACCCTGTCAGACAGCGCGAGGGCAGCGCGGCCGTGGCGCTGACCGCAGGAGCTGTGGGGGAGAGAGAGGGAGAGAGAGAGAGAGAGAGAGAGAGAGAGAGAGAGAGAGAGAGAGAGAGAGAAGGAGGGGGAGAGAGGGAGAGAGAGAGAGGGATAGAGAGAGAGGGAGAGAGAGGGAGATGGGGAGAGAGAGAGAGAGAGAGTGAGCGAGAGAGGGAGAGACAGAGAGAGCGGGAGAGAGAGAGAGAGAGAGAGCAAGAGAGAGGGAGAGAAAGAAAGAGCGGGAGAGAGAGAGAATGGGAGGAGAGAGAGATGGGGAGAGAGAGAGAGCGAGCAAGAGAGAGGGAGAGACAGGGAGAGCGGGAGAGAGAGAGAGACAGAGGAGAGAGGGAGAGAGAGGGAGAGAGAGGGGGAGAGAGAGAGGGCGGGAGAGAGAGAGAGACAGGGGAGAGAGGGAGAGAGAGGGAGAGAGAGGGGAGAGAGAGAGAGAGAGAGGGGAGAGAGGGAGAGAGAGGGAGAGAGGGGGAGAGAGAGAGAGAGACAGGGGAGAGAGGGAGAGAGAGGGAGAGAGGGGGAGAGAGAGAGAGAGAGAGGAAAGAGAGAGGGGGAGAGAGAGAGGGAGAGAGAGAGAGGGAGAGAGGGGGAGAGAGAGAGAAACAGGGGAGAGAGGGAGAGAGGGGGAGAGAGAGAGAGAGAAACAGGGGGAGAGAGGGAGAGAGAGGGGGAGAGAGGGGGAGAGAGAGAGAGAAAGAAAGACAGAGGAACTCTAGCCAGCATCCCACTCCATGCACCTGTCCCTGACCTGACCGGACCTGCTCCTGGCTTCAGCTCTTCCCCATTCTCACCCAGAGTGTTTACTTTCACACAGCAGAGCCTGACATTGCATGGAGCTGAGCAACAGTCCAGAGTGCTTTTTTTCCTTTTTAAAAAGAACACACATTCAAACATGCAAACCTGACAGTTAAACTCTGCCAGAGCAGTCCCCTGTCACATTATGGGTTTTCAAGATGTGACATTAAAGCAGCTTTTCTGGTTTGCTGAGAAAAAGAAGGGATATACAGCCTTGTATTAGCCTTGTATTAGAGTGAGCGGCGTCTGTGACACGCAGGAGGCTAACGGCAAGGTGTTGCTGATGCGCGGCGGTCTGGCCAGTGGAGAGCGTGAACACCGGGCTTTGGGAAACACGGCCGCCGAACACTGGAAGGCCTCTGAGGATCTGAGAGGAGGTTTCCAGTGAGGAGATCAAAGGCATCTCCTGGGACGGAAAGCGTGGCATGGCTAACGAGGTGCGCTCTCATGTGAACGACCCGTCTGGGACAGGTTCAGGAGTGCTGGGAGGAGGAGGGGAGGGGGGGGAGGGCTGGGCACAGCGTGGCATGAGAGAGGGAAGGAGAGGGAGAGAGAGGGAAGGAGAGAGAGAGAGAGGGAGGGAGAGAGAGGGAGAGGGAAGGAGAGGGAGAGAAAGAGAGGGAGAGGGAGAGAGAGAGAGAGAGAGGGAGGGAGAGAAATAGACGAGAGCGAGAGAGTGATGGAGACAGACAGAAAATGAGAGGGAGAGAGTGAGTGATGGAGAGGGAGAGAAAGAAAGAGAACACAGTGATGAAGAGATAGTGAGAAGGACAGAGGGAGAGAGAGTGATGGAGAGAGATATATAGAGAGAGAATGAGAACAGAGTGATGGAGAGAGATAGAAAGAAAGAGAACACAGTGACGAAGAGATAGTGAGAGGGAGAGAGAGAGTGATGGAGAGAGAGATAGAGAGAGAGAACGAGAACACAGAGTGATGGAGAGATAGAGAGTCAGAGGGGGAGAGAGAGAGTAATGGAGAGAGAGAGAGAAAGACAGCACAGAGTGATGGAGAGAGATTGAGAGTCAGAAGGAGAGAGAGTGATGGAGAAAGATAGATAGTGAGGGTGAGCCCCAGCTGACCACAGACAGGAGCGCCTGTTTGCCAGCAGTGCCGGTGGAATGTGTGGTATGTCAGAGTGGCCGCCCAGGAAAAGAGGATGATAAAAAAGGAAAAAAAAAAGGAAAAAAAGAAGACAAAAAAACGAGGCGGACAGGCCAGGACGCTGTTTTTGTCATTGTTGTCGTCATCATCCTGGTAAGGTCACTGAGAGCGCGAGTGAGGAGTGTGACCTGGGGTGAACAACGCCGCTCTGTGGGAGTGCGGCAGACCAGGGACACCCCGTGAAAGGTTGGATTGTGGTGAGGTAGATTGGGGGCAGCTCCACACCACAGGTGCTACAAGCTCCTCGGGGGCACGGAGACATTCTCCCTTTGAGCTCCCGTGAAGGGCTGCTTTCTCCACGCCTGGGCCTGGAGCCAGAGTCACGGGCCAGTGACGCTTAGGCACTGCGGATGAGTGCGCAGGATCTGCTTTGCACTGAGGGCACCGACAGACAGCGGGCATCTGAACGACCGAAGGCTCAGGGATGCAGCCATTTAAGCACACGCAATGGCTAAAGCAGAAGGTTATGAGAACGGTTTCATTTCATGGAAAAACACCTGACGTGTCCCTCTCAGCTGCCTGCGCTCGTGAAAGGAACACAAAGCAGCCGTTTCAGAAGGCGCTCGGAGCAGGAGCAGGGAGGGGCCCGGACTCACCAGCGGCTCTTTGTTTTTGACCAATCGGATGATCTTCACCGAGTCCTCGTCGTCGTCGATGTCCTCCGGCAGCGGCGGCAGCTCGGGGTCGTAGCTCTTCTGCGCCACAGTGTCGTGGACGGAGAGCAGGCCCTGCGGGGAGGGAAATGGCAGGGTCACAGTTCAGAGGTCGCGGGGTCACAGCTCAGAGCCCCACATGGGTCACTCTGAGGCGTCGCTGCACTTAGTCACCACGGCAACCTACGGCATTAGCAGGGCCTGTATTTCCAAGGGGTTCTCATGTAAGACAGACCTCACTAAAGTACATATTTATGGGGTGGCAGTGTAGCATAACGGTAAGGAGCAGGGCTCATAAGGTTGCCGGTTTGATTCCCCGCTAGGGCACTATTGCTGTACCCTTGGGCAAGGTACTTAACCCAGACCTGCCTCAATAAAGACCCAACTGTATAAATGGATGACATGTAAAAATTGTAATCTATGTAAGTCGCTCTGGATCAAAGCATCTGCTAAATGACAGTAATGTAATGTGTAATGTAACTGGCACGCTCCTCCACAGCGAGTAATTAATGACAAAACTCCCTGCTCTCAATATAATTATGAACTGGTGTGTGAACGCAGTAGCCTCTGAATACTGACATCTACATTTCTGTGGGGTTTGTCACGTAGCGCAGAACAGCAGTGTTGACCATCATTGAGGGTTTAAGATATTTCAGCATGAATAAAGACAGCGAAGCAAAACATGGGCGCATCGGCAGAGAACTGAACAAGCTGTGCTGAGATTTAACTGAGACTTCCACTGGATCTTTGCAACTTTAATAAAATTCCTGGCCGTTTGGCAAGATTCAAACCCCACAACAAAGACTGTGTATGATACTGACTGTGTTCTAAAATGAATTTCTCAAACGTTGTAAAAACCAGTTACATGGTGTGCTTTGGAAAACTTTTTTTTTTCGCATGATAAAAAACATCTTTCAGGCACTTGCACCAAAGAAAAAAAAATTGAGGGGAAAAAAATAAAATGAAAACAAAGCAAGCTGCTTTATTACTTGGGAGCACGCTGCAGTACAACATTCAAGATGTTGCTAAAAGAGACCAGATGGAATTGGGAGAAACTCC